>CM036557.1:6296652-6591669 GCA_020745685.1 Tautogolabrus adspersus
TGTTAAAAAATGTCTGAACTTTTAATGAAAAAACGATGACCACGGACTTCTCAAAAATATCATGTTAAAAAATGTCTGAACTTTTAATGAAAAAACGATGACCGCGGACTTGTCAAAAATATCATGAAAAAAATGTCTGAAGTTTTAATGAAAAAACGATGACCGCGGACTTGTCAAAAATATCATGAAAAAAATGTCTGAAATTTTCATTCATAAAACGATGACCGCGGACCTGTCGAAAATATCATGAAAAAAATGTCTGAAATTTTCATGAAAAAACGATGACCGCGCACCTGTCGAAAATATCATGGAAAAAAAATGTCTGAAATTTTGATGAAAAAACGATGACCTGTCAAAAATATCATGAAAAAAATGTCTGAAATTTTCATGAAAAAACGATGACCTGTCAAAAATATCATGAAAAAAATGTCTGAAATTTTCATGAAAAAACGATGACCGCTGACCGGTCTAAAATGTCATGAAAAAAAAATTTCTGAAATTTTCATGAAAAAACGATAACCTGTCAAAAATATCATGTTAAAAAATGTCTGAAGTTTTAATGAAAAAAATGATGACCGCGGACGTGTCAAAAATATCATGAAAAAAATGTCTGAAATTTTCATTGAAAAAACGATGACCGCGGACCTGTCGAAAATATCATGGAAAAAAAATGTCTGAAATTTTGATGAAAAAACGATGACCTGTCAAAAATATCATGAAAAAAATGTCTGAAATTTTCATGAAAAAACGATGACCTGTCAAAAATGTCATGAAAAAAATGTCTGAAATTTTCATGAAAAAACGATAACCTGTCAAAAATATCATGAAAAAAATGTCTGAAATTTTCATGAAAAAACGATCGCGGACCTGTCGAAAATATCATGAAAAAAAAATGTCTGAAATTTTCATGAAAAAACGATGACCGCGGACTTGTCAAAAATATCATGTTAAAAAATGTCTGAAGTTTTAATGAAAAAATGATGACCGCGGACCTGTCGAAAATATCATGAAATAAAATGTCTGAAATTTGCATGAAAAAACGATGACCACGGACTTGTCGAAAATATCATGAAAAAAATGTTTGAAATTTTTATGAAAAAACGATGACCTGTCAAAAATGTCATGAAAAAAATGTCTGAAGTTTTCATGAAAAAACGATGACCGCGGACTTCATGAAACAACGATGACCACGGTCCTTTCGAAAATATCATGAAAAAATTGTCTGAAATTTTCATGAAAAAAATGTCTCAATCTTTCATGAAAAAATTATGACAGCGGACTTGTCAAAAATATCATTTAAAAAATGTCTGAATTTTTCATGAAAAAAGGATGACCGCGGACTTGTCGAAAATATCATGAAAAAAATGTATGAAATTTTCATGAAATAATGATGGCTGCGGACCTGTTTTCATTTTCATGAAAAAAAGATGGCCGCGGACCTGTTGTTATTTTCATGAAAAAATGATGACCGCAGACCTGTCAAAAATATCATTTAAAAAATGTCTGAAATTTTCATGAAAAAACGATAACTGTGGACCTGTCAAAAATATCATGAAAAAAATGTATGAAATTTTCATGAAAAAATGATGGCCGCGGACCTGTTGTTATTTTCATGAAAAAATGATGACCGCGGACCTGTTGAAAATATCATGAAATAAATGTCTGAAATTTTCATGAAAAAACGATGACCACGGACTTGTTGAAAATATCATGAAAAAAATGTCTGAAATTTTCATTCAAAAAACAATGACCGCGGACCTGTCGAAAATATCATGAAAAAAAATGTTTAAAATTTTCATGAAACAACGATGACCGCGGTCCTTTCGAAAATATCATGAAAAAATTGTCTGAAAATTTCATGAAAAAAATGTCTCAAACTTTCATGAAAAAATTATGACAGCGGACTTGTCAAAAATATCATTTAAAAAATTTCTGAAATTTTCATTAAAAAACTATGACCGCGGACTTGTCGAAAATATCATGACAAAAATGTCTGAAATTTTCATGAAAAAACGATAACTGTGGACCTGTCAAAAATATCATGAAAAAAATGTATGAAATTTTCATGAAAAAATGATGGCCGCGGACCTGTTGTTATTTTCATGAAAAAATGATTACCGCGGACCTGTTGAAAATATCATGAAATAAATGTCTGAAATTTTCATGAAAAAACGATGACCACGGACTTGTTGAAAATATCATGAAAAAAATGTCTGAAATTTTCATTCAATAAACGATGACCGCGGACCTGTCGAAAATATCATGAAAAAAAATGTTTAAAATTTTCATGAAAAAACGATGACGGTCCTTTCGAAAATATCATGAAAAAATTGTCTGAAAATTTCATGAAAAAAATGTCTCAAACTTTCATGAAAAAATTATGACAGCGGACTTGTCAAAAATATCATTTAAAACATTTCTGAAATTTTCATTAAAAAACAAGACCGCGGACTTGTCAAAAATATCATGACAAAAATGTCTGAAATTTTCATGAAAAAACGATGGCCGCGGACCTGTCGAAAATATCATGAAAAAGATTTATGACATTTTCATGAAAAAACGATGACCGCGGACCTGTCAAAAATATCATGTTAAAAAATGACTGAAGTTTTTATGAAAAAACGATGACCGCGGACTTGTAAAAAATATCATGAAAAAAATGTCTGAAATTTTCATTCAAAAAACGATGACCGCGGACTTGTCAAAAATATCATGAAAAAAATGTTTGAAATTTTCATTCATAAAACGATGACCGCGGACCTTTCGAAAATATCATGAAAAAAAATGTCTGAAATTTTCATGAAAAAACGATGACCGCGGACATGTAAAAAATATCATGTTAAAAAATGTCTGAACTTTTAATGAAAAAACGATGACCACGGACTTGTCAAAAATATCATGAAAAAAAATGTTTAAAATTTTCATGAAACAACGATGACCGCGGTCCTTTCGAAAATATCATGAAAAAATTGTCTGAAAATTTCATGAAAAAAATGTCTCAAACTTTCATGAAAAAATTATGACAGCGGACTTGTCAAAAATATCATTTAAAAAATTTCTGAAATTTTCATTAAAAAACTATGACCGCGGACTTGTCGAAAATATCATGACAAAAATGTCTGAAATTTTCATGAAAAAACGATGGCCGCGGACCTGTCGAAAATATCATGAAAAAGATTTATGACATTTTCATGAAAAAACGATGACCGCGGACCTGTCAAAAATATCATGTTAAAAAATGTCTGAAGTTTTTATGAAAAAACGATGACCGCGGACCTGTGTAAAATATCATGAAAAAAATGTCTGAAATTTTCATTCAAAAAATAATGACCACGGACCTGTGTAAAATATCATGAAAAAAATGTTTGAAAATTTCATGAAAAAACGATGACCACGGACCTGTGTAAAATATCATGAAAATAATGTCTGAAAATTTCATGAAAAAACGATGACCACGGACCTGTCAAAAATATGATGAAAAAAAAGTATGAAATTTTCATTAAAAAACAATGACCGCGGACCTGTCGAAAATATGATGAAAAAAATGTATGAAATTTTCATTAAAAAACAATGATCGCGGACCTGTCGAAAATATCACGAAAAAAATGTCTGAAATCTTCATGAAAAAAATGTCTCAAACTTTCATAAAAAAATTATAACCTGTCGAGAATATGATGAAAAAAATGTCTGAAATTGTTCATGAAAAAACGATGACCGCGGACTTGTCGAAAATACGATGAAAAAATTTATGAAATTTTCATGAAAAAACGATGACCGCGGACATGTGTAAAATATCATTAAAAAAATGTCATGAAATTTTCATGAAAAAACGATCACCACTGACCTGTCGCAAATATGATGAAAAAAATGTATGAAATTATCATTAAAAAACAATGACCGCGGACATGTCAAAAATATCATGTTAAAAAATGTCTGAACTTTTAATGAAAAAACGATGACCGCGGACTTCTCAAAAATATCATGTTAAAAAATGTCTGAACTTTTAATGAAAAAACGATGACCGCGGACTTGTCAAAAATATCTTGAAAAAAATGTCTGAAGTTTTAATGAAAAAACGATGACCGCGGACTTGTCAAAAATATCATGAAAAAAATGTTTGAAATTTTCATTCATAAAACGATGACCGCGGACCTTTCGAAAATATCATGAAAAAAAATGTCTGAAATTTTCATGAAAAAACGATGACCGCGGACATGTAAAAAATATCATGTTAAAAAATGTCTGAACTTTTAATGAAAAAACGATGACCGCGGACTTGTCAAAAATATCATGAAAAAAATGTCTGAAGTTTTAATGAAAAAACGATGACCGCGGACTTGTCAAAAATAGCATGAAAAAAAAAATTAAGAAATTTAATGAAAAAACGATTACCTGTCAAAAATATCATGAAAAAAATGTCTGAAATTTTCATGAAAAAACGATAACCGCGGTCCTGTCAAAGATATCAGGAAAAAATTTCTGAAATGTTCATGAAAAAACAATGACCGCGGACCTGTCGAAAATATGATGAAAAAAATGTATGAAATTTTCATTAAAAAAACGATGACCGCGGTTGTCAAAAAAATCATGAAAAAAATGTATGAAATTTTCATGAAAAAAAGATGACCGCGGACTTCTCGAATATATCACGAAAAAAATGTATGAAATTTTCATGAAAAAACGATGACCGCCGACCTGTCGAAAATATCATGAAAAAAATGTCTGAAATTTTCATGAAAAAACGATCACCGCAGACATATCGAAAATATCATTTATAAAATGTCTGAAATTGTCATGAAAAAACGATTACCGCGGACCTGTTGTCATTTTCATGAAAAACGATTACCGCGGACCTGTGTAAAATATCATAAAAAAAATGTCTTAAATTTTCATGAAAAAAAGATGACCGCGGACTTCTCGAATATATCACGAAAAAAATATATGAAATTTTCATGAAAAAACGATGACCGCGGACCTGTTGTCATTTTCATGAAAAAAATATCACCGCGGACCTGTCGAAAATATCATGAAAAAAATGTCTTAAATTTTCATGAAAAAAAATGACCGCGGACTTCTCGAATATATCACGAAAAAAATGTCTGAAATTTTCATGAAAAACCATGATCACGGTCCTGTCAAAAATATCATGAAAAAATGTCTGAAATTTTCATGAAAAAACGATGACCGCGGTCCTGTCAAAAAAATCAGGAAAAAATGTCTTAAATGGTCATGAAAAAACGATGACCGCGGACCTGTGTAAAATATCATGAAAAAAATGTCTGAAAATTTCATGAAAAAACGATGACCATGGACCTGTGTAAAATATGATGAAAATAATGTCTGAAAATTTCATGAAAAAACAATGACCACGGACCTGTCAAAAATATGATGAAAAAAATGTATGAAATTTTCATTAAAAAACAATGACCGCGGACCTGTCGAAAATATGATGAAAAAAATGTGTAAAAATTTCATGAAAAAACGATGACCGCGGACATGTGTAAAATATCATGAACAAAATGTCTGAAATTTTAATGAAAAAACGAGGACCGCGGACTTGTTGAAAATGTCATGAAAAAAATGTATGAAATTTTCATGAAAAAACCATGACCGCGGACCTGTGTAAAATATCATTAAAAAAATGTGTTAAATTTTCATGAAGAAAACATGACCGCTGACCTGTGTAAAATATCATTAAAAAAATGTGTTAAATTTTCATGAAAAAACGATCACTGCGGACATGTCAAAAATATGATGAAAAAAAAGTCTGAAATTTTCATGAAAAAACGATGACCGCGGACCTGTTGTCATTTTCATGAAAAAAAGATCACCGCAGACCTGTCGAAAAACTCATTAAAAAATGTCTCAAATATTCATGAAAAAATTATATCTGCGGACTTGTCGAAAATGTCATGAAAAAAATTTATGAAATTTTCATGAAAAAACGATGACCGCGGACCTGTCGAAAATATCACGAAAGAAATGTCTGAAATCTTCATGAAAAAAATGTCTCAAACTTTCATAAAAAAATTATAACCTGTCAAAAATATCATGAAAAAAGTCTGACATTTTCAAACGATGACCGTGGACCTGTCGAGAATATGATGAAAAAAATGTCTGAAATTGTTCATGAAAAAACAATGACCACGGACCTATCAAAAATATCATGAAAAAAATGTCTGAAATTTTCAAGAAAAATCGATGACCGCGGACCTGTTGTCATTTTCATGAAAAAAAGTCTGAAGTTTTCATGAAAAAAAGTAGACTGCTGACCTCGAACGCCCAGTAAAGCATGTTTTTGCATTTAGTACACCTACATATTGAATTGTGTTTAAACGAACTCCTCTTGCCCAGTAAATCATATTTTTTAAATTAAGTACACCTACTTATTGAATTGTGTTAAAACAAACTCCTGGGTGAGCCCAGCAAATCATATTTAAGTATGTTTTTGCATTTAGTACCACTACATATTGAATTGTGTCAAAACAAACTCCTCTCGCCCAGTACAGCATGTTTTTGCATTTACTACACCTACTTGTGTTAAAACGAACTCCTCTCGATTAGTAAAGCATGTTTTTTCATTCAGTACATCTATTGTGTTAAGACGGAACTCCTCTCGTCGACTAAAGCATGTTTTTGCATTTAGTACACCTACTTGTGTTATAACGAACTCCTCTCGTCGAGTAAAGCATGTTTTTGCAGTCAGCACATCTACTTGTGCTAAAACGAACTCCTCTCGTCGAGTAAAGCATGTTTTTGCATTTAGTACACCTATTGTGTTAAAACGAACTCCTCTCGTCGAGTAAAGCATGTTTTTGCATTTAGTACACATACTTTGTGTTAAAACGAACTCCTCTCGTCGAGTAAAGCATGTTTTTGCATTTAGTACACCTACATTTTGAATTGTGTTAAAACGAACTCCTCTCGTCGAGTAAAGCATGTTTTTGCATTTACTACACCTACTTGTGTTAAAACGAACTCCTCTCGATTAGTAAAGCATGTTTTTTCATTCAGTACATCTATTGTGTTAAGACGGAACTCCTCTCGTCGACTAAAGCATGTTTTTGCATTTAGTACACCTACTTGTGTTATAACGAACTCCTCTCGTCGAGTAAAGCATGTTTTTGCAGTCAGCACATCTACTTGTGCTAAAACGAACTCCTCTCGTCGAGTAAAGCATGTTTTTGCATTTAGTACACCTATTGTGTTAAAACGAACTCCTCTCGTCGAGTAAAGCATGTTTTTGCATTTAGTACACATACTTTGTGTTAAAACGAACTCCTCTCGTCGAGTAAAGCATGTTTTTGCATTTAGTACACCTACATTTTGAATTGTGTTAAAACGAACTCCTCTCGTCGAGTAAAGCATGTTTTTGCATTTAGTACACCTACTTGTGTTAAAACGAACTCCTCTCGTCGAGTAAAGCATGTTTTTGCATTTAGTACACCTATTGTGTTAAAACGAACTCCTCTCGTCGAGTAAAGCATGTTTTTGCATTTAGTACACCTACATTTTGAATTGTGTTAAAACGAACTCCTCTCGTCGAGTAAAGCATGTTTTTGCATTTAGTACACCTACATTTTGAATTGTGTTAAAACGAACTCCTCTCGTCGAGTAAAGCATGTTTTTGCATTTAGTACACCTACTTGTGTTAAAACGAACTCCTCTCGATTAGTAAAGCATGTTTTTGCATTCAGTACACCTATTGTGTTAAAACGAACTCCCCTCGTCGAGTAAAGCATGTTTTTGCATTTAGTACACCTACTTGTGTTAAAACGAACTCCTTTCGTTGAGTAAAGCATGTTTTTGCATTTAGTACACCTACTTGTGTTAAAACGAACTCTTCTCGTCGAGTAAAGCATGTTTTTTCATTTAGTACACCTACTTGTGTTAAAACGAACTCCTCTCGTCGAGTAAAGCATGTTTTTGCATTTAGTACCACTACATATTGAATTGTGTTAAAACGAACTCCTCTCGTCGAGTAAAGCATGTTTTTGCATTTAGTACAACTACTTGTGTTAAAAACGAACTCCTCTCGCCCAGTAAAGCATGTTTTTGCATTTAGTACACCTACATATTGAATTGGGTTAAAACGATCACTCTCGCCCAGTACAGCATGTTTTTGCATTTAGTACACCTACTTGTGTTAAAACGAACTGCTCTCGTTTAGTAAAGCATGTTTTTGCATTTAGTACACCTACATATTGAATTGTGTTAAAACGATCTCCTCTCGCCCAGTACAGCGTGTTTTTGCATTTAGTACAACTACTTGTGTTAAAACGAACTCCTCTCGTCGAGTAAAGCATGTTTTTGCATTTAGTACACCTACTTGTGTTAAAACGAACTCCTCTCGTTTAGTAAAGCATGTTTTTGCATTTAGTACACCTACATTTTGAATTGTTTTAAAACGAACTCCTCTCGTCGAGTAAAGCATGTTTTTGCATTTAGTACACCTACATTTTGAATTGTGTTAAAACGAACTCCTCTCGTCGAGTAAAGCATGTTTTTGCATTTAGTACAACTACTTGTGTTAAAACGAACTCCTCTCGCCCAGTAAAGCATGTTTTTACATTTAGTACACCTACATTTTGAATTGTGTTAAAACGAACTCCTCTCGTCGAGTAAAGCATGTTTTTGCATTTAGTACAACTACTTGTGTTAAAACGAACTCCTCTCGTCGAGTAAAGCATGTTTTTGCATTTAGTACACCTACATTTTGAATTGTGTTAAAACGAACTCCTCTCGTCGAGTAAAGCATGTTTTTGCATTTAGTACACCTACTTGTGTTAAAACGAACTCCTCTCGTTTAGTAAAGCATGTTTTTGCATTTAGTACACCTACATTTTGAATTGTGTTAAAACGAACTCCTCTCGTCGAGTAAAGCATGTTTTTGCATTTAGTACACCTACATTTTGAATTGTGTTAAAACGAACTCCTCTCGTCGAGTAAAGCATGTTTTTGCATTTAGTACAACTACTTGTGTTGAAACGAACTCCTCTCGCCCAGTAAAGCATGTTTTTACATTTAGTACACCTATATATTGAATTGTGTTAAAACGATCACTCTCGCCCAGTACAGCATGTTTTTGCATGCAGTTCGTTTTAACACAAGTAGGTGTACTAAAGTACACCTACTTGTGTTAAAACGAACTGTACTAAAGTACACCTACTTGTGTTAAAACGAACTCCTCTCGTCGAGTAAAGCATGTTTTTGCATTTAGTACACCTACATTTTGAATTGTGTTAAAACGAACTCCTCTCGTCGAGTTAAGCATGTTTTTGCATTTAGTACAACTACTTGTGTTAAAACGAACTCCTCTCGCCCAGTAAAGCATGTTTTTGCATTTAGTACACCTATATATTGAATTGTGTTAAAACGATCACTCTCGCCCAGTACAGCATGTTTTTGCATGCAGTTCGAGTAAAGCAGGTTTTTGTATTTTGTACACCTACATATTGAATTGTGTTAAAACGAACTCCTCTCGCCCAGTAAAGCATGTTTTTGCATTTAGTTAAACTACTTGTGTTAAAACAAACTCCTCTCGTCCATTAAAGCATGTTTTTGCATTTAGTACACCTACATATTGAATTGTGTTAAACCGCTAAAACGTTAACGCATGTGCAAAAATTCAAAGTCCATGGAAACGTGGCTTCTCCCACTCCTCCTGAGAGAAGCTGCAGTAGCTGCATGAAACGCTCAACCTCTAGCCCCACTCTAAAAAAAATGTTGTGAATTTGTACTGTTAAAAGGTACATGATAAAACGATGATCGTGGCCCTGTTGTAATTTTCATGAAAAAACAATGACCACAAACCTGTTGTAATTTTCATGATGAAACGATGAGCATTTAAAGTTTTCTATAAAAGACGATGACCTGTTGTAATTTTCATAAAAAACTGATTACCGGGGACCTGCTTAAAAATGTCATGAAAAAACGATGACCACGGACTAGTAATTATTATGAAACAATGATGACATGCTTAAAGATTTCATGAAAAAAATGATGACCACACCCTTTTATAATGTTCATGAAAGAACGATGACAACCAGTAGTAATTTTCATGAAAAAACGATGACCGGACCTTTTGTCATTTTCATGAAAAAATGATGACCGCGGACCTGTCGAAAATATCATGAAAAAAATGTTTGAAATTTTCATGAAAAAACGATGACGGCGGACATGTCAAAATTATTATGAAAAAAATGTCTGAAATTTTCATGAAAAAAAGATGACCGCGGACATGTGTAAAATATCATTAAAAAAATGTCATGAAATTTTCATGAAAAAACGATGACCACGGACCTGTTGTCATTTTCATGAAAAAAAGATCACCGCGGACCTGTCGAAAATATCCTGAAAAAAATGTCTGAAATTTTCATGAAAAAACGATGACCGCGGACCTGTCGAAGATATGATGAAAAAAATTGATGAAATTTTCATGAAAAAAAATGACCGCGGACCTGTCGATAATATGATGAAAAAAATGTCTGAAATTTTCATGAAATAACCATGGCCGCGGACCTGTGTAAAATATCATTAAAAAAAATGTCTGAAATTTTCGTGAAAAAACGTTGACCTGTCGAAAATATCATGAAAAAAATGTCTTATATTTTCATGAAAAAAAAGATAACCGCGGACATGTGTAAAATATCATGAAAGAAATGTCTGAAATTTTCTTGAAAAAACGATGACAGCGGACTTGTCGAAATTATTATGAAAAAAATGTCTGAAATTTTCATTAAAAAAAAGGATGACCACAGACCTGTCGAAAATATCACGAAAAAAATGTACGAAATGTTCATAAAAAACAGATGACCGCGGACTTCTCAAAAATATCATGAAAAGAATGTGTGAAATTTTCATGAAAAAACGATGACCGCGGACTTGTCGAAAATATGATGAAAAAAATGTGTGAAAATTTCATGAAAAAACGATGACCGCGGACCTGTCAAAAAAATCATGAAAAAAATGTCTTATATTTTCATGAAAAAAAGATAACCGCGGACATGTGTAAAATATCATGAAAAAAATGTGTGAAATTTTCATGAAAAACAATGACCGCGGACATGTCGAAAATATCATAAAAAGAAAATGTATGAAATTTTCATGAAAAAACGATAACCGCGGACTTGTCAAAAAATATCATAAAAAGAATGTATGAAATTTTCATGAAAAAATGATGACCGCGGACATGTCGAAAATATCATGAAAGAAATGTCTGAAATGTTCATGTAAAAACAATGACCGCGGACCTGTTGTCATTTTCATGAAAAAAAGATCAACGCGGACCTGTCGAAAATATCATGAAAAAAATGTCTGAAATGTTCATGAAAAAAACAATGACCGCGGACATGTGTAAAATATCATTAAAAAATGTCTGAAATTTTCTTGAAAAAACGATGACAGCGGACTTGTCGAAATTATTATGAAAAAAATGTCTGAAATTTTCATTAAAAAAAAGGATGACCACAGACCTGTCGAAAATATCACGAAAAAAATGTATGAAATGTTCATAAAAAACAGATGACCGCGGACTTGTCAAAAATATCATGAAAAGAATGTGTGAAATTTTCATGAAAAAACGATGACCGCGGACTTGTCGAAAAATATGATGAAAACAATGTGTGAAAATTTCATGAAAAAACGATGACCGCGGACCTGTCGAAAATATGATGAAAAAAATTTATGAAATTTTCATTAAAAAAACGATGACCGCGGTTGTCAAAAAAATCATGAAAAAAATGTCTTATATTTTCATGAAAAAAAGATAACCGCGGACATGTGTAAAATATCATGAAAAAAATGTGTGAAATTTTCATGAAAAACAATGACCGCGGACATGTCGAAAATATCATAAAAAGAAAATGTATGAAATTTTCATGAAAAAACGATAACCGCGGACTTGTCAAAAAATATCATAAAAAGAATGTATGAAATTTTCATGAAAAAATGATGACCGCGGACATGTCAAAAATATCATGAAAGAAATGTCTGAAATTTTCATGAAAAAACGATGACCGCGGATTTGTCGAAATTATTATGAAAAAAATGTCTGAAATTTTCATTAAAAAAGTGTGAAATTTTCATGAAAAAACGATAACCGCGGACTTGTCAAAAAATATCATAAAAAGAATGTATGAAATTTTCATGAAAAAATGATGACTGCGGACCTGTCGAAAATATCATGAAAGAAATGTCTGAAATTTTCATGAAAAAACGATGACCGCGGACCTGTTGTCATTTTCATGAAAAAAAGATCAACGCGGACCTGTCGAAAATATCATGAAAAAAATGTCTGAAATGTTCATGAAAAAAACGATGACCGCGGACATGTTTAAAATATCAAAAAAATGTGTGAAATTTTCATGAAAAAACAATGACCGCGGACATGTCGAAAATATAAAAAGAAAATGTATGAAATTTTCATGAAAAAACGATAACCGCGGACTTGTCAAAAAATATCATAAAAAAAAAGTATGAAATTTTCATGAAAAAATGATGACCGCGGATCTGTCGAAAATATCATGAAAGAAATGTCTGAAATTTTCATGAAAAAACGAAACCGCGGACTTGTCAAAAAATATCATAAAAAGAATGTATGAAATTTTCATGAAAAAATGATAACCGCGGACCTGTCGAAAATATCATGAAAGAAATGTCTGAAATTTTCATGAAAAAACGATCACTGCGGACATGTCAAAAATATCATGAAAAAAAAGTCTGAAATTTTCATGAAAAAATGATGACCGCGGACCTGTTCAAAATATCATTAAAAAAATGTCTGAAATTTTCATTAAAGAAACGATGACCGCGGATTTGTCGAAATTATTATGAAAAAAATGTCTGAAATTTTCATTAAAAAAGTGTGAAATTTTCATGAAAAAACGATAACCGCGGACTTGTCAAAAAATATCATAAAAAGAATGTATGAAATTTTCATGAAAAAATGATGACCGCGGACCTGTCGAAAATATCTTGAAAGAAATGTCTGAAATTTTCATGAAAAAACGATGACCGCGGACCTGTTGTCATTTTCATGAAAAAAAGATCAACGCGGACCTGTCGAAAATATCATGAAAAAAATGTCTGAAATGTTCATGAAAAAAACGATGACCGCGGACATGTGTAAAATATCATTAAAAAAATGTGTGAAATTTTCATGAAAAAACAATGACCGCGGACATGTCGAAAATATAAAAAGAAAATGTATGAAATTTTCATGAAAAAACGATAACCGCGGACTTGTCAAAAAATATCATAAAAAAAAAGTATGAAATTTTCATGAAAAAATGATGACCGCGGACCTGTCGAAAATATCATGAAAGAAATGTCTGAAATTTTCTTGAAAAAACGATGACAGCGGACTTGTCGAAATTATTATGAAAAAAATGTCTGAAATTTTCATTAAAAAAAAGGATGACCACAGACCTGTCGAAAATATCACGAAAAAAATGTATGAAATGTTCATAAAAAACAGATGACCGCGGACTTGTCAAAAATATCATGAAAAGAATGTGTGAAATTTTCATGAAAAAACGATGACCGCGGACTTGTCGAAAATATGATGAAAACAATGTGTGAAAATTTCATGAAAAAACGATGACCGCGGACCTGTCGAAAATATGATGAAAAAAATTTATGAAATTTTCATTAAAAAAACGATGACCGCGGTAGTCAAAAAAATCATGAAAAAAATGTCTTATATTTTCATGAAAAAAAGATAACCGCGGACATGTGTAAAATATCATGAAAAAAATGTGTGAAATTTTCATGAAAAACAATGACCGCGGACATGTCGAAAATATCATGAAAAAAATGTGTTAAATTTTCATGAAAAAACGATCACTGCGGACATGTCAAAAATATCATGAAAAAAAAGTCTGAAATTTTCATGAAAAAACGATGACCGCGGACCTGTTCAAAATATCATTAAAAAAATGTCTGAAATTTTCATTAAAGAAACGATGACCGTGGACCTGTTGTCATTTTCATGAAAAAAAGATCACCGCAGACCTGTCGAAAAACTCATAAAAAAATGTCTAAAATTTTCATGAAAAAATGATGACCGCGGACCTGTCGAAAATATCATGAAAGAAATGTCTGAAATTTTCATGAAAAAACGATGACCGCGGATTTGTCGAAATTATTATGAAAAAAATGTCTGAAATTTTCATTAAAAAAGTGTGAAATTTTCATGAAAAAATGATGACCGCGGACCTGTCGAAAATATCATGAAAGAAATGTCTGAAATTTTCATGAAAAAACGATGACCGCGGACTTGTCAAAAAATATCATAAAAAGAATGTATGAAATTTTCATGAAAAAATGATGACCGCGGACCTGTCGAAAATATCATGAAAGAAATGTCTGAAATTTTAATGAAAAAACGATGACCGCGGACTTGTCGAAATTATTATGAAAAAAATGTCTGAAATTTTCATTAAAAAAGTGTTAAATTTTCATGAAAAAATGATGACCGCAGACCTATCGAAAATATCATGAAAAAAGTGCCTGAAATTTTCATGAAAAAAAGAGGACCGCGGACTTGTCAAAAATGTCATGAAAAAAATGTCTGAAATTTTCATGAAAAAACCATGACCGCGGACCTGTTGTCATTTTCATGAAAAAACAATGACATCTGTTGTCATTTTCATGAAAAAACGATGACCGCGGACCTGTCCAAAATATGATGAAAAAAATGTATGAAATTTTCATGAAAAAACGATGACCGCGGACTTCTCGAATATATCACGAAAAAAATGTATGAAATTTTGATGAAAAAAAGATGACCGCAAACTTGTCGAAAATATCATGAAAAAAAATGTCTGAAATTTTCATTAAAAAAATGATGACCGCGGACCTGTCGAAAATATCATAAAAAAAAAATGTCTGAAATTTTCATGAAAAAACGATGACCGCGGACATGTCGAAAATATCATGAAAAAAATGTCTGAAGTTTTAATGAAAAAACGATGACCGCGGACTTGTCAAAAATATCATGAAAAAAATGTTTGAAATTTTCATTCATAAAACGATGACCGCGGACCTTTCGAAAATATCATGAAAAAAAATGTCTGAAATTTTCATGAAAAAACGATGACCGCGGACATGTAAAAAATATCATGTTAAAAAATGTCTGAACTTTTAATGAAAAAACGATGACCGCGGACTTGTCAAAAATATCATGAAAAAAATGTCTGAAGTTTTAATGAAAAAACGATGACCGCGGACTTGTCAAAAATAGCATGAAAAAAAAAATTAAGAAATTTAATGAAAAAACGATTACCTGTCAAAAATATCATGAAAAAAATGTCTGAAATTTTCATGAAAAAACGATAACCGCGGTCCTGTCAAAGATATCAGGAAAAAATTTCTGAAATGTTCATGAAAAAACAATGACCGCGGACCTGTCGAAAATTTGATGAAAAAAATGTATGAAATTTTCATTAAAAAAAAGATGACCGCGGTTGTCAAAAAAATCATGAAAAAAATGTATGAAATTTTCATGAAAAAAAGATGACCGCGGACTTCTCGAATATATCACGAAAAAAATGTATGAAATTTTCATGAAAAAACGATGACCGCCGACCTGTCGAAAATATCATGAAAAAAATGTCTGAAATTTTCATGAAAAAACGATCACCGCAGACATATCGAAAATATCATTTATAAAATGTCTGAAATTGTCATGAAAAAACGATTACCGCGGACCTGTTGTCATTTTCATGAAAAACGATTACCGCGGACCTGTGTAAAATATCATAAAAAAAATGTCTTAAATTTTCATGAAAAAAAGATGAGCGTGGACATGTGTAAAATATCATGAAAAAAATGTCTTAAATTTTCATGAAAAAAAGATGACCGCGGACTTCTCGAATATATCACGAAAAAAATATATGAAATTTTCATGAAAAAACGATGACCGCGGACCTGTTGTCATTTTCATGAAAAAAATATCACCGCGGACCTGTCGAAAATGTCATGAAAAAAATGTCTTAAAATTTCATGAAAAAACGATGACCACGGACCTGTCAAAAATATCATGAAAAGAAAATGTCTTAAATGGTCATGAAAAAACGATGACCGCGGACCTGTGTAAAATATCATGAAAAAAATGTCTTAAATTTTCATGAAAAAAAATGACTGCGGACTTCTCGAATATATCACGAAAAAAATGTCTGAAATTTTCATGAAAAAACAATGATCACGGTCCTGTCAAAAATATCATGAAAAAAATGTATGAAATTTTCATGAAAAAACGATGACCGCGGACTTGTCAAAAATATCATGAAAAAAATGTCTGAAGTTTTAATGAAAAAACGATGACCGCGGACTTGTCAAAAATAGCATGAAAAAAAAAATTAAGAAATTTAATGAAAAAACGATTACCTGTCAAAAATATCATGAAAAAAATGTCTGAAATTTTCATGAAAAAACGATAACCGCGGTCCTGTCAAAGATATCAGGAAAAAATTTCTGAAATGTTCATGAAAAAACAATGACCGCGGACCTGTCGAAAATATGATGAAAAAAATGTATGAAATTTTCATTAAAAAAACGATGACCGCGGTTGTCAAAAAAATCATGAAAAAAATGTATGAAATTTTCATGAAAAAAAGATGACCGCGGACTTCTCGAATATATCACGAAAAAAATGTATGAAATTTTCATGAAAAAACGATTACTGCCGACCTGTCGAAAATATCATGAAAAAAATGTCTGAAATTTTCATGAAAAAACGATCACCGCAGACATATCGAAAATATCATTTATAAAATGTCTGAAATTGTCATGAAAAAACGATTACCGCGGACCTGTTGTCATTTTCATGAAAAACGATTACCGCGGACCTGTGTAAAATATCATAAAAAAAATGTCTTAAATTTTCATGAAAAAAAGATGAGCGTGGACATGTGTAAAATATCATGAAAAAAATGTCTTAAATTTTCATGAAAAAAATATCACCGCGGACCTGTCGAAAATGTCATGAAAAAAATGTCTGAAATTTTCATGAAAAAACAATGATCACGGTCCTGTCAAAAATATCATGAAAAAAATGTATGAAATTTTCATGAAAAAACGATGACCGCGGTCCTGTCAAAAAAATCAGGAAAAAATGTCTTAAATGGTCATGAAAAAACGATGACCGCGGACCTGTGTAAAATATCATGAAAAAAATGTCTTAAATTTTCATTAAAAAAATAATGACCACGGACCTGTCGAAAATATCATAAAAAGAAAATGTCTGAAATGTTCATGAAAAAACCATGACCGCGGACCTGTGTAAAATATCATTAAAAAAATGTCATGAAATTTTCATGAAAAAACTATCACCACTGACCTGTCGCAAATATGATGAAAAAAATGTCTGAAATTTTCATGAAAAAACGATGACCGCGGACATGTAAAAAATATCATGTTAAAAAATGTCTGAACTTTTAATGAAAAAACGATGACCGCGGACTTGTCAAAAATATCATGAAAAAAATGTCTGAAGTTTTAATGAAAAAACCATGACCGCGGACTTGTCAAAAATAGCATGAAAAAAAAAATTAAGAAATTTAATGAAAAAACGATTACCTGTCAAAAATATCATGAAAAAAATGTCTGAAATTTTCATGAAAAAACGATAACCGCGGTCCTGTCAAAGACATCAGGAAAAAATTTCTGAAATGTTCATGAAAAAACAATGACCGCGGACCTGTCGAAAATATGATGAAAAAAATGTATGAAATTTTCATTAAAAAAACGATGACCGCGGTTGTCAAAAAAATCATGAAAAAAATGTATGAAATTTTCATGAAAAAAAGATGACCGCGGACTTCTCGAATATATCACGAAAAAAATGTATGAAATTTTCATGAAAAAACGATTACTGCCGACCTGTCGAAAATATCATGAAAAAAATGTCTGAAATTTTCATGAAAAAACGATCACCGCAGACATATCGAAAATATCATTTATAAAATGTCTGAAATTGTCATGAAAAAACGATTACCGCGGACCTGTTGTCATTTTCATGAAAAACGATTACCGCGGACCTGTGTAAAATATCATAAAAAAAATGTCTTAAATTTTCATGAAAAAAAGATGAGCGTGGACATGTGTAAAATATCATGAAAAAAATGTCTTAAATTTTCATGAAAAAAAGATGACCGCGGACTTCTCGAATATATCACGAAAAAAATATATGAAATTTTCATGAAAAAACGATGACCGCGGACCTGTTGTCATTTTCATGAAAAAACGATCACCGCAGACATATCGAAAATATCATTTATAAAATGTCTGAAATTGTCATGAAAAAACGATTACCGCGGACCTGTTGTCATTTTCATGAAAAACGATTACCGCGGACCTGTGTAAAATATCATAAAAAAAATGTCTTAAATTTTCATGAAAAAAAGATGAGCGTGGACATGTGTAAAATATCATGAAAAAAATGTCTTAAATTTTCATTAAAAAAACGATGACCGCGGTTGTCAAAAAAATCATGAAAAAAATGTATGAAATTTTCATGAAAAAAAGATGACCGCGGACTTCTCGAATATCATGAAAAAAATGTCTTAAAATTTCATGAAAAAACGATGACCACGGACCTGTCAAAAATATCATGAAAAGAAAATGTCTGAAATTTTCATGAAAAACCATGACCACGGACCTGTGTAAAATATCATGAAAAAAATGTCTGAAATTGTCATGAAAAAACGATTACCGCGGACCTGTTGTCATTTTCATGAAAAACGATTACCGCGGACCTGTGTAAAATATCATAAAAAAAATGTCTTAAATTTTCATGAAAAAAAGATGAGCGTGGACATGTGTAAAATATCATGAAAAAAATGTCTTAAATTTTCATGAAAAAAAGATGACCGCGGACTTCTCGAATATATCACGAAAAAAATATATGAAATTTTCATGAAAAAACGATGACCGCGGACCTGTTGTCATTTTCATGAAAAAAATATCACCGTGGACCTGTCGAAAATATCATGAAAAAAATTTCTTAAAATTTCATGAAAAAACGATGACCACGGACCTGTCAAAAATATCATGAAAAGAAAATGTCTGAAATTTTCATGAAAAACCATGACCACGGACCTGTGTAAAATATCATGAAAAAAATGTCTTAAATTTTCATGAAAAAAAATGACTGCGGACTTCTCGAATATATCACGAAAAAAATGTCTGAAATTTTCATGAAAAAACAATGATCACGGTCCTGTCAAAAATATCATGAAAAAAATGTATGAAATTTTCATGAAAAAACCGATGACCGCGGTCCTGTCAAAAAAATCAGGAAAAAATGTCTTAAATGGTCATGAAAAAACGATGACCGCGGACCTGTGTAAAATATCATGAAAAAAATGTCTTAAATTTTCATTAAAAAAATAATGACCACGGACCTGTCGAAAATATCATAAAAAGAAAATGTCTGAAATGTTCATGAAAAAACCATGACCGCGGACCTGTGTAAAATATCATTAAAAAAATGTCATGAAATTTTCATGAAAAAACGATCACCACTGACCTGTCGCAAATATGATGAAAAAAATGTCTGAAATTTTCATGAAAAAACGATGACCGCGGACATGTCAAAAATATCATGTTAAAAAATGTCTGAACTTTTAATGAAAAAACGATGACCGCGGACTTGTCAAAAATATCATGAAAAAAATGTATGAAATTTTCATTAAAAAACAATGATCGCGGACCTGTCGAAAATATGATGAAAAAAATGTGTGAAATTTTCATTAAAAAACAATGACCGCGGACCTGTCGAAAATATGATGAAAAAAATGTATGAAATTTTCATGAAGAAACGATGACCACGGACATGTGTAAAATATCATGAACAAAATGTCTGAAATTTTAATGAAAAAACGAGGACCGCGGACTTGTTGAAAATGTCATGAAAAAAATGTATGAAATTTTCATGAAAAAACCATGACCGCGGACCTGTGTAAATTATCATTAAAACAATGTGTTAAATTTTCATGAAAAAACGATCACTGCGGACATGTCAAAAATATGATGAAAAAAAAGTCTGAAATTTTCATGAAAAAACGATGACCGTGGACCTGTTGTCATTTTCATGAAAAAAAGATCACCGCAGACCTGTCGAAAAACTCATAAAAAAATGTCTCAAATATTTATGAAAAAATTATATCTGACATAAGACGGCTTCTTCACATTATTCACGCGTCAGAACTAAATGAGACACCTGCGGCAGTTTTTAGCTTAGATGCGCAAAAAGCCTTTGATAGGGTGGGTTGGACATATCTGTGGGCGGTCCTTGAGGAGTTTGGATTCTGTGGAAAATTTATATGTATGATAAAGACACTTTACACTAATCCTTATGCAGTCGTTCAAACTGGCAACATCCTGTCTACACCGTTCCCCTTGTGGCGTGGTACCCGTCAAGGTTGCCCGCTTTCTCCACTTCTTTTTGCGTTGTCACTAGAACCGTTGGCTCAGGAAATCAGACTGAATAACCAGATATCGCCCATCAGTATACAAGATACAAAACACAAGATCTCCCTATATGCAGATGATGTATTATTGTACTTCACCAATATACCCAACTCATTATCCCATATATTAGAAGTCTTTAGCAAGTTCAGTCAATTTTCTGGTTACAAGATTAACTGGGATAAATCTTTACTCATTCCTCTAAATGTCTCAGCAAAGCAGCTCTCCTTACCAGCTATTCCACATATACAGTGGCATGACTCTGGCTTTACATACTTAGGTTTAAATATAACCAAATTCTCAGACATATCACGAATAAATTATGATAAATTAAGAGTTGAAATTTCTTCTGATATCCAAAGATGCTCTAGTTTTAGAATGACATTGCAAGGCAGAATCTCAATTGTAAAAATGAATATTCTTGGTCGACTGAACTTTTTATTTTCCATGGTCCCTTTACCTCCACCACCTAAATATTTTGATGATCTACAGACAATGATTTCTAAATTCATCTGGGATGGCAAAAGACCTCGCATTAGGTTAAGCACACTTCAACGTTCAAAAACCACTGGGGGTCTTTCGCTTCCCGATTTCAAGCTATATTTCTGGTCCTTTCAGATTAAATCATTGAAAACATGGTGTAATGAGGAAGCTGCTACATCTTGGCGTCAAATAGAACAGTCACTAGTCAAACCACATAACATCACAGATTTGATGTTTTGTGGGATGAAACCTAGAACAGCATGTAGAGCATTTGGACCAATTATAGGGACATCGCTGAAAATTTGGTCGGATGTTCAGAAATATATGGACTGTGATATAAAGCTATGTGACCGCTCTCCAATATGGTATAATTACAATCTATTACAGAACTCCGGCTCATTCTACAATAAGAGCTGGGCCGATGGGGGAGTCCGTAGACTTAAAGATTTATACAACAGAGATGGCCTGCTTTCATTTCAACAGCTTAAGGACCGATATTCCCTCCCTGGTTTTTCTTGGTTTTTGTATTTACAATTGAGATCAGCAATTCGTGCCCATGGAGTTCCATGGGATTTACCTTTATCCTCTCATCCATTGGACACTTGGATTAACCCCCACAAAAGGACTACTGGACTCGTGTCCACCATATATAACGATTTGGTCTCCAAAAGTGCCAAAACTCTTGGGGTGACCACATCCTGGGACCGGGACCTCGAAGGACAAAACTTTGTACTACACTGGGACATTATTTGGAACAATGTATTTATCTCATCAAAAAATCCGGCACATCAGCTCATTCACTATAAATTTGTACATAAATATTATGCAACTCCATATAGGCGTTTCCAAATGAAGCTTGTAGACACTCCGAACTGCACCAAATGTAACCTTGATGTTGTTGGTACATACCTCCATGTTTTCTGGGAATGTCCTTCAGTTTCCACCCTCTGGTCTAAGGTGACTAAATGTCTTGAAAAAGTCCTGAAATTCCCAGTTCCCAAACAGCCTTCCCTATTGTTATTTAATGATGATTTTACTCTCAGGGATAAAATCAGTTTGGCCTTTAGAAAAATTATCTTTGCGGGCTCAACGGCGGCAAAGAAGGCAATAATACATTCTTGGTTCTCTGGTGAACCTCCGTCGATAAAAGAATGGTTTAACTACTTCAGAGATATCTCTCTCATTGAAAGATCATTAGCTGTGATTCATAAGGCACATTAGCTGTGATTCATAAGGTTTTGGTCTATACAAAACGAGTTTAAAAAAGGAGAAAGTGAGACAATAGGAACAGAAAAAAAACAAGCCCTCAGCTAGTCCACTTTACAGGCTTGGGATTTCCTTATTTCAACTCTTTTGGATCCACTTTTTCTCGAACAGGTGTGATTTTGTATTTTGTGCATGTGTGTATAGGTGTGTATAGTGTTTTACATGCATATCTTAATTTTATTTGGGAATGTTTTGTCTCAGTTTTTATTTTGTATTATATATATTTTATTTTATTTATTTATTTATTTATTTTTTATTATTATTATTTTTTTTTTTTTATCTTAATGTTTATCTTCATCAAGGCAATGGCGATTTGTAAATAGTTTGTGTGTTTGTTGTTGTTGTCTTCGGTCTCTCTCCTGAAGCTCTTCTGTACAAGCATCTTGTAAAAAATTTCAATAAAAAGTTGATCACAAAAAAAAAAAATTATATCTGCGGACTTGTCGAAAATGTCATGAAAAAAATTTATGAAATTTTCATGAAAAAACGATGACCGCGGACCTGTCGAAAATATCACGAAAAAAATGTCTGAAATCTTCATGAAAAAAATGTCTCAAACTTTCATAAAAAAATTATAACCTGTCAAAAATATCATGAAAAAAAGTCTGACATTTTCATGAAAAAACGATGACCGTGGACCTGTCGAGAATATGATGAAAAAAATGTCTGAAATTGTTCATGAAAAAACGATGACCGCGGACTTGTCGAAAATATGATGAAAAAATGTCTGAAATTTTCATGAAAAACCATGACCACGGACCTGTGTAAAATATCATGAAAAAAATGTCTTAAATTTTCATGAAAAAACGAGGACCGCGGACTTGTTGAAAATGTCATGAAAAAAATGTATGAAATTTTCATGAAAAAACCATGACCGCGGACCTGTGTAAAATATCATTAAAAAAATGTGTTAAATTTTCATGAAAAAACCATGACCGCGGACCTGTGTAAATTATCATTAAAAAAATGTGTTAAATTTTCATGAAAAAACGATCACTGCGGACATGTCAAAAATATGATGAAAAAATAGTCTGAAATTTTCATGAAAAAACGATGACCGCGGACCTGTTCAAAATATCATTAAAAAAATGTCTGAAATTTTCATTAAAGAAACGATGACCGTGGACCTGTTGTCATTTTCATGAAAAAAAGATCACCGCAGACCTGTCGAAAAACTCATAAAAAAATGTCTCAAATATTTATGAAAAAATGATATCTGCGGACTTGTCAAAAATGTCATGAAAAAAATTTATGAAATTTTCATGAAAAAAAGATGACCGCGGACCTGTCGAAAATATCACGAAAAAAATGTCTGAAATCTTCATGAAAAAAATGTCTCAAACTTTCATAAAAAAATTATAACCTGTCAAAAATATCATGAAAAAAAGTCTGACATTTTCATGAAAAAACGATGACCGTGGACCTGTCGAGAATATGATGAAAAAAATGTCTGAAATTTTCATGAAAAAAAATGACCGCGGACTTCTCGAATATATCACGAAAAAAATGTCTGAAATTTTCATGAAAAAACAATGATCACGGTTCTGTCAAAAATATCATGAAAAAAATGTATGAAATTTTCATGAAAAAACGATGACCGCGGTCCTGTCAAAAAAATCAGGAAAAAATGTCTTAAATGGTCATGAAAAAACGATGACCGCGGACCTGTGTAAAATATCATGAAAAAAATGTCTTAAATTTTCATTAAAAAAATAATGACCACGGACCTGTCGAAAATATCATAAAAAGAAAATGTCTGAAATGTTCATGAAAAAACCATGACCGCGGACCTGTGTAAAATATCATGAAAAAAATGTCTGAAAATTTCATGAAAAAACGATGACCACGGACCTGTCAAAAATATGAAGAAAAAAATGTATGAAATTTTCATTAAAAAACAATGACCGCGGACCTGTCGAAAATATGATGAAAAAAATGTATGAAATTTTCATTAAAAAACAATGATCGCGGACCTGTCGAAAATATGATGAAAAAAATGTGTGAAATTTTCATTAAAAAACAATGACCGCGGACCTGTCGAAAATATGATGAAAAAAATGTATGAAATTTTCATGAAAAAACGATGACCACGGACATGTGTAAAATATCATGAACAAAATGTCTGAAATTTTAATGAAAAAACGAGGACCGCGGACTTGTTGAAAATGTCATGAAAAAAAATGTATGAAATTTTCATGAAAAAACCATGACCGCGGACCTGTGTAAAATATCATTAAAAAAATGTGTTAAATTTTCATGAAAAAACGATCACTGCGGACATGTCAAAAATATGATGAAAAAAAAGTCCGAAATTTTCATGAAAAAACGATGACCGCGGACCTGTTCAAAATATCATTAAAAAAATGTCTGAAATTTTCATTAAAGAAACGATGACCGTGGACCTGTTGTCATTTTCATGAAAAAAAGATCACCGCAGACCTGTCGAAAAACTCATAAAAAAATGTCTCAAATATTTATGAAAAAATTATATCTGCGGACTTGTCGAAAATGTCATGAAAAAAATTTATGAAATTTTCATGAAAAAACGATGACCGCGGACCTGTCGAAAATATCACGAAAAAAATGTCTGAAATCTTCATGAAAAAAATGTCTCAAACTTTCATAAAAAAATTATAACCTGTCAAAAATATCATGAAAAAAAGTCTGACATTTTCATGAAAAAACGATGACCGTGGACCTGTCGAGAATATGATGAAAAAAATGTCTGAAATTTTCATGAAAAAAAATGACCGCGGACTTCTCGAATATATCACGAAAAAAATGTCTGAAATTTTCATGAAAAAACAATGATCACGGTTCTGTCAAAAATATCATGAAAAAAATGTATGAAATTTTCATGAAAAAACGATGACCGCGGTCCTGTCAAAAAAATCAGGAAAAAATGTCTTAAATGGTCATGAAAAAACGATGACCGCGGACCTGTGTAAAATATCATGAAAAAAATGTCTTAAATTTTCATTAAAAAAATAATGACCACGGACCTGTCGAAAATATCATAAAAAGAAAATGTCTGAAATGTTCATGAAAAAACCATGACCGCGGACCTGTGTAAAATATCATGAAAAAAATGTCTGAAAATTTCATTAAAAAACGATGACCACGGACCTGTCAAAAATATGAAGAAAAAAATGTATGAAATTTTCATTAAAAAACAATGACCGCGGACCTGTCGAAAATATGATGAAAAAAATGTATGAAATTTTCATTAAAAAACAATGATCGCGGACCTGTCGAAAATATGATGAAAAAAATGTGTGAAATTTTCATTAAAAAACAATGACCGCGGACCTGTCGAAAATATGATGAAAAAAATGTATGAAATTTTCATGAAAAAACGATGACCACGGACATGTGTAAAATATCATGAACAAAATGTCTGAAATTTTAATGAAAAAACGAGGACCGCGGACTTGTTGAAAATGTCATGAAAAAAATGTATGAAATTTTCATGAAAAAACCATGACCGCGGACCTGTGTAAAATATCATTAAAAAAATGTGTTAAATTTTCATGAAAAAACGATCACTGCGGACATGTCAAAAATATGATGAAAAAAAAGTCCGAAATTTTCATGAAAAAACGATGACCGCGGACCTGTTCAAAATATCATTAAAAAAATTTCTGAAATTTTCATTAAAGAAACGATGACCGTGGACCTGTTGTCATTTTCATGAAAAAAAGATCACCGCAGACCTGTCGAAAAACTCATAAAAAAATGTCTCAAATATTTATGAAAAAACGATGACCACGGACCTGTCAAAAATGTCATGAAAAGAAAATGTCTGAAATTTTCATGAAAAACCATGACCACGGACCTGTGTAAAATATCATGAAAAAAATGTCTTAAATTTTCATGAAAAAAAATGACTGCGGACTTCTCGAATATATCACGAAAAAAATGTCTGAAATTTTCATGAAAAAATAATGATCACGGTCCTGTCAAAAATATCATGAAAAAAATGTATGAAATTTTCATGAAAAAACGATGACCGCGGTCCTGTCAAAAAAATCAGGAAAAAATGTCTTAAATGGTCATGAAAAAACGATGACCGCGGACCTGTCGAAAATATGATGAAAAAAATGTCTGAAATTTTCATGAAAAAACGATCACCACTGACCTGTCGCAAATATGATGAAAAAAATGTCTGAAATTTTCATGAAAAAACGATGACCGCGGACATGTCAAAAATATCATGTTAAAAAATGTCTGAACTTTTAATGAAAAAACGATGACCGCGGACTTTTCAAAAATATCATGAAAAAAATGTATGAAATTTTCATTAAAAAACAATGACCGCGGACCTGTCGAAAATATGATGAAAAAAATGTATGAAATTTTCATGAAGAAACGATGACCACGGACATGTGTAAAATATCATGAACAAAATGTCTGAAATTTTAATGAAAAAACGAGGACCGCGGACTTGTTGAAAATGTCATGAAAAAAATGTATGAAATTTTCATGAAAAAACCATGACCGCGGACCTGTGTAAATTATCATTAAAAAAATGTGTTAAATTTTCATGAAAAAACGATCACTGCGGACATGTCAAAAATATGATGAAAAAAAAGTCTGAAATTTTCATGAAAAAACGATGACCGCGGACCTGTTCAAAATATCATTAAAAAAATGTCTGAAATTTTCATTAAAGAAACGATGACCGTGGACCTGTTGTCATTTTCATGAAAAAAAGATCACCGCAGACCTGTCGAAAAACTCATAAAAAAATGTCTCAAATATTTATGAAAAAATTATATCTGCGGACTTGTCGAAAATGTCATGAAAAAAATTTATGAAATTTTCATGAAAAAACGATGACCGCGGACCTGTCGAAAATATCACGAAAAAATTGTCTGAAATCTTCATGAAAAAAATGTCTCAAACTTTCATAAAAAAATTATGACCTGTCAAAAATATCATGAAAAAAAGTCTGACATTTTCATGAAAAAACGATGACCGTGGACCTGTCGAGAATATGATGAAAAAAATGTCTGAAATTGTTCATGAAAAAACGATGACCGCGGACTTGTCGAAAATATGATGAAAAAATGTCTGAAATTTTCATGAAAAACCATGACCACGGACCTGTGTAAAATATCATGAAAAAAATGTCTTAAATTTTCATGAAAAAAAATGACCGCGGACTTCTCGAATATATCACGAAAAAAATGTCTGAAATTTTCATGAAAAAACAATGATCACGGTTCTGTCAAAAATATCATGAAAAAAATGTATGAAATTTTCATGAAAAAACGATGACCGCGGTCCTGTCAAAAAAATCAGGAAAAAATGTCTTAAATGGTCATGAAAAAACGATGACCGCGGACCTGTGTAAAATATCATGAAAAAAATGTCTTAAATTTTCATTAAAAAAATAATGACCACGGACCTGTCGAAAATATCATAAAAAGAAAATGTCTGAAATGTTCATGAAAAAACCATGACCGCGGACCTGTGTAAAATATCATGAAAATAATGTCTGAAAATTTCATGAAAAAACGATGACCACGGACCTGTCAAAAATATGATGAAAAAAATGTATGAAATTTTCATTAAAAAACAATGACCGCTGACCTGTCGAAAATATGATGAAAAAAATGTATGAAATTTTCATTAAAAAACAATGATCGCGGACCTGTCGAAAATATGATGAAAAAAATGTGTGAAATTTTCATTAAAAAACAATGACCGCGGACCTGTCGAAAATATGATGAAAAAAATGTATGAAATTTTCATGAAAAAACGATGACCACGGACATGTATAAAATATCATGAACAAAATGTCTGAAATTTTAATGAAAAAACGAGGACCGCGGACTTGTTGAAAATGTCATGAAAAAAATGTATGAAATTTTCATGAAAAAAACCATGACCGCGGACCTGTGTAAATTATCATTAAAAAAATGTGTTAAATTTTCATGAAAAAACGATCACTGCGGACATGTCAAAAATATGATGAAAAAAAAGTCTGAAATTTTCATGAAAAAACGATGACCGCGGACCTGTTCAAAATATCATTAAAAAAATGTCTGAAATTTTCATTAAAGAAACGATGACCGTGGACCTGTTGTCATTTTCATGAAAAAAAGATCACCGCAGACCTGTCGAAAAACTCATAAAAAAATGTCTCAAATATTTATGAAAAAATTATATCTGCGGACTTGTCGAAAATGTCATGAAAAAAATGTATGAAATTTTCATGAAAAAACGATGACCGCGGACCTGTCGAAAATATCACGAAAAAAAAGTCTGAAATCTTCATGAAAAAAATGTCTCAAACTTTCATAAAAAAATTATAACCTGTCAAAAAAATCATGAAAAAAAGTCTGACATTTTCATGAAAAAACGATGACCGTGGACCTGTCGAGAATATGATGAAAAAAATGTCTGAAATTGTTCATGAAAAAACGATGACCGCGGACTTGTCGAAAATATGATGAAAAAATTTATGAAATTTTCATGAAAAAAAGATGACCGCGGACATGTCAAAAATATCATGTTAAAAAATGTCTGAACTTTTAATGAAAAAACGATGACCGCGGACATGTCAAAAATATCATGTTAAAAAATGTCTGAACTTTTAATGAAAAAACGATGACCGCGGACTTCTCAAAAATATCATGTTAAAAAATGTCTGAACTTTTAATGAAAAAACGATGACCGCGGACTTGTCAAAAATATCATGAAAAAAATGTCTGAAGTTTTAATGAAAAAACGATGACCGCGGACGTCAAAAATATCATGAAAAAAATGTTTGAAATTTTTATTCATAAATTGATGACCGCGGACCTTTCGAAAATATCATGAAAAAAAATGTCTGAAATTTTCATGAAAAAACGATGACCACGGACTTGTCAAAAATATCATGAAAAAAATGTTTGAAATTTTCATTCATAAAACAATGACCGCGGACCTTTCGAAAATATCATGAAAAAAATGTTTGAAATTTTCATTCATAAAACGATGACCGCGGACCTTTCGAAAATATCATGAAAAAAAATGTCTGAAATTTTCATGAAAAAACGATGACCGCGGACATGTAAAACATATCATGTTAAAAAATGTCTGAACTTTTAATGAAAAAACGATGACCGCGGACTTGTCAAAAATATCATGAAAAAAATGTCTGAAGTTTTAATGAAAAAACGATGACCACGGACCTGTCAAAAATATCATGAAAAGAAAATGTCTGAAATTTTCATGAAAAACCATGACCACGGACCTGTGTAAAATATCATGAAAAAAATGTCTTAAATTTTCATGAAAAAAAATGACCGCGGACTTCTCGAATATATCACGAAAAAAATGTCTGAAATTTTCATGAAAAAACAATGATCACGGTCCTGTCAAAAATATCATGAAAAAAATGTCTGAAATGGTCATGAAAAAACGATGACCGCGATCCTGTCAAAAAAATCAGGAAAAAATGTCTTAAATGGTCATGAAAAAACGATGACCGCGGACCTGTGTAAAATATCATGAAAAAAATGTCTTAAATTTTCATTAAAAAAATAATGACCACGGACCTGTCGAAAATATAAAAAGAAAATGTCTGAAATGTTCATGAAAAAACCATGACCGCGGACCTGTGTAAAATATCATGAAAAAAATGTCTGAAAATTTCATGAAAAAACGATGACCATGGACCTGTGTAAAATATGATGAAAATAATGTCTGAAAATTTCATGAAAAAACGATGACCACGGACCTGTCAAAAATATCATGAAAAAAATGTCTGAAAATTTCATGAAAAAACGATGACCATGGACCTGTCGAAAATATCATGAAAATAATGTCTGAAAATTTCATGAAAAAACGATGACCACGGACCTGTCAAAAATATCATGAAAAAAATGTCTGAAAATTTCATGAAAAAACGATGACCATGGACCTGTCGAAAATATGATGAAAAAAATGTGTGAAAATTTCATGAAAAAACGATGACCGCGGACATGTGTAAAATATCATGAACAAAATGTCTGAAATTTTAATGAAAAAACGAGGACTGCGGACTTGTTGAAAATGTCATGAACAAAATGTCTGAAATTTTAATGAAAAAACGAGGACTGTGGACTTGTTGAAAATGTCATGAAAAAAATGTATGAAATTTTCATGAAAAAACCATGACCGCGGACCTGTGTAAAATATCGTTAAAAAAATGTGTTAAATTTTCATGAAAAAACCATGACCGCGGACCTGTGTAAAATATCATTAAAAAAATGTGTTAAATTTTAATGAAAAAACGATGACCGCGGACCTGTTGTCATTTTCATGAAAAAAAGATCACCGCAGACCTGTCGAAAAACTCATTAAAAAATGTCTCAAATATTCATGAAAAAATTATATCTGCGGACTTGTCGAAAATGTCATGAAAAAAATGTATGAAATTTTCATGAAAAAACGATGACCGCGGACCTGTCGAAAATATCACGAAAGAAATGTCTGAAATCTTCATGAAAAAAATGTCTCAAACTTTCATAAAAAAATTATAAGCTGTCAAATATTTCATGAAAAAAGTCTGACATTTTCATGAAAAAACGATGACCGTGGACCTGTCGAGAATATGATGAAAAAAATGTCTGAAATTGTTCATGAAAAAACGATGACCACGGACCTGTCAAAAATATCATGAAAAAAATGTCTGAAATTTTCATGAAAAATCGATGACCGCGGACCTGTTGTCATTTTCATGAAAAAAACATGACCGCGGATCTGTTGTCATTTTCATGAAAAAAAGTCTGAAGTTTTCATGAAAAAAAGTAGACTGCTGACCTCGAACGCCCAGTAAAGCATGTTTTTGCATTTAGTACCACTACATATTGAATTGTGTCAAAACAAACTCCTCTCGCCCAGCATGTTTTTGCATTTACTACACCTACTTGTGTTAAAACGAACTCCTCTCGATTAGTAAAGCATGTTTTTGCATTCAGTACATCTATTGTGTTAAGACGGAACTCCTCTCGTCGACTTAAAGCATGTTTTTGCATTTAGTACACCTTCTTGTGTTATAACGAACTCCTCTCGTCGAGTAAAGCATGTTTTTGCAGTCAGCACATCTACTTGTGCTAAAACGAACTCCTCTCGTCGAGTAAAGCATGTTTTTGCATTTAGTACACCTATTGTGTTAAAACGAACTCCTCTCGTCGAGTAAAGCATGTTTTTGCATTTAGTACACATACTTTGTGTTAACACGAACTCCTCTCGTCGAGTAAAGCATGTTTTTGCATTTAGTACACCTACATTTTGAATTGTGTTAAAACGAACTCTTCTCGTCGAGTAAAGCATGTTTTTGCATTTAGTACACCTACTTGTGTTAAAACGAACTCCTCTCGATTAGTAAAGCATGTTTTTGCATTTAGTACACCTACTTGTGTTAAAACGAACTCCTTTCGTCGAGTAAAGCATGTTTTTGCATTTAGTACAACTACTTGTGTTAAAACGAACTCCTCTCGCCCAGTAAAGCATGTTTTTGCATTTAGTACACCTATTGTGTTAAAACGAACTCCTCTCGTCGAGTAAAGCATGTTTTTGCATTTAGTACACATACTTTGTGTTAAAACGAACTCCTCTCGTCGAGTAAAGCATGTTTTTGCATTTAGTACACCTACATTTTGAATTGTGTTAAAACGAACTCTTCTCGTCGAGTAAAGCATGTTTTTGCATTTAGTACACCTACTTGTGTTAAAACGAACTCCTCTCGATTAGTAAAGCATGTTTTTGCATTCAGTACACCTATTGTGTTAAAACGAACTCCTCTCGTCGAGTAAAGCATGTTTTTGCATTTAGTACACCTACTTGTGTTAAAACGAACTCCTTTCGTCGAGTAAAGCATGTTTTTGCATTTAGTACAACTACTTGTGTTAAAACGAACTCCTCTCGCCCAGTAAAGCATGTGTTTGCATTTAGTACACCTACTTGTGTTAAAACGAACTGCTCTCGTTTAGTAAAGCATGTTTTTGCCTTTAGTACACCTACATATTGAATTGTGTTAAAACGATCTCCTCTCGCCCAGTACAGCATGTTTTTGCATTTAGTAAACCTACATTTTGAATTGTGTTAAAACGAACTCCTCTCGTCGAGTAAAGCATGTTTTTGCATTTAGTACAACTACTTGTGTTAAAATGAACTCCTCTCGCCCAGTAAAGCATGTTTTTACATTTAGTACACCTACATTTTGAATTGTGTTAAAACGAACTCCTCTCGTCGAGTAAAGCATGTTTTTGCATTTAGTACAACTACATGTGTTAAAACGAACTCCTCTCGTCGAGTAAAGCATGTTTTTGCATTTAGTACACCTACGTGTGTTAAAACGAACTCCTCTCGTTTAGTAAAGCATGTTTTTACATTTAGTACACCTACATTTTGAATTGTGTTAAAACGAACTCCTCTCGTCGAGTAAAGCATGTTTTTGCATTTAGTACACCTACATTTTGAATTGTGTTAAAACGAACTCCTCTCGTCGAGTAAAGCATGTTTTTGCATTTAGTACACCTACATATTGAATTGTGTTAAAACGAACTCCTCTCGCCCAGTAAAGCATGTTTTTACATTTAGTACACCTACATTTTGAATTGTGTTAAAACGAACTCCTCTCGTTTAGTAAAGCATGTTTTTACATTTAGTACACCTATATTTTGAATTGTGTTAAAACGAACTCCTCTCGTCGAGTAAAGCATGTTTTTGCATTTAGTACACCTACATTTTGAATTGTGTTAAAACGAACTCCTCTCGTCGAGTAAAGCATGTTTTTGCATTTAGTACACCTACATATTGAATTGTGTTAAAACGAACTCCTCTCGCCCAGTAAAGCATGTTTTTACATTTAGTACACCTACATTTTGAATTGTGTTAAAACGAACTCCTCTCGTCGAGTAAAGCATGTTTTTGCATTTAGTACAACTACTTGTGTTAAAACGAACTCCTCTCGCCCAGTAAAGCATGTTTTTGCATTTAGTACACCTATATATTGAATTGTGTTAAAACGATCACTCTCGCCCAGTACAGCATGTTTTTGCATGCAGTTCGTTTTAACACAAGTAGGTGTACTAAAGTACACCTACTTGTGTTAAAACGAACTCCTCTGTTCGAGTAAAGCAGGTTTTTGCATTTTGTACACCTACATATTGAATTGTGTTAAAACGAACTCCTCTCGCCCAGTAAAGCATGTTTTTGCATTTAGTTAAACTACTTGTGTTAAAACAAACTCCTCTCGTCCATTAAAGCATGTTTTTGCATTTAGTACACCTACATATTGAATTGTGTTAAACCGCTAAAACGTTAACGCATGTGCAAAAATTCAAAGTCCATGGAAACGTGGCTTCTCCCACTCCTCCTGAGAGAAGCTGCAGTAGCTGCATGAAACGCTCAGCCTCTAGCCCCACTCTAAAAAAAATGTTGTGAATTTGTACTGTTAAAAGGTACATGATAAAACGATGATCGTGGCCCTGTTGTAATTTTCATGAAAAAACAATGACCACAAACCTGTTGTAATTTTCATGATGAAACGATGAGCATTTAAAGTTTTCTATAAAAGACGATGACCTGTTGTAATTTTCATAAAAAACTGATTACCGGGGACCTGCTTAAAAATGTCATGAAAAAACGATGACCACGGACTAGTAATTATTATGAAACAATGATGACATGCTTAAAGATTTCATGAAAAAAATGATGACCACACCCTTTTATAATGTTCATGAAAGAACGATGACAACCAGTAGTAATTTTCATGAAAAAACGATGACCGGACCTTTTGTCATTTTCATGAAAAAATGATGAAACGCTCATGTGTAAAATATCATTACAAAAATGTGTGAAATTTTCATGAAAAAACGATAACCGCGGGCTTGTCAAAAAATATCATAAAAAAAAAGTATGAAATTTTCATAAAAAAATGATGACCGCGGACATGTCGAAAATATCATGAAACAAATGTCTGAAATTTTCTTGAAAAAACGATGACAGCGGACTTGTCGAAATTATTATGAAAAAAATGTCTGAAATTTTCATTAAAAAAAAGGATGACCACAGACCTGTCGACAATATCACGAAAAAAATGTATGAAATGTTCATAAAAAACAGATGACCGCGGACTTGTCAAAAATATCATGAAAAAAATGTATGAAATTTTCATTAAAAAAACGATGACCGCGGTTGTCAAAAAAATCATGAAAAAAATGTCTGAAATTTTCAGGAAAAAACGATGACCGCGGACTTTTCGAAAATGTCATGAAAAAAATGTATGCAATTTTCATGAAAAAACGATGACCACGGACCTGTTGTCATTTTCATGAAAAAAAGATCACCGCGGACCTGTCGAAAATATCCTGAAAATAAAGTCTGAAATTTTCATGAAAAAAAGATCACCGCGGACCTGTCGAAAATATGATGAAAAAAATTGATGAAATTTTCATGAAAAAAAATGACCGCGGACCTGTCGATAATATGATGAAAAAAATGTCTGAAATTTTCATGAAATAACCATGGCCGCGGACCTGTGTAAAATATCATTAAAAAAAGATCACCGCGGACCTGTCAAAAATATCATGAAAAGAATGTGTGAAATTTTCATGAAAAAACGATGAACGTGTCGAAAATATGATGAAAAAAATGTGTGAAAATTTCATGAAAAAACGATGACCGCGGACCTGTCGAAAATATGATGAAAAAAATTTATGAAATTTTCATTAAAAAAACGATGACCGCGGTTGTCAAAAAAATCATGAAAAAAATGTCTTATATTTTCATGAAAAAAAGATAACCGCGGACATGTGTAAAATATCATGAAAAAAATGTGTGAAATTTTCATGAAAAAACAATGACCGCGGACATGTCAAAAATATCATAAAAAGAAAATGTATGAAATTTTCATGAAAAAACGATAACCGCGGACTTGTCAAAAAATATCATAAAAAGAATGTATGAAATTTTCATGAAAAAATGATGACCGCGGACCTGTCGATAATATGATGAAAAAAATGTCTGAAATTTTCATGAAATAACCATGGCCGCGGACCTGTGTAAAATATCATTAAAAAAAAATGTCTGAAATTTTCGTGAAAAAACGTTGACCACGGACCTGTCAAAAATATCATGAAAAAAATGTCTGAAATGTTCATGTAAAAACAATGACCGCGGACCTGTTGTCATTTTCATGAAAAAAAGATCAACGCGGACCTGTCGAAAATATCATGAAAAAAATGTCTGAAATGTTCATGAAAAAAACGATGACCGCGGACCTGTGTAAAATATCATTAAAAAAATGTCTTATATTTTCATGAAAAAAAGATAACCGTGGACATGTGTAAAATAACATGAAAAAAATGTGTGAAATTTTCATGAAAAAACGATAACCGCGGACTTGTCAAAAAATATCATAAAAAAAAGTATGAAATTTTCATGAAAAAACGATGACCGCGGACCTGTCGAAGATATGATGAAAAAAATTGATGAAATTTTCATGAAAAAAACGATGACCGCGGACATGTGTAAAATATCATTAAAAAAATGTGTGAAATTTTCATGAAAAAGCGATGACCGCGGACCTGTCGAAGATATGATGAAAAAAATTGATGAAATTTTCATGAAAAAAAATGACCGCGGACCTGTCGAAAATATCATGAAAAAAATGTCTGAAATGTTCATGAAAAAAAGATGACCGCGGACATGTGTAAAATATCCTGAAAAAAATGTCTGAAATTTTCATGAAAAAACGATGACCGCGGACCTGTCGAAGATATGATGAAAAAAATTGATGAAATTTTCATGAAAAAAAATGACCGCGGACCTGTCGAAAATATCATGAAAAAAATGTCTGAAATGTTCATGAAAAAAACGATGACCGCGGACATGTGTAAAATATCATTAAAAAAATGTGTGAAATTTTCATGAAAAAACGATAACCGCGGACTTGTCAAAAAATATCATAAAAAAAAAGTATGAAATTTTCATGAAAAAATGATGACCGCGGACATGTCGAAAATATCATGAAACAAATGTCTGAAATTTTCTTGAAAAAACGATGACAGCGGACTTGTCGAAATTATTATGAAAAAAATGTCTGAAATTTTCATTAAAAAAAAGGATGACCAGAGACCTGTCGAAAATATCATGAAAGAAATGTCTGAAATTTTCATGAAAAAACGATGGCCGCGGACTTGTCGAAATTATTATGAAAAAAATGTCTGAAATTTTCATTAAAAAAAATTATGACCACAGACCTGTCGAAAATATCACGAAAAAAATGTATGAAATGTTCATAAAAAACATATGACCGCGGACTTCTCAAAACTATCATGAAAAGAATGTGTGAAATTTTCATGAAAAAACGATGACCGCGGACTTGTCGAAAATATCGTGAAAAAAATGTATGAAATTTTCATGAAAAAACGATGACCGCGGACCTGTCGAAAATATGATGAAAAAAATGTATGAAATTTTCATTAAAAAAAACGCTGACCGCGGACCTGTCGAAAATATCATGAAAAAAATTTATGAAATTTTCATGAAAAAACGATGACCGCGGACTTGTCGAAAATGTCATGAAAAAAATGTATGAAATTTTCATAAAAAACAGATGACCGCGGACTTGTCAAAAATATCATGAAAAGAATGTGTGAAATTTTCATGAAAAAACGATGACCGCGGACTTGTCGAAAATATCATGAAAAAAATGTATGAAATTTTCATGAAAAAACGATGACCGCGGACTTGTCGAAAATATCATGAAAAAAATGTGTAAAATGTCAGAAAAAAATGTCTGAAATGTTCATGAAAAAACGATTACTGCGGACCTGTGTAAAATATGATAAAAAGAAAATGTCTGAAATGTTCATTAAAAAAAATTATGACCACAGACCTGTCGAAAATATCACGAAAAAAATGTATGAAATGTTCATAAAAAACAGATAACCGCGGACTTCTCAAAAATATCATGAAAAAAATGTATGAAATTTTCATGAAAAAACGATGACCGTGGACTTGTCGAAAATATCATGAAAAAAATATGTGAAAATTTCATGAAAAAACGATGACCGCGGACCTGTCGAAAATATGATGAAAAAAATGTATGAAATTTTCATTAAAAAAACGATGACCGTGGTTGTCAAAAAAATCATGAAAAAAATTTATGAAATTTTCATTTTCATGAAAAAATGATTACCGTTGACCTTTGTAAAATATCATGAAAAAAATGTCTGAAAATTGTCAAAAAAATCATGAAAAAAATGTTTGAAATTTTCATGAAAAAACGATGACCGCGGACTTCTCGAATATATCACGAAAAAAATGTATGAAATTTTCATTAAAACAAACAATGACCGCGGACCTGTCGAAAATATCATGAAAAAAATGTATGAAATTTTCATGAAAAAACGAGGACCGCGGACTTGTCAAAAATGTCATGAAAAAAATGTATGAAATTTTAATGAAAAAACCATGACCGCGGACCTGTCGAAAAACTCATTAAAAAATATCTCAAACTTTCATGAAACAACGATGACCGTGGACTTGTCAAAAATATGATGAAAAAAATGTGTGGAATTTTCATGAAAAAAAGATGACCGCGGACATGTCGAAAATATGTTTAAAAAAATGTATGAAATTTTCATTAAAAAAACGATGACCGCGGTTGTCAAAAAAATCATGAAAAAAATGTCTGAAATTTTCATGAAAAAACGATGACCGCGGACTTCTCGAATATATCATGAAAAAAATGTATGAAATTTTCATGAAAAAACGATGACCGCGGACTTCTCGAATATATCATGAAAAAAATGTATGAAATTTTCATTAAAAAAAACGATGACCGCGGACCTGTCGAAAATATCATGAAAAAAATGTCTGAAATTTTCATGAAAAAACGATGACCACGGACCTGTCAAAAATATCAGAAAAAATGTCTGAAATGTTCATGAAAAAACGATTACCGCGGACCTGTGTAAAATATGATGAAAAAAATGTCTGAAATTTTCATTAAAGAAATGATGACCCCGGACCTGTCGAAAATATCATAAAAAGAAAATGTATGAAATTTTCATGAAAAAACGATAACCGCGGACTTGTCAAAAAATATCATGAAAAATATGTATGAAATTTTCATGAAAAAATGATGACCGCAGACCTGTCGAAAATATCACGAAGAAAATGTATGAAATTTTCATGAAAAAACGATAACCGCGGACGTGTCAAAAAATATCATGAAAAATATGTATGAAATTTTCATGAAAAAATGATGACCGCAGACCTGTCGAAAATATCACGAAAGAAATGTCTGAAATTTTCATGAAAAAACGATGACCGCGGACTTGTCAAAAAAATCATGAAAAAATGTATGAAATTTTCATTAAAAAAACGATGACCGCGGACTTCTCGAATATATCACGAAAAAAATGTATGAAATTTTCATTAAAAAAAACGATGACCGCGGACCTGTCGAATATATCACGGAAAAAATGTGTGAAATTTTCCTAAAAAAATGATGAAAGCGGAAAAGTCGAAAATATCATGAAGAAAATGTCTAAAATTTTCATGAAAAAACGATGACCGCGGACCTGTTGTCATTTTCATGAAAAAACGATTACTGCGGACCTGTGTAAAATATCATGAAAAAAATGTCTTAAATTTTCATGAAAAAACGATGACCGCGGACATGTCGAAAATATCATGAAAAAATTGTCTGAAATTTTCATGAAAAAACGATGACCGCTGACCTGTCGAAAATATCATGAAAAAAATGTTTGAAATTTTCATATAAAAAGGATGACCACGTACCTGTCAAAAATATCAGGAAAAAAATGTCTGAAATTTTCATGAAAAATCGATGACCGCGGACTTGTAGAAAATATCATGAAAATATCATGAAAAAAATGTCTGAAATTTTTCATGAAAAAATGTCTGAAATTTTCATGAAAAAACGATGACCGCCGACCTGTCGAAAATATGAGGAAAAAAATGTCTGAAATTTTCATGAAAAAACGAGGACCGCGGACTTGTCAAAAATGTCATGAAAAAAATGTATGAAATGTTCATGAAAAAACGATGACTGCAGACCTGTTGTCATTTTCATGAAAAAACGATGACCGCCGACCTGTCGAAAATATGATGAAAAAAATGTATGAAATTTTCATGAAAAAAATGTCTGAAATTTTCATGAAAAAAGGATGACCACGGACCTGTCAAAAAAATCAGGAAAAAAATGTCTGAAATTTTCATGAAAAAATGATGACCGCAGACCTATCGAAAATATCATGAAAAAAATGTCTAAAATATCATTAAAAAAATGTCTGAAATGTTCAAGAAAAACAGATGACCACGGACATGTGTAAAATATCATGAAAAAATGTCTGAAATTTTCATGATAAAAAGTTGACTGCGGACCTCGAACGCCCAGTAAAGCAGGTTTTTGCATTTAGTACACCTACATATTGAGTTGTGTTTAAACGAACTCCTCTTGCCCAGTAAAGCATATTTTTTAAATTAAGTACACCTACTTATTGAATTGTGTCAAAACAAACTCCTCTCGTCCAGTACAGCATGTTTTTGCATTTAGTACACCTACTTGTGTTAAAACGAACTCTCGTTTAGTAAAGCATGTTTTTGTAGTCAGTACACCTATTTGTCCTAAAACGAACTCCTCTTGTCGAGTAAAGCATGTTTTTGCATTTAGTACACCTACTTGTGTTAAAACGAACTCCTCTCGTTTAGTAAAGCATGTTTTGCATTTAGTACACCTACTTGTGTTAAAACGAACTCCTCTCGTCGAGTAAAGCATGTTTTTGCATTCAGTACACCTATTGTGTTAAAAAGAACTCCTCTCGTCGAGTAAAGCATGTTTTTGCATTTAGTACAACTACATGTGTTAAAACGAACTCCTCTCGCCCAGTAAAGCATGTTTTTGCATTTACTACACCTACTTGTGTTAAAACGAACTCCTCTCGATTAGTAAAGCATGTTTTTGCATTCAGTACATCTATTGTGTTAAGACGGAACTCCTCTCGTCGACTTAAAGCATGTTTTTGCATTTAGTACACCTACTTGTGTTATAACGAACTCCTCTCGTCGAGTAAAGCATGTTTTTGCAGTCAGCACATCTACTTGTGCTAAAACGAACTCCTCTCGTCGAGTAAAGCATGTTTTTGCATTTAGTACACCTATTGTGTTAAAACGAACTCCTCTCGTCGAGTAAAGCATGTTTTTGCATTTAGTACACCTACATTTTGAATTGTGTTAAAACGAACTCCTCTCGCCCAGTAAAGCATGTTTTTACATTTAGTACACCTACATTTTGAATTGTGTTAAAACGAACTCCTCTCGTCGAGTAAAGCATGTTTTTGCATTTAGTACAACTACTTGTGTTAAAACGAACTCCTCTCGCCCAGTAAAGCATGTTTTTGCATTTAGTACACCTATATATTGAATTGTGTTAAAACGATCACTCTCGCCCAGTACAGCATGTTTTTGCATGCAGTTCGTTTTAACACAAGTAGGTGTACTAAAGTACACCTACTTGTGTTAAAACGAACTCCTCTGTTCGAGTAAAGCAGGTTTTTGCATTTTGTACACCTACATATTGAATTGTGTTAAAACGAACTCCTCTCGCCCAGTAAAGCATGTTTTTGCATTTAGTTAAACTACTTGTGTTAAAACAAACTCCTCTCGTCCATTAAAGCATGTTTTTGCATTTAGTACACCTACATATTGAATTGTGTTAAACCGCTAAAACGTTAACGCATGTGCAAAAATTCAAAGTCCATGGAAACGTGGCTTCTCCCACTCCTCCTGAGAGAAGCTGCAGTAGCTGCATGAAACGCTCAGCCTCTAGCCCCACTCTAAAAAAAATGTTGTGAATTTGTACTGTTAAAAGGTACATGATAAAACGATGATCGTGGCCCTGTTGTAATTTTCATGAAAAAACAATGACCACAGACCTGTTGTAATTTTCATGATGAAACGATGAGCATTTAAAGTTTTCTATAAAAGACGATGACCTGTTGTAATTTTCATAAAAAACTGATTACCGGGGACCTGCTTAAAAATGTCATGAAAAAACGATGACCACGGACTAGTAATTATTATGAAACAATGATGACATGCTTAAAGATTTCATGAAAAAAATGATGACCACACCCTTTTATAATGTTCATGAAAGAACGATGACAACCAGTAGTAATTTTCATGAAAAAACGATGACCGGACCTTTTGTCATTTTCATGAAAAAATGATGAAACGCTCATGTGTAAAATATCATTACAAAAATGTGTGAAATTTTCATGAAAAAACGATAACCGCGGACTTGTCAAAAAATATCATAAAAAAAAAGTATGAAATTTTCATAAAAAAATGATGACCGCGGACATGTCGAAAATATCATGAAACAAATGTCTGAAATTTTCTTGAAAAAACGATGACACTACAGACAGATTCAGTAAAATCGAGGCTGATGCTGTTCCCGAAATTATTGTGAAAAAAATGTCTGAAATTTTCATTAAAAAAAAAGGATGACCACAGACCTGTCGACAATATCACGAAAAAAATGTATGAAATGTTCATAAAAAACAGATGACCGCGGACTTGTCAAAAATATCATGAAAAAAATGTATGAAATTTTCATTAAAAAAACGATGACCGCGGTTGTCAAAAAAATCATGAAAAAAATGTCTGAAATTTTCAGGAAAAAACGATGACCGCGGACTTGTCGAAAATGTCATGAAAAAAATGTATGCAATTTTCATGAAAAAACGATGACCACGGACCTGTTGTCATTTTCATGAAAAAAAGATCACCGCGGACCTGTCGAAAATATCCTGAAAATAAAGTCTGAAATTTTCATGAAAAAAAGATCACCGCGGACCTGTCGAAAATATGATGAAAAAAATTGATGAAATTTTCATGAAAAAAAATGACCGCGGACCTGTCGATAATATGATGAAAAAAATGTCTGAAATTTTCATGAAATAACCATGGCCGCGGACCTGTGTAAAATATCATTAAAAAAAGATCACCGCGGACCTGTCAAAAATATCATGAAAAGAATGTGTGAAATTTTCATGAAAAAACGATGAACGTGTCGAAAATATGATGAAAAAAATGTGTGAAAATTTCATGAAAAAACGATGACCGCGGACCTGTCGAAAATATGATGAAAAAAATTTATGAAATTTTCATTAAAAAAACGATGACCGCGGTTGTCAAAAAAATCATGAAAAAAATGTCTTATATTTTCATGAAAAAAAGATAACCGCGGACATGTGTAAAATATCATGAAAAAAATGTGTGAAATTTTCATGAAAAAACAATGACCGCGGACATGTCAAAAATATCATAAAAAGAAAATGTATGAAATTTTCATGAAAAAACGATAACCGCGGACTTGTCAAAAAATATCATAAAAAGAATGTATGAAATTTTCATGAAAAAATGATGACCGCGGACCTGTCGAAAATATCATGAAAGAAATGTCTGAAATTTTCATGAAAAAACGATGACCGCGGACCTGTCGAAAATATGATGAAAAAAATGTATGAAATTTTCATTAAAAAAATGATGACCGCGGTTGTTAAAAAAAATCATGAAAAAAATGTCTGAAATTTTCAGGAAAAAACGATGACCGCGGACTTGTCGAAAATGTCATGAAAAAAGTGTCTGAAATTTTCATAAAAAACAGATGACCGCGGACTTGTCAAAAATATCATGAAAAGAATGTGTGAAATTTTCATGAAAAAACGATGACCGCGGACTTGTCGAAAATATCATGAAAATAATGTGTGAAATTTTCATGAAAAAACGATGACCGCGGACTTGTCGAAAATATCGTGAAAAAAATGTATGCAATTTTCATGAAAAAACGATGACCACGGACCTGTTGTCATTTTCATGAAAAAAAGATCACCGCGGACCTGTCGAAAATATGATGAAACAAATTGATGAAATTTTCATGAAAAAAAATGACCGCGGACCTGTCGATAATATGATGAAAAAAATGTCTGAAATTTTCATGAAATAACCATGGCCGCGGACCTGTGTAAAATATCATTAAAAAAAAATGTCTGAAATTTTCGTGAAAAAACGTTGACCACGGACCTGTCAAAAATATCATGAAAAAAATGTCTGAAATGTTCATGTAAAAACAATGACCGCGGACCTGTTGTCATTTTCATGAAAAAAAGATCAACGCGGACCTGTCGAAAATATCATGAAAAAAATGTCTGAAATGTTCATGAAAAAAACGATGACCGCGGACCTGTGTAAAATATCATTAAAAAAATGTCTTATATTTTCATGAAAAAAAGATAACCGTGGACATGTGTAAAATAACATGAAAAAAATTTGTGAAATTTTCATGAAAAAACGATAACCGCGGACTTGTCAAAAAATATCATAAAAAAAAGTATGAAATTTTCATGAAAAAACGATGACCGCGGACATGTGTAAAATATCCTGAAAAAAATGTCTGAAATTTTCATGAAAAAACGATGACCGCGGACCTGTCGAAGATATGATGAAAAAAATTGATGAAATTTTCATGAAAAAAAATGACCGCGGACCTGTCGAAAATATCATGAAAAAAATGTCTGAAATGTTCATGAAAAAAACGATAACCGCGGACATGTGTAAAATATCATTAAAAAAATGTGTGAAATTTTCATGAAAAAACGATAACCGCGGACTTGTCAAAAAATATCATAAAAAAAGTATGAAATTTTCATGAAAAAATGATGACCGCGGACATGTCGAAAATATCATGAAACAAATGTCTGAAATTTTCTTGAAAAAACGATGACAGCGGACTTGTCGAAATTATTATGAAAAAAATGTCTGAAATTTTCATTAAAAAAAAGGATGACCACAGACCTGTCGACAATATCACGAAAAAAATGTATGAAATGTTCATAAAAAAAGATAACCGCGGACTTGTCAAAAAATATCATAAAAAAAAGTATGAAATTTTCATGAAAAAATGATGACCGCGGACCTGTTGAAAATATCATGAAAGAAATGTCTGAAATTTTCTTGAAAAAATGATGACCGCGGACCTGTCGAAAATATCATGAAAAAAATGTATGAAATTTTCATGAAAAAATGATGACCGCGGACCTGTCGAAAATATCATGAAAGAAATGTCTGAAATTTTCATGAAAAAACGATGGCCGCCGACTTGTCGAAATTATTATGAAAAAAATGTCTGAAATTTTCATTAAAAAAAATTATGACCACAGACCTGTCGAAAATATCACGAAAAAAATGTATGAAATGTTTCTAAAAAACATATGACCGCGGACTTCTCAAAACTATCATGAAAAGAATGTGTGAAATTTTCATGAAAAAACGATGACCGCGGACTTGTCGAAAATATCGTGAAAAAAATGTATGAAATTTTCATGAAAAAACGATGACCGCGGACCTGTCGAAAATATCATGAAAAAAATTTATGAAATTTTCATGAAAAAACGATGACCGCGGACTTGTCGAAAATGTCATGAAAAAAATGTATGAAATTTTCATAAAAAACAGATGACCGCGGACTTGTCAAAAATATCATGAAAAGAATGTGTGAAATTTTCATGAAAAAACGATGACCGCGGACTTGTCGAAAATATCATGAAAAAAATGTATGAAATTTTCATGAAAAAACGATGACCGCGGACTTGTCGAAAATATGATGAAAAAAATGTATGAAATTTTCATTAAAAAAAACGCTGACCGCGGACCTGTCGAAAATATCATGAAAAAAATTTATGAAATTTTCATGAAAAAACGATGACCGCGGACTTGTCGAAAATGTCATGAAAAAAATGTATGAAATTTTCATAAAAAACAGATGACCGCGGACTTGTCAAAAATATCATGAAAAGAATGTGTGAAATTTTCATGAAAAAACGATGACCGCGGACTTGTCGAAAATATCATGAAAAAAATGTATGAAATTTTCATGAAAAAACGATGACCGCGGACCTGTCGAAAATATGATGAAAAAAATGTATGAAATTGTTCATGAAAAGAAGATGACCACTGACCTGTCGAAAATATCATGAAAAAAATGTGTAAAATGTCAGAAAAAAATGTCTGAAATGTTCATGAAAAAACGATTACTGCGGACCTGTGTAAAATATGATGAAAAAAATGTCTGAAATTTTCATTAAAGAAATTATGACCGCGGACCTGTCGAAAATATCATAAAAAGAAAATGTCTGAAATGTTCATTAAAAAAAATTATGACCACAGACCTGTCGAAAATATCACGAAAAAAATGTCTGAAATGTTCATAAAAAACAGATAACCGCGGACTTCTCAAAAATATCATGAAAAAAATGTATGAAATTTTCATGAAAAAACGATGACCGTGGACTTGTCGAAAATATCATGAAAAAAATATGTGAAAATTTCATGAAAAAACGATGACCGCGGACCTGTCGAAAATATGATGAAAAAAATGTATGAAATTTTCATTAAAAAAACGATGACCGCGGTTGTCAAAAAAATCATGAAAAAAATTTATGAAATTTTCATTTTCATGAAAAAATGATTACCGTTGACCTTTGTAAAATATCATGAAAAAAATGTCTGAAAATTGTCAAAAAAATCATGAAAAAAATGTATGAAATTTTCATGAAAAAACGATGACCGCGGACTTCTCGAATATATCACGAAAAAAATGTATGAAATTTTCATTAAAACAAACAATGACCGCGGACCTGTCGAAAATATCATGAAAAAAATGTATGAAATTTTCATGAAAAAACGAGGACCGCGGACTTGTCAAAAATGTCATGAAAAAAATGTATGAAATTTTAATGAAAAAACCATGACCGCGGACCTGTCGAAAAACTCATTAAAAAAGTGTCTGAAATTTCCATAAAAAACAGATGACCGCGGACTTGTCAAAAATATCATGAAAAGAATGTGTGAAATTTTAATGAAAAAACGATGACCGCGGACTTGTTGAAAATATCGTGAAAAAAATGTATGCAATTTTCATGAAAAAACGATGACCACGGACCTGTTGTCATTTTCATGAAAAAAAGATCACCGCGGACCTGTCGAAAATATGATGAAACAAATTGATGAAATTTTCATGAAAAAAAATGACCGCGGACCTGTCGATAATATGATGAAAAAAATGTCTGAAATTTTCATGAAATAACCATGGCCGCGGACCTGTGTAAAATATCATTAAAAAAAAATGTCTGAAATTTTCGTGAAAAAACGTTGACCACGGACCTGTCAAAAATATCATGAAAAAAATGTCTGAAATGTTCATGTAAAAACAATGACCGCGGACCTGTTGTCATTTTCATGAAAAAAAGATCAACGCGGACCTGTCGAAAATATCATGAAAAAAATGTCTGAAATGTTCATGAAAAAAACGATGACCGCGGACCTGTGTAAAATATCATTAAAAAAATGTCTTATATTTTCATGAAAAAAAGATAACCGTGGACATGTGTAAAATAACATGAAAAAAATGTGTGAAATTTTCATGAAAAAACGATAACCGCGGACTTGTCAAAAAATATCATAAAAAAAAGTATGAAATTTTCATGAAAAAACGATGACCGCGGACCTGTCGAAGATATGATGAAAAAAATTGATGAAATTTTCATGAAAAAAAGATGACCGCGGACATGTGTAAAATATCCTGAAAAAAATGTCTGAAATTTTCATGAAAAAGCGATGACCGCGGACCTGTCGAAGATATGATGAAAAAAATTGATGAAATTTTCATGAAAAAAAATGACCGCGGACCTGTCGAAAATATCATGAAAAAAATGTCTGAAATGTTCATGAAAAAAACGATGACCGCGGACATGTGTAAAATATCATTAAAAAAATGTGTGAAATTTTCATGAAAAAACGATAACCGCGGACTTGTCAAAAATATCATGAAACAAATGTCTGAAATTTTCTTGAAAAAAAGGATGACCACAGACCTGTCGACAATATCACGAAAAAAATGTATGAAATGTTCATAAAAAACGATAACCGCGGACTTGTCAAAAATATCATAAAAAAAAGTATGAAATTTTCATGAAAAAATGATGACCGCGGACCTGTTGAAAATATCATGAAAGAAATGTCTGAAATTTTCTTGAAAAAATGATGACCGCGGACCTGTCGAAAATATCATGAAAAAAATGTATGAAATTTTTAAGAAAAAATGATGACCGCGGACCTGTCGAAAATATCATGAAAGAAATGTCTGAAATTTTCATGAAAAAAAGATGGCCGCGGACTTGTCGAAATTATTATGAAAAAAATGTCTGAAATTTTCATTAAAAAAAATTATGACCACAGACCTGTCGAAAATATCACGAAAAAAATGTATGAAATGTTCATAAAAAACATATGACCGCGGACTTCTCAAAACTATCATGAAAAAAATGTGTGAAATTTTCATGAAAAAAACGATGACCGCGGACTTGTCGAAAATATCATGAAAAAAAATGTATGAAATTTTCATTAAAAAAAACGCTGACCGCGGACCTGTCGAAAATATCATGAAAAAAATTTATGAAATTTTCATGAAAAAACGATGACCGCGGACTTGTCGAAAATGTCATGAAAAAAATGTATGAAATTTTCATAAAAAACAGATGACCGCGGACTTGTCAAAAATATCATGAAAAGAATGTGTGAAATTTTCATGAAAAAACGATGACCGCGGACTTGTCGAAAATATCATGAAAAAAATGTATGAAATTTTCATGAAAAAACGATGACCGCGGACCTGTCGAAAATGTCATGAAAAAAATGTATGAAATTTTCATAAAAAACAGATGACCGCGGACTTGTCAAAAATATCATGAAAAGAATGTGTGAAATTTTCATGAAAAAACGATGACCGCGGACTTGTCGAAAATATCATGAAAAAAATGTATGAAATTTTCATGAAAAAACGATGACCGCGGACCTGTCGAAAATATGATGAAAAAAATGTATGAAATTGTTCATGAAAAGAAGATGACCACTGACCTGTCGAAAATATCATGAAAAAAATGTGTAAAATGTCAGAAAAAAATGTCTGAAATGTTCATGAAAAAACGATTACTGCGGACCTGTGTAAAATATGATGAAAAAAATGTCTGAAATTTTCATTAAAGAAATTATGACCGCGGACCTGTCGAAAATATCATAAAAAGAAAATGTCTGAAATGTTCATTAAAAAAAATTATGACCACAGACCTGTCGAAAATATCACGAAAAAAATGTATGAAATGTTCATAGAAAACAGATAACCGCGGACTTCTCAAAAATATCATGAAAAAAATGTATGAAATTTTCATGAAAAAACGATGACCGTGGACTTGTCGAAAATATCATGAAAAAAATATGTGAAAATTTCATGAAAAAACGATGACCGCGGACTTGTCGAAAATATCATGAAAAAAATATGTGAAAATTTCATGAAAAAACGATGACCGCGGACCTGTCGAAAATATGATGAAAAAAATGTATGAAATTTTCATTAAAAAAACGATGACCGTGGTTGTCAAAAAAATCATGAAAAAAATTTATGAAATTTTCATTTTCATGAAAAAATGATTACCGTTGACCTTTGTAAAATATCATGAAAAAAATGTCTGAAAATTGTCAAAAAAATCATGAAAAAAATGTTTGAAATTTTCATGAAAAAACGATGACCGCAGACTTCTCGAATATATCACGAAAAAAATGTATGAAATTTTCATTAAAACAAACAATGACCGCGGACCTGTCGAAAATGTCATGAAAAAAATGTATGAAATTTTAATGAAAAAACCATGACCGCGGACCTGTCGAAAAACTCATTAAAAAATATCTCAAACTTTCATGAAACAACGATGACCTTGGACTTGTCAAAAATATGATGAAAAAAATGTGTGGAATTTTCATGAAAAAAAGATGACCGCGGACATGTCGAAAATATGTTTAAAAAAATGTATGAAATTTTCATTAAAAAAACGATGACCGCGGTTGTCAAAAAAATCATGAAAAAAATGTCTGAAATTTTCATGAAAAAACGATGACCGCGGACTTCTCGAATATATCATGAAAAAAATGTATGAAATTTTCATGAAAAAACGATGACCGCGGACTTCTCGAATATATCATGAAAAAAATGTATGAAATTTTCATTAAAAAAAACGATGACCGCGGACCTGTCGAAAATATCATGAAAAAAATGTCTGAAATTTTCATGAAAAAACGATGACCACGGACCTGTCAAAAATATCAGAAAAAATGTCTGAAATGTTCATGAAAAAACGATTACCGCGGACCTGTGTAAAATATGATGAAAAAAATGTCTGAAATTTTCATTAAAGAAATGATGACCGCGGACCTGTCGAAAATATCATAAAAAGAAAATGTATGAAATTTTCATGAAAAAACGATAACCGCGGACTTGTCAAAAAATATCATGAAAAATATGTATGAAATTTTCATGAAAAAATGATGACCGCAGACCTGTCGAAAATATCACGAAGAAAATGTATGAAATTTTCATGAAAAAACGATAACCGCGGACGTGTCAAAAAATATCATGAAAAATATGTATGAAATTTTCATGAAAAAATGATGACCGCAGACCTGTCGAAAATATCACGAAAGAAAGGTCTGAAATTTTCATGAAAAAACGATGACCGCGGACTTGTCGAAAATATGATGAAAAAATGTATGAAATTTTCATTAAAAAAACGATGACCGCGGTTGTCAAAAAAATCATGAAAAAAATGTATGAAATTTTCATGAAAAAACGATGACCGCGGACTTCTCGAATATATCACGAAAAAAATGTATGAAATTTTCATTAAAAAAAACGATGACCGCGGACCTGTCGAATATATCACGGAAAAAATGTGTGAAATTTTCCTAAAAAAATGATGAAAGCGGAAAAGTCGAAAATATCATGAAGAAAATGTCTAAAATTTTCATGAAAAAACGATGACCGCGGACCTGTTGTCATTGTCATGAAAAAACGATTACCGCGGACCTGTGTAAAATATCATGAAAAAAATGTCTTAAATTTTCATGAAAAAAGGATGACCGCGGACATGTCGAAAATATCATGAAAAAATTGCCTGAAATTTTCATGAAAAAACGATGACCGCTGACCTGTCGAAAATATCATGAAAAAAATGTTTGAAATTTTCATATAAAAAGGATGACCACGTACCTGTCAAAAATATCAGGAAAAAAATGTCTGAAATTTTCATGAAAAATCGATGACCGCGGACCTGTCGAAAATATGATGAAAAAAATGTATGAAATTTTCATTAAAAAAAACGCTGACCGCGGACCTGTCGAAAATATCATGAAAAAAATTTATGAAATTTTCATGAAAAAACGATGACCGCGGACTTGTCGAAAATGTCATGAAAAAAATGTATGAAATTTTCATAAAAAACAGATGACCGCGGACTTGTCAAAAATATCATGAAAAGAATGTGTGAAATTTTCATGAAAAAACGATGACCGCGGACTTGTCGAAAATATCATGAAAAAAATGTATGAAATTTTCATGAAAAAACGATGACCGCGGACCTGTCGAAAATATGATGAAAAAAATGTATGAAATTGTTCATGAAAAGAAGATGACCACTGACCTGTCGAAAATATCATGAAAAAAATGTGTAAAATGTCAGAAAAAAATGTCTGAAATGTTCATGAAAAAACGATTACTGCGGACCTGTGTAAAATATGATGAAAAAAATGTCTGAAATTTTCATTAAAGAAATTATGACCGCGGACCTGTCGAAAATATCATAAAAAGAAAATGTCTGAAATGTTCATTAAAAAAAATTATGACCACAGACCTGTCGAAAATATCACGAAAAAAATGTATGAAATGTTCATAGAAAACAGATAACCGCGGACTTCTCAAAAATATCATGAAAAAAATGTATGAAATTTTCATGAAAAAACGATGACCGTGGACTTGTCGAAAATATCATGAAAAAAATATGTGAAAATTTCATGAAAAAACGATGACCGCGGACTTGTCGAAAATATCATGAAAAAAATATGTGAAAATTTCATGAAAAAACGATGACCGCGGACCTGTCGAAAATATGATGAAAAAAATGTATGAAATTTTCATTAAAAAAACGATGACCGTGGTTGTCAAAAAAATCATGAAAAAAATTTATGAAATTTTCATTTTCATGAAAAAATGATTACCGTTGACCTTTGTAAAATATCATGAAAAAAATGTCTGAAAATTGTCAAAAAAATCATGAAAAAAATGTTTGAAATTTTCATGAAAAAACGATGACCGCGGACTTCTCGAATATATATCACGAAAAAAATGTATGAAATTTTCATTAAAACAAACAATGACCGCGGACCTGTCGAAAATGTCATGAAAAAAATGTATGAAATTTTAATGAAAAAACCATGACCGCGGACCTGTCGAAAAACTCATTAAAAAATATCTCAAACTTTCATGAAACAACGATGACCGTGGACTTGTCAAAAATATGATGAAAAAAATGTGTGGAATTTTCATGAAAAAAAGATGACCGCGGACATGTCGAAAATATGTTTAAAAAAATGTATGAAATTTTCATTAAAAAAACGATGACCGCGGTTGTCAAAAAAATCATGAAAAAAATGTCTGAAATTTTCATGAAAAAACGATGACCGCGGACTTCTCGAATATATCATGAAAAAAATGTATGAAATTTTCATGAAAAAACGATGACCGCGGACTTCTCGAATATATCATGAAAAAAATGTATGAAATTTTCATTAAAAAAAACGATGACCGCGGACCTGTCGAAAATATCATGAAAAAAATGTCTGAAATTTTCATGAAAAAACGATGACCACGGACCTGTCAAAAATATCAGAAAAAAATGTCTGAAATGTTCATGAAAAAACGATTACCGCGGACCTGTTTAAAATATGATGAAAAAAATGTCTGAAATTTTCATTAAAGAAATGATGACCGCGGACCTGTCGAAAATATCATAAAAAGAAAATGTATGAAATTTTCATGAAAAAACGATAACCGCGGACTTGTCAAAAAATATCATGAAAAATATGTATGAAATTTTCATGAAAAAATGATGACCGCAGACCTGTCGAAAATATCACGAAGAAAATGTATGAAATTTTCATGAAAAAACGATAACCGCGGACGTGTCAAAAAATATCATGAAAAATATGTATGAAATTTTCATGAAAAAATGATGACCGCAGACCTGTCGAAAATATCACGAAAGAAATGTCTGAAATTTTCATGAAAAAACGATGACCGCGGACTTGTCGAAAATATGATGAAAAAATGTATGAAATTTTCATTAAAAAAACGATGACCGCGGTTGTCAAAAAAATCATGAAAAAAATGTATGAAATTTTCATGAAAAAACGATGACCGCGGACTTCTCGAATATATCACGAAAAAAATGTATGAAATTTTCATTAAAAAAAACGATGACCGCGGACCTGTCGAATATATCACGGAAAAAATGTGTGAAATTTTCCTAAAAAAATGATGAAAGCGGAAAAGTCGAAAATATCATGAAGAAAATGTCTAAAATTTTCATGAAAAAACGATGACCGCGGACCTGTTGTCATTGTCATGAAAAAACGATTACCGCGGACCTGTGTAAAATATCATGAAAAAAATGTCTTAAATTTTCATGAAAAAAGGATGACCGCGGACATGTCGAAAATATCATGAAAAAATTGCCTGAAATTTTCATGAAAAAACGATGACCGCTGACCTGTCGAAAATATCATGAAAAAAATGTTTGAAATTTTCATATAAAAAGGATGACCACGTACCTGTCAAAAATATCAGGAAAAAAATGTCTGAAATTTTCATGAAAAATCGATGACCGCGGACTTGTAGAAAATATCATGAAAATATCATGAAAAAAATGTCTGAAATTTTTCATGAAAAAATGTCTGAAATTTTCATGAAAAAACGATGACCGCCGACCTGTCGAAAATATGAGGAAAAAAATGTCTGAAATTTTCATGAAAAAACGAGGACCGCGGACTTGTCAAAAATGTCATGAAAAAAATGTATGAAATTTTCATGAAAAAACGATGACTGCAGACCTGTTGTCATTTTCATGAAAAAACGATGACCGCCGACCTGTCGAAAATATGATGAAAAAAATGTATGAAATTTTCATGAAAAAAATGTCTGAAATTTTCATGAAAAAAGGATGACCACGGACCTGTCAAAAAAATCAGGAAAAAAATGTCTGAAATTTTCATGAAAAAATGATGACCGCAGACCTATCGAAAATATCATGAAAAAAATGTCTAAAATATCATTAAAAAAATGTCTGAAATGTTCAAGAAAAACAGATGACCACGGACATGTGTAAAATATCATGAAAAAATGTCTGAAATTTTCATGATAAAAAGTTGACTGCGGACCTCGAACGCCCAGTAAAGCAGGTTTTTGCATTTAGTACACCTACATATTGAGTTGTGTTTAAACGAACTCCTCTTGCCCAGTAAAGCATATTTTTTAAATTAAGTACACCTACTTATTGAATTGTGTCAAAACAAACTCCTCTCGTCCAGTACAGCATGTTTTTGCATTTAGTACACCTACTTGTGTTAAAACGAACTCTCGTTTAGTAAAGCATGTTTTTGTAGTCAGTACAACTATTGTGTTAAAACGAACTTCTCTCGTCGAGTAAAGCATGTTTTTGCATTCAGTACACCTATTTGTCCTAAAACGAACTCCTCTTGTCGAGTAAAGCATGTTTTTGCATTTAGTACACCTACTTGTGTTAAAACGAACTCCTCTCGTTTAGTAAAGCATGTTTTGCATTTAGTACACCTACTTGTGTTAAAACGAACTCCTCTCGTCGAGTAAAGCATGTTTTTGCATTCAGTACACCTATTGTGTTTAAAAGAACTCCTCTCGTCGAGTAAAGCATGTTTTTGCATTTAGTACACCTACTTGTGTTAAAACGAACTCCTCTCGTTTAGTAAAGCATGTTTTGCATTTAGTACACCTATTGTGTTAAAAAGAACTCCTCTCGTCGACTAAAGCATGTTTTTGCATTTAGTACACCTACTTGTGTTAAAACGAACTCCTCTCGTCTAGTAAAGTATGTTTTTGCATTTAGTACACCTACATTTTAAATTGTGTTAAAACAAAGTCCTCTCATCGAGCAAAGCATGTTTTTGCATTCAGTACACCTATTGTGTTAAAACGAACTCCTCTCGTTTAGTAAAGCATGTTTTGCATTTAGTACACCTATTGTGTTAAAACGAACTCCTCTAGTCGAGTAAAGCATGCTTTTGCATTTAGTACACCTACTTGTGTTAAAACGAACTCCTCTCGTCGAGTAAAGCATGTTATTGCATTCAGTACACCTATTGTGTTAAAAAGAACTCCTCTCGTCGAGTAAAGCATGTTTTGCATTCAGTACACCTATTGTGTTAAAACGAACTCCTCTCGTTTAGTAAAGCATGTTTTGCATTTAGTACACCTATTGTGTTAAAACGAACTCCTCTCGTCGAGTAAAGCATGTTTTTGCATTTAGTACACCTACTTGTGTTAAATCGAACTCCTCTCGTCGAGTAAAGTATGTTTTTGCATTTAGTACACCTACATTTTAAATTGTGTTAAAACAAAGTCCTCTCATCGAGCAAAGCATGTTTTTGCATTAACTACACCTCCTTGTGTTAAAACGAACTCCTCTAGTCGAGTAAAGCATGTTTTTGCATTTAGTACACCTACATATTGAATTGTGATAAAACGATTTCCTCTCGTTGAGTAAAGCATGCTTTTGCATTTAGAACACCTACTTGTGTTAAAACGAACTCCTCTCGCCCAGTAAAGTATGTTTATGCATCAAGTACACCTACATATTGAATTGTGTTAAAACGATCTCCTCTCGTTGAGTAAAGCATGTTTTTGCACTTAGTACACCTACATATTGAATTGTGTTAAAACGATCTCCTCTCGTTGAGAGTTGTTTGTTGCGTGTTTGCATGTTTTTGCATTTAGGACACATACTTGTGTTAAAACGAACTCCTCTCGTCGAGTAAAGCATGTTTTTGCATTTAGTACACCTACATATTGAATTGTCTTAAAACGATCTCCTCTCGTTGAGTAAAGCATTTTTTTGCATTTAGAACACCGACTTGTGTTAAAACGAACTCCTCTCATCGAGTAAAGCATGTTTTTGCATTCAGTACACCTATTGTGTTAAAACGAACTCCTCTCATCAAGTAAAGCATGTTTTTGTATTTAGGACACCTACTTGTGTTAAAATGAACTCCTCTAGTCGAGTAAAGCATGTTTTTGCATTTAGTACACCTATATATTGAATTGTGTTATAACGATCTACTCTCGTTGAATAAAGCATGTTTTTGCATTTAGTACACATATTTATTGAATTGTGTTAAAACGAACTTCTCTAGTCGAGTAAAGCATGTTTTTTTATTTAGTACACCTACATATTGAATTGTGTTAAAACCATTTCCTCTCGTTGAGTAAAGCATGTTTTTGCATTTAGAACACCTACTTGTGTTAAAAGGAACTCCTCTCGCCCAGTAAAGTATGTGAATGCATTTAGAACACCTACATATTGAATTGTGTTAAAACGATCTCCTCTCGTTGAGTAAAGCATGTTTTTGCACTTAGGACACCTACTTGTGTTAAAACGAACTCCTCTCGTCGAGTGAAGCATGTTTTTGCATTTAGTACACCTACTTGTGTTAGAACGAACTCCTCTGGTCGATTAAAGCAGGTTTTTAAAACATTTTTCAGATATTTTTTCATGAAAATGACAACAGGTCTGCGGTCATCCTTTTTTCATGAAAATTTCAGACATTTTTTCATCATATTTTCGACAGGTCCGCGGTCATCGATTTTTTCATGAAAATTTCAGAAATTTTTTTTATGATATTTTACACATGTCCGCGGTCATCTTTTTTTCAAGAACATTTCAGACTTTTTTTCATTATATTTTTGACAGGTCCGCGGTTATAATTTTTTCATGAAAGTTTGAGCCATTTTTTTCATGAAAATTTCAGACATTTTTTCATCATATTTTTGACAGGTCCGCGGTCATCGTTTTTTCATGAAAGTTCGAGACATTTTTTCATCATAGTTTCAACATGTCCTCGGTCATCGTTTTTTTATGAAAATTGCAAACATTTTTTTTATAATATTTTCGACATGTTCGCGGTCATCGTTTTTTCATGAAAATTTCAGACACTTTCTATTCATGATTTTTTCAACAGGTCCGCGGTCATCGTTTTTTCATGAAAATTTCAGGCACTTTCTTTTTATGATATTTTCGACAGGTCTGCGGTCATCGTTTTTTCATGAAAATTCCATAAATTTTTTTCATTATATTTTCGACAGGTCCACGGTGATCTTTTTTTCATGAAAATGACAACAGGTCCGCAGTCATCGTTTTTTAATGAAAATTTCAGACATTTTTTTCATGATATTTTTGACAAGTCCGCGGCCATCGTTTTTTCATTAAAACTTCAGACATTTTTTAACATGATATTTTTACAGGTCATCGTTTTTTCATTAAAATGTCATAAATCTTTGTCATGATATTTTCGACAGGTCCGCGGTCATCGTTTTTTCATGAAAATTTCAGACTTTTTTTTCATGATATTTTTAACAGGTAATAATTTTTTCATGAAAGTTTGAGACAATTTTTCATGAAAATTTCAGACATTTTTTTCATGATATTTTAGACATGTCCGCGGTCATAGGTTTTTCATGAAAGTTTCAGACATTTTTTTCATGAAAATTTCAGACATTTTTTTCATGATATTTTTGACAGGTCATCGTTTTTTTCATGAAAATTTCAGACATTTTCTTTTCATGACATTTACGACAGGTCTGCGGTCATCGTTTTTTCATGAATATTTCAGACATTTTTTTCATGATATTTTCAACAGGTCCGCGGTCATCGTTTTTTCATGAAAATTTCAGACATTTTTTTCATGATGTTTTTGACAGGTCATCGTTTTTTCATTAAAATTTCAGACTTTTTTTTTTCATGATATTTTCGACAGGTCCGTGGTCATGGTTTTTTCATGAAAATTTCAGACATTTTTTTCATGATATTTTCAACAAGTCCGTGGTCATCGTTTTTTCATGAAAATTTCAGACATTTTTTTTTCATGACATTTTCGACAGATCCGCGGTCATCGTTTTTTAATGAAAATTTCAGACATTTTTTACATGATATTTTCGACAAGTCCGCGGTCATCGTTTTTTCATGAAAATTTCAGACATTTTTTAAATGATATTTTTGACAGGTCCGCGGTCATAATTTTTTCATGAAAGTTTGAGACATTTTTTTCATGAAAATTTCAGACATTTTTTTCATGATATTTTCGAAAGGACCCCGGTCATCTTTTTTTCATGAAAATTTTTGATATTTTTTTCATGATATTTTAGACATATCCGCGGTCATCGTTTTTTCATGAAAGTTTCAGACTTTTTTTTCATGATATTTTTGACAGGACATAATTTTTTCATGAAAGTTTGAGACAATTTTTCATGAAAATGTCAGACATTTTTTTCATGATATTTTAGACATGTACGTGGTCATAGGTTTTTCATGAAAGTTTCAGACATTTTTTTCATGAAAATTTCAGACATTTTTTTTCATGATATTTTCGGCAAGTCCGCAGTCATCGTTTGTTGAATGAAAATTTCAGACATTTTTTTTATGATATTTTTAACAAGTCCGCGGTCATCGTTTTTTCATTAAAACTTCATACATTTTTTAACATGATATTTTGACAGGTCATCGTTTTTTCATGAAAATGTCATAAATCTTTTTCATGATATTTTCGACAGGTCCGCGGTCATCGTTTTTTCATGAAAGTTTGAGACATTTTTTCATGAGTTTTTCGACAGGTCCGCGGTGATCTGTCTTTCATGAAAATGACAACAGGTCCGCAGTCATCGTTTCTTTAATTAAAATTTCAGACATTTTTTTCATGATATTTTACACATGTCCGCGGTCATCGTTTTTTTAATGAAAATTTCAGACATTTTTTTAATGATATTTTTGACAAGTCCGCGGCCATCGTTTTTTCATTAAAACTTCAGACATTTTTTAACATGATATTTTTACAGGTCATCGTTTTTTCATTAAAATGTCATAAATCTTTTTCATGATATTTTCGACAGGTCCGCGGTCATCGTTTTTTCATGAAAATTTCAGACATTTTTTTTTCATGACATTTTCGACAAGTCTGCGGTCATCGTTTTTTCATGAAAATTTCAGACATTTTTTTCATGATATTTTCGACAGGTCTGCGGTCATCGTTTTTTCATGAAAATTTCAGACTTTTTTTTCATGATATTTTTGACAGGTAATAATTTTTTCATGAAAGTTTGAGACAATTTTTCATGAACATTTCAGACATTTTTTTTATGATATTTTAGACATGTCCGCGGTCATAGGTTTTTCATGAAAGTTTCAGACATTTTTTTCATGAAAATTTCAGACATTTTTTTCATGATATTTTTGACAGGTCATCGTTTTTTCATGAAAATTTCAGACATTTTCTTTTCATGACATTTACGACAGGTCTGCGGTCATCGTTTTTTCATGAATATTTCAGACATTTTTTTCATGATATTTTCAACAGGTCCGCGGTCATCGTTTTTTCATGAAAATTTCAGACATTTTTTTCATGATGTTTTTGACAGGTCATCGTTTTTTCATTAAAATTTCAGACTTTTTTTTTTCATGATATTTTCGACAGGTCCGCGGTCATCGTTTTTTCATGAAAATTTCAAACTTTTTTTTCATGATATTTTCAACAAGTCCGTAGTCATCGTTTTTTCATGAAAATTTCATACATTTTTTTTTCATGACATTTTCGACAGATCCGCGGTCATCGTTTTTTAATGAAAATTTCAGACATTTTTTACATGATATTTTCGACAAGTCCGCGGTCATCGTTTTTTCATGAAAATTTCAGACATTTTTTAAATGATATTTTTGACAGGTCCGCGGTCATAATTTTTTCATGAAAGTTTGAGACATTTTTTTCATGAAAATTTCAGACATTTTTTTCATGATATTTTCGAAAGGACCCCGGTCATCTTTTTTTCATGAAAATTTTAGATATTTTTTTCATGATGTTTTAGACATGTCCGCGGTCATCGTTTTTTCATGAAAGTTTCAGACTTTTTTTTCATGATATTTTTGACAGGACATAATTTTTTCATGAAAGTTTGAGACAATTTTTCATGAAAATGTCAGACATTTTTTTCATGATATTTTAGACATGTACGTGGTCATAGGTTTTTCATGAAAGTTTCAGACATTTTTTTCATGAAAATTTCAGACATTTTTTTTCATGATATTTTCGACAAGTCCGCAGTCATCGTTTGTTGAATGAAAATTTCAGACATCTTTTTTATGATATTTTTGACAAGTCCGCGGTCATCGTTTTTTCATTAAAACTTCACACATTTTTTAACATGATATTTTTGACAGGTCATCGTTTTTTCATGAAAATGTCATAAATCTTTTTCATGATATTTTCGACAGGTCCGCGGTCATCGTTTTTTCATGAAAGTTTGAGACATTTTTTCATGAGTTTTTCGACAGGTCCGCGGTGATCTGTCTTTCATGAAAATGACAACAGGTCCGCAGTCATCGTTTCTTTAATTAAAATTTCAGACATTTTTTTCATGATATTTTTGACATGACCGCGGTCATCGTATTTTCATGAAAATATCAGACATTTTTTTCATGATATTTTTGACAGGTCATCGTTTTTTCATGAAAATGTCATAAATCTTTTTCATGATATTTTCGACAGGTCCGCGGTCATCGTTTTTTCATGAAAGTTTGAGACATTTTTTCATGAGTTTTTCGACAGGTCCGCGGTGATCTGTCTTTCATGAAAATGACAACAGGTCCGCAGTCATCGTTTCTTTAATTAAAATTTCAGACATTTTTTTCATGTTATTTTTGACATGACCGCGGTCATCGTATTTTCATGAAAATATCAGACATTTTTTTCATGATATTTTTGACAGGTCATCGTTTTTTCATTAAAATTTCAGACTTTTTTTTCATGATATTTTCAACAAGTCCTAGTCATCGTTTTTTCATGAAAATTTCAGACTTTTTTTTCATGATATTTTTGACAGGTCATAATTTTTTCATGATAGTTTGAGACAATTTTTCATGAAAATTTCAGGCATTGTTTTCATGATATTTTCAACAGGTCCGCGGTCATTGTTTTTTCATGAAAATTTCAGACATTTTTTTTATGATATTTTTGACAAGTCCGCGGTCATAATTTTTTCATGAAAGTTTCAGACATTTTTTTCATGAAAATTTCAGACATTTTTTTTCATGATATTTTCGACAAGTCCGCAGTCAACGTTTTTTGAATGAAAATTTCAGACATTTTTTAACATGATATTTTTGACAGGTCATCGTTTTTTCATGAAAATGTCATAAATCTTTTTCATGACATTTTCGACAGGTCTGCGGTCATCATTTTTTCATGAAAATTTCAGACATTTTTTTTTCATGACATTTTCAACAGGTCCGCGGTCATCGTTTTTTCATGAAAATTTCAGACATTTTTTTTTCATGATATTTTCGACAGGTCTGCGGTCATCATTTTTTCATGAAAATTTCAGGCATTGTTTTCATGATATTTTCAACAGGTCCGCGGTCATCGTTTTTTCATGAAAATTTCAGACATTTTTTTTATGATATTTTTGACAGGTCATCTTTTTTCCATGAAAATTTCAGACATTTTTTTCATGATATTTTAGACATGTCCGCGGTCATAGGTTTTTCATGAAAGTTTCAGACATTTTTTTCATTAAAACTTCAGACATTTTTTAACATTATATTTCTGACAGGTCATAGTTTTTTCATGAAAATGTCATAAATCTTTTTCATGAATTTTTCGACAGGTCCGCGGTAATCATTTTTTCATGAAAATTTCAAACATTTTTTTCATGATATTTTCGACAGGTCCGCGGTCATGGTTTTTTCATGAAAATTTCAAACATTAATTTCATGATATTTTCGACAAGTCCGCGGTCATCTTTTTTTCATGAAAATTTCAGACTTTTTTTTTCATGATATTTTCGACAGGTCCGCGGTCATCGTTTTTTCATGAAAATTTCAGACATTTTTTTCATGATATTTTTGACAGGTCCGCGGTCATCGTTTTTTCATGAAAATTTCAGACAGTTTTTACATGATATTTTCGACAAGTCCGCGGTGATAATTTTTTCATGAAAGTTTGACATTTTTTTCATGAAAATTTCAGACATTTTTTTCATGATATTTTCGAAAGGACCCCGGTCATCTTTTTTTCATGAAAATTTCAGACATTTTTTTCATGATATTTTAGACATGTCCGTGGTCATAGGTTTTTCATGAAAGTTTCAGACATTTTTTTCATGAAAATTTCAGACATTTTTTTTCATGATATTTTCGACAAGTCCGCGGTCATCGTTTTTTGAATGAAAATTTCAGACATTTTTTAACATGATATTTTTGACAGGTCATCGTTTTTTCATGAAAATGTCATAAATCTTTTTCATGATATTTTCGACAGGTCCGCGGTCATCGTTTTTTCATGAAAGTTTCAGACTTTTTTTTCATGATATTTTTGACAGGTCATCGTTTTTTCATGAAAGTTTGAGACATTTTTTCATGTTTTTCGACAGGTCCGCGGTGATCTGTCTTTCATGAAAATGACAACAGGTCCGCAGTCATCGTTTCTTTAATTAAAATTTCAGACATTTTTTTCATCATACTTTCAACATGTCCTCGGTCATCATTTTTTCATGAAAATTTCATACATTTTTTTAATCATATTTTCGACAGGTCCGCGGTCATCGTTTTTTCATAAAAATTTCATACATGTTTTTAATGATATTTTTGACAGGTCCGCGGTTATAATTTTTTAATGAAATTTTCAGACATTTTTTTCATGAAATTTTCAGACATTTTTTTCATGATATTTTAGACATGTCCGCGGTCATAGGTTTTTCATGAAAATTTCAGACATTTTTTTTATGATATTTTTGACAAGTCCGAGGTCATCGTTTTTTCATGAAAATATCAGACATTTTTTTCATGATATTTTTGACAGGTCATCGTTTTTTCATGAAAATTTCAGACATTTTTTTCATGATATTTTTGACAGGTCATCGTTTTTTCATTAAAATTTCAGACTTTTTTTTTCATGATATTTTCGACAGGTCCGCGGTCATCGTTTTTTGATGAAAATTTCAGACATTTTTTTCATGATATTTTCAACAAGTCCTAGTCATCGTTTTTTCATGAAAATTTCAGACTTTTTTTTCATGATATTTTTGACAGGTCATAATTTTTTCATGATAGTTTGAGACAATTTTTCATGAAAATTTCAGACATTTTTTTCATGATATTTTAGACATGTCCGCGGTCATTGGTTTTTCATGAAAATTTCAGACATTTTTTTCATGATATTTTTGACAAGTTCGCGGCCATCGTTTTTTCATTAAAACTTCAGACATTTTTTAACATGATATTTTTACAGGTCATCGTTTTTTCATTAAAATGTCATAAATCTTTTTCATGATATTTTCGACAGGTCCGCGGTCATCGTTTTTTCATGAAAATTTCAGACATTTTTTTTTCATGACATTTTCGACAAGTCTGCGGTCATCGTTTTTTCATGAAAATTTCAGACTTTTTTTTCATGATATTTTCGACAGGTCTGCGGTCATCGTTTTTTCATGAAAATTTCAGACTTTTTTTTCATGATATTTTTGACAGGTAATAATTTTTTCATGAAAGTTTGAGAAAATTTTTCATGAAAATTTCAGACATTTTTTTCATGATATTTTAGACATGTCCGCGGTCATAGGTTTTTCATGAAAGTTTCTGACATTTTTTTCATGAAAATTTCAGACATTTTTTTCATGATATTTTTGACAGGTCATCGTTTTTTCATGAAAATTTCAGACATTTTCTTTTCATGACATTTACGACAGGTCTGCGGTCATCGTTTTTTCATGAATATTTCAGACATTTTTTTCATGATATTTTCAACAGGTCCGCGGTCATCGTTTTTTCATGAAAATTTCAGACATTTTTTTCATGATGTTTTTGACAGGTCATCGTTTTTTCATTAAAATTTCAGACTTTTTTTTTTCATGATATTTTCGACAGGTCCGCGGTCATGGTTTTTTCATGAAAATTTCAAACATTTTTTTCATGATATTTTCAACAAGTCCGTGGTCATCGTTTTTTCATGAAAATTTCAGACATTTTTTTTTCATGACATTTTCGACAGATCCGCGGTCATCGTTTTTTAATGAAAATTTCAGACATTTTTTACATGATATTTTCGACAAGTCCGCGGTCATCGTTTTTTCATGAAAATTTCAGACATTTTTTAAATGATATTTTTGACAGGTCCGCGGTCATAATTTTTTCATGAAAGTTTGAGACATTTTTTTCATGAAAATTTCAGACATTTTTTTCATGATATTTTCGAAAGGACCCCGGTCATCTTTTTTTCATGAAAATTTTAGATATTTTTTTCATGATATTTTAGACATGTCCGCGGTCATCGTTTTTTCATGAAAGTTTCAGACATTTTTTCATGATATTTTTGACAGGACATAATTTTTTCATGAAAGTTTGAGACAATTTTTCATGAAAATGTCAGACATTTTTTTCATGATATTTTAGACATGTACGTGGTCATAGGTTTTTCATGAAAGTTTCAGACATTTTTTTCATGAAAATTTCAGACATTTTTTTTCATGATATTTTCGACAAGTCCGCAGTCATCGTTTGTTGAATGAAAATTTCAGACATTTTTTTTATGATATTTTTGACAAGTCCGCGGTCATCGTTTTTTCATTAAAACTTCATACATTTTTTAACATGATATTTTTGACAGGTCATCGTTTTTTCATGAAAGTTTGAGACATTTTTTCATGAGTTTTTCGACAGGTCCGCGGTGATCTGTCTTTCATGAAAATGACAACAGGTCCGCAGTCATCGTTTCTTTAATTAAAATTTCAGACATTTTTTTCATGATATTTTTGACATGACCGCGGTCATCGTATTTTCATGAAAATATCATACATTTTTTTCATGATATTTTTGACAGGTCATCGTTTTTTCATGAAAGTTTGAGACATTTTTTCATGAGTTTTTCGACATGTCCGCGGTCATTGTTTTTTCATGAAATTTCATAAATTTTTTTCATCATATTTTCGACAGGTCCGCGGAGATCGTTTTTTCATGAAAATTTCAGACATTTTTTTCATGATATTTTCGACAGGTCCGCTGTGATCTTTTTTTCATGAAAATGACAACAGGTCCGCGGTCATTGTTTTTTCATGAAAATTTCATAAATTTTTTCATCATATTTTCAACAGGTCCGCGGAGATCGTTTTTTCATGAAAATTTCAGACATTTTTTTCATGATATTTTACACATGTCCGCGGTCATCTTTTTTTCATAAAAATTTAAGGCATTTTTTTAATGATATTTTACACAGGTCCATGGTCATGGATTTTTCATGAAAATTTCAGACATTTTTTTCATCATATTTTCGACATGTCCACGGTCATTGTTTTTTTTCATGAAAATTTCAGACATTTTTTTCATCATATTTTCGACAGGTCTGCGGTCATCATTTTTTCATGAAAATTTCAGACATTTTTTTCATGATATTTTCGACATGTCCGCGGTCATTGTTTTTTCATGATATTTCATAAATTTTTTTCATCATATTTTCGACAGGTCCGCGGAGATCGTTTTTTCATGAAAATTTCAGACATTTTTTTCATGATATTTTCGACAGGTCCGCTGTGATCTTTTTTTCATGAAAATGACAACAGGTCCGCGGTCATTGTTTTTTCATGAAAATTTCATAAATTTTTTCATCATATTTTCAACAGGTCCGCGGAGATCGTTTTTTCATGAAAATTTCAGACATTTTTTTCATGATATTTTACACATGTCCGCGGTCATCTTTTTTTCATAAAAATTTAAGGCATTTTTTTAATGATATTTTACACAGGTCCATGGTCATGGATTTTTCATGAAAATTTCAGACATTTTTTTCATCATATTTTCGACATGTCCACGGTCATTGTTTTTTTTCATGAAAATTTCAGACATTTTTTTCATCATATTTTCGACAGGTCTGCGGTCATCATTTTTTCATGAAAATTTCAGACATTTTTTTCATGATATTTTCGACATGTCCGCGGTCATTGTTTTTTCATGATATTTCATAAATTTTTTTCATCATATTTTCGACAGGTCCGCGGAGATCGTTTTTTCATGAAAATTTCAGACATTTTTTTCATGATATTTTCGACAGGTCCGCTGTGATCTTTTTTTCATGAAAATGACAACAGGTCCGCGGTCATTGTTTTTTCATGAAAATTTCATAAATTTTTTCATCATATTTTCAACAGGTCCGCGGAGATCGTTTTTTCATGAAAATTCCAGACATTTTTTTCATGATATTTTACACATGTCCGCGGTCATCTTTTTTTCATAAAAATTTAAGACATTTTTTTAATGATATTTTACACAGGTCCACGGTCATGGATTTTTCATGAAAATTTCAGACATTTTTTTCATCATATTTTCGACATGTCCACGGTCATTGTTTTTTTTCATGAAAATGACAACAGGTCCGCGGTCATTGTTTTTTCATGAAAATTTCAGACATTTTTTTCATGATATTTTCGACAGGTCCGCGGTGATATTTTTTTCATGAAAATGACAACAGGTCCGCGGTCATTGTTTTTTCATGAACATTTCAGACATTTTTTTCATCATATTTTTGACAGGTCCGCAGTCATCGTTTTTTCATGAAAGTTTCAGACATTTTTTCATGAGTTTTTCGACAAGTCCGCGGTGATCTTTTTTTTTCATGAAAATGACAACAGGTCCGCGGTCATTGTTTTTTCATGAAAATTTCATAAATTTTTTTCATCATATTTTCGACAGGTCCGCGGTTATCGTTTTTTCATGAAAATGACAACACGTCCGCGGTCATCGTTTTTTCATGAAAATTTCAGACATTTTTAAATCATGTTTTCGACAGGTCCGCGGTGATGTTTTTTTCATGAAAATGACAACAGGTCCGCAGTCATCTTTTTTTCATGAAAATGACAACAGGTCCGCGGTCATTGTTTTTTCATGAAAATATCAGACCCTTTTTTCAAGATATTTTACACATGTTCGCTGTCATCTTTTTATCAAGAAAGTTTGAGACATTTTTTTCATCATATTTTTGACAGGTCGGCGGTCATCGTTTTTTCATGAAAATTTCAGACATTTTTTTCATCATATTTTTGACAGGTCCGCAGTCATCGTTTTTTCATGAAAGTTTGAGACATTTTTTTCATCATATTTTTGACAGGTCCGCAGTCATCGTTTTTTCATGAAAGTTTCAGACATTTTTTCATGAGTTTTTCGACAAGTCCGCGGTGATCTTTTTTTTTCATGAAAATGACAACAGGTCCGCGGTCATTGTTTTTTCATGAAAATTTCATAAATTTTTTTCATCATATTTTCGACAGGTCCGCGGTTATCGTTTTTTCATGAAAATGACAACACGTCCGCGGTCATCGTTTTTTCATGAAAATTTCAGACATTTTTAAATCATGTTTTCGACAGGTCCGCGGTGATGTTTTTTTCATGAAAATGACAACAGGTCCGCAGTCATCTTTTTTTCATGAAAATGACAACAGGTCCGCGGTCATTGTTTTCTCATGAAAATATCAGACCCTTTTTTCATGATATTTTACACATGTTCGCTGTCATCTTTTTATCAAGAAAGTTTGAGACATTTTTTTCATCATATTTTTGACAGGTCCGCGGTGATCTTTTTTTCATGAAAATGACAACAGGTCCGCGGTAATCGTTTTTTCATGAAAATTTCAGACATTTTTTTCATTATATTTTCGACAGGTCTGCGGTGATCTTTTTTTCATGAAAATGACAACAGGTCCGCGGTCATCGTTTTTTCATGAACATTTCAGACATTTTTAAATCATGTTTTCGACAGGTCCGCGGTGATGTTTTTCCATGAAAATGACAACAGGTCCATGGTCAACGTTTTTTAATGAAAATTTTAGACATTTTTTTCATGATATTTTCGACAGGTCCGTGGTCAACTTTTTTTCATGAAAATTTCAGACATTTTTTTCATGATATTTTTGACAGGTCCGCGGTAATCGTTAATTCATGAAAATTTCAGACATTTTTTTCATCATATTTTCGACATGTCCACGGTCATTGTTTTTTTTTCATGAAAATGACAACAGGTCCGCAGTCATCGTTTTTTCATGAACATTTCAGACATTTTTAAATCATGTTTTCGACAGGTCCGCGGTGATGTTTTTTTCATGAAAATGACAACAGGTCCGCAGTCATCTTTTTTTCATGAAAATGACAACAGGTCCGCGGTCATTGTTTTTTCATGAAAATATCAACAGGTCCGCGTTTATTGTTTTTTCATGAAAATTTCAGACCCTTTTTTCATGATATTTTACACATGTTCGGTGTCATCTTTTTATCAAGAAAGTTTTAGACATTTTTTTCATCATATTTTTGACAGGTCCGCGGTCATCGTTTTTTCATGAAAATTTCAGACATTTTTAAATCATGTTTTCGACAGGTTCGCGGTGATGTTTTTTTCATGAAAATGACAACAGGTCCGTGGTCATTGTTTTTTCATGAAAATTTGAGACATTTTTTTCATCATATTTTCGACAGGTCGGCGGTCATCTTTTTTCATGAAAATTTCAGACATTTTTTTCATGATATTTTCGATATGTCTGCGGTCATCATTTATTCATGAAAATTTCAGACATTTTTTTCATGATAGTTTCGACATGTCCGCGGTCATTGTTTTTTCATGAAATTTCATAAATTTTTTTCATCATATTTTCGACAGGTCCTCGGTCGTTGTTTTTTTTCATGAAAATGACAACAGGTCCGCGGTCATCGTTTTTTCATGAACATTTCAGACATTTTTAAATCATGTTTTCGACAGGTCCGCGGTGATGTTTTTTCCATGAAAATGACAACAGGTCCATGGTCAACGTTTTTTAATGAAAATTTTAGACATTTTTTTCATGATATTTTTGACAGGTCCGCGGTAATCGTTTTTTCATGAAAATTTCAGACATTTTTTTCATGATATTTTCGACATGTCCGCGGTCATTGTTTTTTCATGAAATTTCATAAATTTTTTTCATCATATTTTCGACAGGTCCGCGGAGATCGTTTTTTCATGAAAATTTCAGACATTTATTTCATGATATTTTCGACAGGTCCGCGGTGATCTTTTTTTCATGAAAATTTCATAAATTTTTTTCATCATATTTTCGACAGGTCCGCGGAGATCGTTTTTTCATGAAAATTTCAGACATTTTTTTCATGATAATTTTGACATGTCCGCGGTCATTGTTTTTTCATGAAATTTCATAAATTTTTTTCATCATATTTTCGACAGGTCCGCGGAGATCGTTTTTTCATGAAAATTTCAGACATTTTTTTCATGATATTTTACACATGTCCGCGGTCATCTTTTTTTCATAAAAATTTAAGGCATTTTTTTAATGATATTTTACACAGGTCCACGGTCATGGTTTTTTCATGAACATTTCAGACATTTTTTTCATGATATTTTCGACAGGTCCGCGGTGACCTTTTTTTCATGAAAATGACAACAGGTCCGTGGTCATTGTTTTTTTCATGAAAATTTCATAAATTTTTTTCATGATATTTTTGACAGTTCCGTGGTCATCGTTTTTTCATGAAAAGTTCAGACATTTTTTTTATGATATTTTCAACAGGTCTGCGGTCATCGTTTTTTAATGAAAATTTCAGACATTTTTTTCATGACATTTTTGACAGGTCATCTTTTTTTCATGAAAATTTCAGACATTTTTTTTTCATGACATTTTCGACAGGTCCGCGGAGATCGTTTTTTCATGAAAATTTCAGACATTTTTTTCATGATATTTTTGACAGGTCCACGGTCATCGTTTTTTCATGAAAGTTTGAGACATTTTTTCATGAGTTATTCGACAGGTCCGCGGTGATCTTTTTTTCATGAAAATGACAACAGGTCCGCGGTCATTGTTTTTTCATGAAAATTTCATAAATTTTTTTCTTCATATTTTCGACAGGTCCGCGGTCATCGTTTTTTCATGAAAATTTCAGACATTTTTTTCATTATATTTTCGACAGGTCTGCGGTGATCTTTTTTTCATGAAAATGACAACAGGTCCGCGGTCATTGTTTTTTCATGAAAATTTCATAAATTTTTTTCTTCATATTTTCGACAGGTCCGCGGTCATCGTTTTTTCATGAAAATTTCAGACATTTTTAAATCATGTTTTCGACAGGTCCGCGGTGATGTTTTTTTCATGAAAATGACAACAGGTCCGTGGTCGTTGTTTTTTCATGAAAATTTGAGACATTTTTTTCATCATATTTTCGACAGGTCGGCGGTCATCTTTTTTCATGAAAATTTCAGACATTTTTTTCATGATATTTTCGATATGTCTGCGGTCATCATTTATTCATGAAAATTTCAGACATTTTTTTCATGATATTTTTGACATGTCCACGGTCATTGTTTTTTTTCATGAAAATGACAACAGGTCCGCGGTCATCGTTTTTTCATGAACATTTCAGACATTTTTAAATCATGTTTTCGACAGGTCCGCGGTGATGTTTTTTTCATGAAAATGACAACAGGTCCGCAGTCATCTTTTTTTCATGAAAATGACAACAGGTCCGCGGTCATTGTTTTTTCATGAAAATTTCATAAATTTTTTTTCATGATATTTTCGACAGATCGTTTTTTCATGAAAATTTCAGACATTTTTTTCATTATATTTTCGACAGGTCTGCGGTGATCTTTTTTTCATGAAAATGACAACAGGTCCGCGGTCATCGTTTTTTCATGAACATTTCAGACATTTTTAAATCATGTTTTCGACAGGTCCGCGGTGATGTTTTTTCCATGAAAATGACAATAGGTCCATGGTCAACGTTTTTTATGAAAATTTTAGACATTTTTTTCATGATATTTTCGACAGGTCCGTGGTCAACTTTTTTTCATGAAAATTTCAGACATTTTTTTCATGATATTTTTGACAGGTCCGCGGTAATCGTTTTTTCATGAAAATTTCAGACATTTTTTTCATCATATTTTCGACATGTCCACGGTCATTGTTTTTTTTCATGAAAATGACAACAGGTCCGCGGTCATCGTTTTTTCATGAACATTTCAGACATTTTTAAATCATGTTTTCGACAGGTCCGCGGTGATGTTTTTTTCATGAAAATGACAACAGGTCCGCAGTCATCTTTTTTTCATGAAAATGACAACAGGTCCGCGGTCATTGTTTTTTCATGAAAATATCAACAGGTCCGCGTTCATTGTTTTTTCATGAAAATTTCAGACCCTTTTTTCATGATATTTTACACATGTTCGCGGTCATCTTTTTATCAAGAAAGTTTGAGACTTTTTTTCATCATATTTTTGACAGGTCCGTGGTCATCGTTTTTTCATGAAAATTTCAGACATTTTTAAATCATGTTTTCGACAGGTCCGCGGTGATGTTTTTTCATGAAAATGACAACAGGTCCGTGGTCATTGTTTTTTCATGAAAATTTGAGACATGTTTTTCATCATATTTTCGACAGGTCGGCGGTCATCTTTTTTCATGAAAATTTCAGACATTTTTTTCATGATATTTTCGATATGTCTGCGGTCATCATTTATTCATGAAAATTTCAGACATTTTTTTCATGATTTTTTCGACATGTCCGCGGTCATTGTTTTTTCATGAAATTGACAACAGGTCCGCGGTCATCGTTTTTTCATGAACATTTCAGACATTTTTAAATCATGTTTTCGACAGGTCCGCGGTGATGTTTTTTTCATGAAAATGACAACAGGTCCGTGGTCATCGTTTTTTCATGAAAATTTGAGACATTTTTTTCATCATATTTTCGACAGGTCTGCGGTCATCATTTATTCATGAAAATTTCAGACATTTTTTTCATGATATTTTCGACATGTCCGCGGTCATTGTTTTTTCATGAAATTTCATAAATTTTTTTCATCATATTTTCGACAGGTCCGTGGAGATCGTTTTTTCATGTACCTTTTAACAGTACAAATTAAAAAATTTTTTAGAGTGGGGCTAGAGTCTGAGCGTTTCATGCAGCTACTGCAGCTGCTCTCAGGAGGAGTGGGAGAAGCCGCGTTTCCACGGACTTTGAATTTTTGCACATGCGTTAACGTTTTAGCGGTTTAACACAATTCAATATGTAGGTGTACTAAATGCAAAAACATGCTTTAATGAACGAGAGGAAATCGTTTTAACACAATTCAATATGTAGGTGTACTAAATGCAAAAACATGCTTTAATGAACGAGAGGAGTTCGTTTTAACACAAGTAGGTGTACTAAATGCAAAAATCTGCTTTAATCAACCAGAGGAGTTCGTTTTAACACAAGTAGAACTAAATGCAAAAATATGCTTTACTGGGCGAGAGGAGTTCGTTTTAACACAAGTAGGTGTAGTAAATGTAAAAACATGCTTTACTGGGCGAGAGGAGTTCGTTTTAACACAATTCAATATGTAGGTGTACAAAATGAAAAAACCTGCTTTACTCGACCAGAGGAGTTCGTTTTAACACAAAAGTAGGTGTAGTAAATGCAAAAACATGCTTTACTGGGCGAGAGGAGTTTGTTTTGACACAAGTAGGTGTACTAATGCAAAAACATTCGTTACTCGACGAAAGGAGTTCGTTTTAACACAAGTAGGTGAACTAAATGCAAAAACATGCTTTATTCAAAGAGAGGAAATCGTTTTAACACAATTCAATATGTAGGTGTACTAAATGCAACAACATGCTTTACTCGACGAGAGGAGTTCGTTTTAACACAAGTAGGTGTCCTAAATGCAAAAACGGGCTTAACTCGATGAGAGGAGTTCGTTTTAACACAAGTAGATGTAGTAAATGCAAAAACATGCTTTACTCAACGAGAGGAGTTCGTTTTAAAACAATTCAATATGTAGGTGTACTAAATGCAACAACATGCTTTACTCGACGAGAGGAGTTCGTTTTAACACAAGTAGGTGTCCTAAATGAAAAAACAGGCTAAACTCGATGAGAGGAGTTCGTTTTAATACAAGTAGGTGTAGTAAATGCAAAAACATGCTTTACTGGGCGAGAGGAGTTCGTTTTAACACAATTCAATATGTAGGTGTACAAAATGCAAAAACCTGCTTTACTCGACCAGAGGAGTTCGTTTTAACACAAAAGTAGGTTTAGTTAATGCAAAAACATGCTTTACTGGGCGAGAGGAGTTTGTTTTAACACAAGTAGGTGTACTAATGCAAAAACATGCGTTACTCGACGAGAGGAGTTCGTTTTAACACAATAAGTGTACTAAATGCAAAAACATACTTTACTCAACGAGAGGAGTTCGTTTTAACACAAGTAGGTGAACTAAATGCAAAAACATGCTTTACTCAACGAGAGGAGATCGTTTTAACACAATTCAAAAAGTAGGTGTCCGAAATGCAAAAACATGCTTTACTCGACGAGAGGAGTTCGTTTTAACACAAGTTGGTGTACTAAATGCAAAAAATATGCTTTACTGGGCGAGAGGAGTTCGTTTAAACACAATTCAATATGTAGGTGTACTAAATGCAAAAACATGCTTTAATGAACGAGAGGAGTTCGTTTTAACACAAGTAGGTGTACTAAATGCAAAAATCTGCTTTAATCAACCAGAGGAGTTCGTTTTAACACAAGTAGAACTAAATGCAAAAATATGCTTTACTGGGCGAGAGGAGTTCGTTTTAACACAAGTAGGTGTAGTAAATGTAAAAACATGCTTTACTGGGCGAGAGGAGTTCGTTTTAACACAATTCAATATGTAGGTGTACAAAATGAAAAAACCTGCTTTACTCGACCAGAGGAGTTCGTTTTAACACAAAAGTAGGTGTAGTAAATGCAAAAACATGCTTTACTGGGCGAGAGGAGTTTGTTTTGACACAAGTAGGTGTACTAATGCAAAAACATTCGTTACTCGACGAAAGGAGTTCGTTTTAACACAAGTAGGTGAACTAAATGCAAAAACATGCTTTATTCAAAGAGAGGAAATCGTTTTAACACAATTCAATATGTAGGTGTACTAAATGCAACAACATGCTTTACTCGACGAGAGGAGTTCGTTTTAACACAAGTAGGTGTCCTAAATGCAAAAACGGGCTTAACTCGATGAGAGGAGTTCGTTTTAACACAAGTAGATGTAGTAAATGCAAAAACATGCTTTACTCAACGAGAGGAGTTCGTTTTAACACAAGTTGGTGTACTAAATGCAAAAAATATGCTTTACTGGGCGAGAGGAGTTCGTTTAAACACAATTCAATATGTAGGTGTACTAAATGCAAAAACAAGCTTTACTGGGTGTTCGAGGTCCGCAGTCAACGTTTTTTCATGAAAATTTCAGACATTTTTCCATGATATTTTTGACAGGTCCGCGGTTATAATTTTTTCATGAAAGTTTGAGACATTTTTTTCATGAAAATGACAACAGGTCCACGATCATCGTTTTTTCATGAAATTAACAATAGGTCAGCAATCATGTTTTTTTCATGAAAATTTCAGACATTTTTGTCATCATATTTTCGACAGGTCCGTGGTCATTGTTTTTTCATGAACATTTCAGACATTTTTTTCATGATATTTTTGACAGGTCCGCGGTCATCGTTTTTTCATGAAAGTTTGAGACATTTTTTCATGAGTTATTCGACAGGTCCGCGGTGATCTTTTTTTTTTATGGAAATGACAACAGGTCCACGGTCATCGTTTCTTTAATGAAAATTTCAGACATTTTTTTCATGATATTTTTGACATGACAGCGGTCATCGTTTTTTCATGAGAATTTCAGACATTTTTTTCATCATATTTTCGACAGGTCCGCGGAGATCGTTTTTTCATGAAAATTTCAGACATTTTTTTCATCATATTTTCGATAGGTCTGCGGTCAATTTTTTCATGAAAATTTCAGACATTTTTTTCGTGATATTTTCGACATGTCCGCGGTCATCGTTTTTTCATGAAAATTTTATAAATTTTTTTCATCATATTTTCGACAGGTCCGCGGAGATCGTTTTTTCATGAAAATTTCAGACATTTTTTTCATGATATTTTTGATAGGTCTGCGGTCATCATTTTTTCATGAAAATTTCAGACATTTTATTTATGATATTTTCGACAGGTCCGCGGTCATCGTTTTTTTAATGAAAGTTTGAGACATTTTTTTCATGACATTTTTGACAGGTCATCTTTTTTTCATGAAAATTTCAGACATTTTTTTCATGATATTTTACACATGTCCGCGGTCATTGTTTTTTCATGAAAATTTCATAAATTTTTTTCATCATATTTTCGACAGGTCCGCGGAGATCGTTTTTTCATGAACATTTCAGACATTTTTTTAATGATATTTTCAACAGGTCTGCGGTCATCTTTTTTTCATAAAAATGACAACAGTTCATCGTTTTTTCATGAAAATTTTATACATTTCTTTCGTGATATTTTCAACAGGTCCACGATCATCGTTTCTTTAATGAAAATTTCATGACATTTTTTCAATGATATTTTTGACATGACAGCCGTCATCGTTTTTTCATGAAAATTTCAGACATTTTTTTTCATGATATTTTACACATGTCCGCGGTCATTGTTTTTTCATGAAAATTTCATACATTTTTTTCATCATATTTTCGACAGGTCCGCGGAGATCGTTTTTTCATGAAAATTTCAGACATTTTTTTCATGATATTTTCAACAGATCCGCGGTCATCTTTTTTTCATAAAAATGACAACAGTTCATCGTTTTTTCATGAAAATTTTATACATTTCTTTCGTGATATTTTCAACAGGTCCACGATCATCGTTTTTTCATGAAAATTTAATGACATTTTTTTAATGATATTTTACACATGTCCGCGGTCATCATTTTATCATGAAAATTTCAGACATTTTTTAATGAGTTTTTCGACAGGTCCGCGGTGATCTTTTTTTCATGAAAATGACAACAGGTCCGCGGTCATCGTTTCTTTAATGAAAATTTCAGACATTTTTTTCATAATATTTTACACATCTTCGTGGTCATCTTTTTTTCAAGAAAATTTCAGACAGTTTTTCATGATATTTTTGACAGGTCCGCAGTTATAATTTTTTCATGAAAGTTTGAGACATTTTTTCATGAGTTTTTCGACAGGTCCGCGGTGATCTTTTTGTCATGAAAATGACAACAGGTCCGCGGTCATTGTTTTTTCATGAACGTTTCAGACATTTTTTTCATGATATTTTTGACAGGTCCGCGGTCATCGTTTTTTCATGAAAGTTTGAGACATTTTTTCATGAGTTATTCGACAGGTCCGCGGTGATCTTTTTTTTTTATGGAAATGACAACAGGTCATCGTTTCTTTAATGAAAATTTCAGACATTTTTTTCATGATATTTTTGACATGACAGCGGTCATCGTTTTTTCATGAGAATTTCAGACATTTTTTTCATGATATTTTCGACATGTCCGCGGTCATCGTTTTTTCATGAAAATTTTATAAACTTTTTTCATCAAATTTTCGACAGGTCCGCGGATATCGTTTTTTCATGAAAATTTGAGACCTTTTTTTCATGAAAATTTCAGACATTTTTTTCATCATATTTTCGACAGGTCGGCGGTCATTGTTTTTTCATGAACATTTCAGACATTTTTTTCATGATATATTTGACAGTTCCGTGGTCATCGTTTTTTCATGAAAATTTCACACATTTTTTTCATGATATTTTACACATGTCCGCGGTCATCTTTTTTTCATAAAAATTTAAGGCATTTTTTTAATGATATTTTACACAGGTCCACGGTCATGGATTTTTCATGAAAATTTCAGACATTTTTTTCATCATATTTTCGACATGTCCACGGTCATTTATTTTTTTCATGAAAATGACAACAGGTCCGCGGTCATCGTTTTTTCATGAAAATTTCAGACATTTTTAAATCATGTTTTCGACAGGACCGCGGTGATGTTTTTTTCATGAAAATGACAACAGGTCCGCAGTCATCTTTTTTTCATGAAAATGACAACAGGTCCGCGTTCATTGTTTTTTCATGAAAATATCAACAGGTCCGCGTTCATTGTTTTTTCATGAAAATTTCAGACCTTTTTTTCATGATATTTTACACATGTTCGCTGTCATCTTTTTATCAAGAAAGTTTGAGACATTTTTTTCATCATATTTTTGACAGGTCCGCGGTCATCGTTTTTTCATGAAAATTTCAGACATTTTTAAATCATGTTTTCGACAGTCATGGTCATCGTTTCTTTAATGAAAATTTCAGACATTTTTTTCATGATATTTTCGACAGGTCCGCGGTGATCTTTTTTTCATGAAAATGACAACAGGTCCGCAGTCATTGTTTTTTCATGAACATTTCAGACATTTCTTTCATGATATTTTTGACAGGTCCGCGGTTATAATTTTTTAACGAAAGTTTGAGACATTTTTTTCATGAAAATTTCAGAAATTTTTTTTATGATATTTTTGACAGGTCCGCGGTCATCGTTTTTTCATGAAAGTTTGAGACATTTTTTCATGAGTTATTCAACAGGTCCGCGGTGATCTTTTTTTTTTATGGAAATGACAACAGGTCCACGGTCATCGTTTCTTTAATGAAAATTTCAGACATTTTTTTCATGATATTTTTGACATGACAGCGGTCATCGTTCTTTCATGAAAATTTCAGACATTTTTTTCATGATATTTTCGACATTTCCGCGGTCATTGTTTTGTCTTGAAAATTTCATAAATTTTTTTCATCATATTTTCGACAGGTCCGCGGAGATCGTTTTTTCATGAAAATTTTCAGACATTTTTTTCATGATATTTTCGACATGTCCGCGGTGATCTTTTTTTCAGGAAAATGACAACAGGTCCGCAGTCATCGTTTTTTCATGAAAATTTCAGACATTTTTTTCATGATATTTTCGACATGTCCACGGTCATTTATTTTTTTCATGAAAATGACAACAGGTCCGCGGTCATCGTTTTTTCATGAAAATATCAGACATTGTTTTTTCATGAAATTTTCGACATGTCCACGGTCATTTATTTTTTTTCATGAAAATTTCAGACATTTTTTTAATCATATTTTTGACAGGTCCGCGGTCATCGTTTTTTCATGAAAATTTCAGACATTTTTAAATCATGTTTTCGACAGGACCGCGGTGATGTTTTTTTCATGAAAATGACAACAGGTCCGTGGTCATCGTTTTTTTATGAAAATTTCAGACATTTTTTTCATGAAAATTTCAGACATTTTTTTCATGATATTTTCGACAGGTCCGTGGTGATCTTTTTTTCATGAAAATGACAACAGGTCCGCGGTCAGTGTTTTTTCATGAACATTTCAGACATTTTTTTCATGATATTTTTGACAGTTCCGTGGTCATCGTTTTTTCATGAAAATTTCAGACATCATTAAAAAAATTTATGGCATTTTTTTAATGATATTTTACAGTGGTCCGCGGTCATGGTTTTTTCATGAATATTTCAGACATTTTTTTCATCATATTTTCGACAGGTCCACGGTCATTGTTTTTTTTCATGAAAATTTCAGACATTTTATTCATGATATTTTCGACAGGTCCGCGGTCATCGTTTTTTTAATGAAAGTTTGAGACATTTTTTCATGAGTTATTCGACAGGTCCGCGGTGATCTTTTTTTTTTTATCGAAATGACAACAGGTCCACGGTCATCGTTTCTTTAATGAAAATTTCCGACATTTTTTTCATGATATTTTACACATGTCCGCGGTCATTGTTTTTTCATGAAAATTTCATGAATTTTTTTCATGATATTTTACACATGTCCGCGGTCATTGTTTTTTCATGAAAATTTCAGACATTTTTTTAATGATATTTTCAACAGGTCCGCGGTCATCTTTTTTTCATAAAAATGACAACAGTTCATCGTTTTTTCATGAAAATTTCATAAATTTCTTTTCATCATATTTTCGACAGATCTTTTTTTCATGAAAATTTCAGACATTTTTTTCATTATATTTTCGACAGGTCTGCGGTGATCTTTTTTTCATGAAAATCATCATATTTTCGACAGATCGTTTTTTCATGAACATTTCAGACATTTTTAAATCATGTTTTCGACAGGTCCGCGGTGATGTTTTTTTCATGAAAATGACAACAGGTCCGTGGTCATTGTTTTTTCATGAAAATTTGAGACATTTTTTTCATCATATTTTCGACAGGTCGGCGGTCATCTTTTTTCATGAAAATGTCAGACATTTTTTTCATCATATTTTCGATATTTCTGCGGTCATCATTTATTCATGAAAATTTCAGACATTTTTTCATGATATTTTCGACATGTCCGCGGTCATTGTTTTTTCATGAAATTTCATAAATTTTTTTCATCATATTTTCGACAGGTCCTCGGTCATTGTTTTTTTTCATGAAAATGACAACAGGTCCGCGGTCATCGTTTTTTCATGAACATTTCAGACATTTTTAAATCATGTTTTCGACAGGTCCGCGGTGATATTTTTTTCATGAAAATGACAACAGGTCCACGGTCATTGTTTTTTCATGAACATTTCAGACATTTTTTTTATGATATTTTTGACAGTTCTGTGGTCATCGTTTTTTCATGAAAATTTCAGACATTTTTTTCATGATATTTTTGACAGTTCCGTGGTCATCGTTTTTTCATGAAAATTTCAGACATTATTTTCATGATATTTTACACATGTCCGCAGTCATCTTTTTTGCATGAAAATGACAACAGGTCCGCGGTCATTGTTTTTTCATGAACATTTCAGACATTTTTTTCATGACATTTTTGACAGTTCCGTGGTCATCGTTTTATCATGAAAATTTCAGACATTTTTTTCATGATATTTTACACATGTCCGCGGTCATCTTTTTTTCATAAAAATTTAAGGCATTTTTTTAATGATATTTTACACAGGTCCACGGTCATGGTTTTTTCATGAAAATTTCAGACATTTTTTTCATGATATTTTCGACAGGTCCGCGGTGACCTTTTTTTCATGAAAATGACAACAGGTCCGTGGTCATTGTTTTTTTCATGAAAATTTCAGACATTTTTTTCATGATATTTTACACATGTCCGCGGTCATCTTTTTTCATGAAAATGACAACAGGTCCGCGGTCATTGTTTTTTCATGAACTTTTCAGACATTTTTTTCATGATATTTTCGACAGGTCCGCGGTCATCGTTTTTTCATGAAAATTTCAGACATTTTTTTTATGATATTTTCAACAGGTCTGCGGTCATCGTTTTTTAATGAAAATTTCAGACATTTTTTTCATGACATTTTCGACAGGTCTGCGGTGATCTTTTTTTCATGAAAATGACAACAGGTCCGCGGTCATCGTTTTTTCATGAACATTTCAGACATTTTTAAATCATGTTTTCGACAGGTCCGCGGTGATGTTTTTTCCATGAAAATGACAACAGGTCCATGGTCAACGTTTTTTATGAAAATTTTAGACATTTTTTTCATGATATTTTCGACAGGTCCGTGGTCAACTTTTTTTCATGAAAATTTCAGACATTTTTTTCATGATATTTTTGACAGGTCCGCGGTAATCGTTTTTTCATGAAAATTTCAGACATTTTTTTCATCATATTTTCGACATGTCCACGGTCATTGTTTTTTTTCATGAAAATGACAACAGGTCCGCGGTCATCGTTTTTTCATGAACATTTCAGACATTTTTAAATCATGTTTTCGACAGGTCCGCGGTGATGTTTTTTTCATGAAAATGACAACAGGTCCGCAGTCATCTTTTTTTCATGAAAATGACAACAGGTCCGCGGTCATTGTTTTTTCATGAAAATATCAACAGGTCCGCGTTCATTGTTTTTTCATGAAAATTTCAGACATTTTTTTCATGATATTTTACACATGTCCGCGGTCATCTTTTTTCATGAAAATGACAACAGGTCCGCGGTCATTGTTTTTTCATGAACTTTTCAGACATTTTTTTCATGATATTTTCGACAGGTCCGCGGTCATCGTTTTTTCATGAAAATTTCAGACATTTTTTTTATGATATTTTCAACAGGTCTGCGGTCATCGTTTTTTAATGAAAATTTCAGACATTTTTTTCATGACATTTTCGACAGGTCTGCGGTGATCTTTTTTTCATGAAAATGACAACAGGTCCGCGGTCATCGTTTTTTCATGAACATTTCAGACATTTTTAAATCATGTTTTCGACAGGTCCGCGGTGATGTTTTTTCCATGAAAATGACAACAGGTCCATGGTCAAAGTTTTTTTATGAAAATTTTAGACATTTTTTTCATGATATTTTCGACAGGTCCGTGGTCAACTTTTTTTCATGAAAATTTCAGACATTTTTTTCATGATATTTTTGACAGGTCCGCGGTAATCGTTTTTTCATGAAAATTTCAGACATTTTTTTCATCATATTTTCGACATGTCCACGGTCATTGTTTTTTTTCATGAAAATGACAACAGGTCCGCGGTCATCGTTTTTTCATGAACATTTCAGACATTTTTAAATCATGTTTTCGACAGGTCCGCGGTGATGTTTTTTCCATGAAAATGACAAGAGGTCCATGGTCAACGTTTTTTATGAAAATTTTAGACATTTTTTTCATGATATTTTCGACAGGTCCGTGGTCAACTTTTTTTCATGAAAATTTCAGACATTTTTTTCATGATATTTTTGACAGGTCCGCGGTAATCGTTTTTTCATGAAAATTTCAGACATTTTTTTCATCATATTTTCGACATGTCCACGGTCATTGTTTTTTTTCATGAAAATGACAACAGGTCCGCGGTCATCGTTTTTTCATGAACATTTCAGACATTTTTAAATCATGTTTTCGACAGGTCCGCGGTGATGTTTTTTTCATGAAAATGACAACAGGTCCGCAGTCATCTTTTTTCATGAAAATGACAACAGGTCCGCGGTCATTGTTTTTTCATGAAAATATCAACAGGTCCGCGTTCATTGTTTTTTCATGAAAATTTCAGACCCTTTTTTCATGATATTTTACACATGTTCGCGGTCATCTTTTTATCAAGAAAGTTTGAGACATTTTTTTCATCATATTTTTGACAGGTCCGCGGTCATCGTTTTTTCATGAAAATTTCAGACATTTTTAAATCATGTTTTCGACAGGTCCGCGGTGATGTTTTTTTCATGAAAATGACAACAGGTCCGTGGTCATCGTTTTTTCATGAAAATTTGAGACATTTTTTTCATCACATTTTCGACAGGTCTGCGGTCATCATTTATTCATGAAAATTTCAGACATTTTTTTCATGATATTTTCGACATGTCCGCGGTCATTGTTTCTTCATGAAATTTCATAAATTTTTTTCATCATATTTTCGACAGGTCCGCGGAGATCGTTTTTTCATGTACCTTTTAACAGTACAAATTCAAATTCTTTTTTAGAGTGGGGCTAGAGTCTGAGCGTTTCATGCAGCTACTGCAGCTGCTCTCAGGAGGAGTGGGAGAAGCCGCGTTTCCACGGACTTTGAATTTTTGCACATGCGTTAACGTTTTAGCGGTTTAACACAATTCAATATGTAGGTGTACTAAATTCAAAAACATGCTTTAATGAACGAGAGGAGTTCGTTTTAACACAAGTAGGTGTACTAAATGCAAAAATCTGCTTTAATCAACCAGAGGAGTTCGTTTTAGCACAAGTAGAACTAAATGCAAAAATATGCTTTACTGGGCGAGAGGAGTTCGTTTTAACACAAGTAGGTGTAGTAAATGTAAAAACATGCTTTACTGGGCGAGAGGAGTTCGTTTTAACACAATTCAATATGTAGGTGTACTAAATGCAAAAACATGCTTTACTCGATGAGAGGAAATCGTTTTAACACAATTCAATATGTAGGTGTACTAAATGCAAAAACATGCTTTAATGAACGAGAGGAGTTCGTTTTAACACAAGTAGGTGTACTAAACGCAAACATCTGCTTTAATCAACCAGAGGAGTTCGTTTTAACACAAGTAGAACTAAATGCAAAAATATGCTTTACTGGGCGAAAGGAGTTCGTTTTAACACAAGTAGGTGTAGTAAATGTAAAAACATGCTTTACTGGGCGAGAGGAGTTCGTTTTAACACAATTCAATATGTAGGTGTACAAAATGCAAAAACCTGCTTTACTCGACCAGAGGAGTTCGTTTTAACACAAAAGTAGGTGTAGTAAATGCAAAAACATGCTTTACTGGGCGAGAGGAGTTTGTTTTGACACAAGTAGGTGTACTAATGCAAAAACATTCGTTACTCGACGAAAGGAGTTCGTTTTAACACAAGTAGGTGAACTAAATGCAAAAACATGCTTTATTCAAAGAGAGGAAATCGTTTTAACACAATTCAATATGTAGGTGTACTAAATGCAAAAACATGCTTTACTCGACGAGAGGAGTTCGTTTTAACACAAGTAGGTGTCCTAAATGCAAAAACGGGCTTAACTCGATGAGAGGAGTTCGTTTTAACACAAGTAGATGTAGTAAATGCAAAAACATGCTTTACTCAACGAGAGGAGTTCGTTTTAAAACAATTCAATATGTAGGTGTACTAAATGCAACAACATGCTTTACTCGACGAGAGGAGTTCGTTTTAACACAAGTAGGTGTCCTAAATGAAAAAACAGGCTTAACTCGATGAGAGGAGTTCGTTTTAATACAAGTAGGTGTAGTAAATGCAAAAACATGGTTTACTGGGCGAGAGGAGTTCGTTTTAACACAATTCAATATGTAGGTGTACAAAATGCAAAAACCTGCTTTACTCGACCAGAGGAGTTCGTTTTAACACAAAAGTAGGTTTAGTTAATGCAAAAACATGCTTTACTGGGCGAGAGGAGTTTGTTTTAACACAATAAGTGTACTAAATGCAAAAACATGCTTTACTCAACGAGAGGAGTTCGTTTTAACACAAGTAGGTGAACTAAATGCAAAAACATGCTTTACTCAACGAGAGGAGATCGTTTTAACACAATTCAAAAAGTAGGTGTCCGAAATGCAAAAACATGCTTTACTCGACGAGAGGAGTTCGTTTAAACACAATTCAATATGTAGGTGTACTAAATGCAAAAACAAGCTTTACTGGGTGTTCGAGGTCCGCAGTCAACGTTTTTTCATGAAAATTTCAGACATTTTTCCATGATATTTTTGAAAGGTCCGCGGTTATAATTTTTTCATGAAAGTTTGAGACATTTTTTTCATGAAAATGACAACAGGTCCACGATCATCGTTTTTTCATGAAATTAACAATAGGTCAGCAGTCATGTTTTTTTCATGAAAATTTCAGACATTTTTGTCATCATATTTTCGACAGGTCCGTGGTCATTGTTTTTTCATGAACATTTCAGACATTTTTTTCATGATATTTTTGACAGGTCCGCGGTCATCGTTTTTTCATGAAAGTTTGAGACATTTTTTCATGAGTTATTCGACAGGTCCGCGGTGATCTTTTTTTTTTTATGGAAATGACAACAGGTCCACGGTCATCGTTTCTTTAATGAAAATTTCAGACATTTTTTTCATGATATTTTTGACATGACAGCGGTCATCGTTTTTTCATGAGAATTTCAGACATTTTTTTCATCATATTTTCGACAGGTCCGCGGAGATCGTTTTTTCATGAAAATTTCAGACATTTTTTTCATGATATTTTCGATAGGTCTGCGGTCAATTTTTTCATGAAAATTTCAGACATTTTTTTCGTGATATTTTCGACATGTCCGCGGTCATCGTTTTTTCATGAAAATTTTATAAATTTTTTTCATCATATTTTCGACAGGTCCGCGGAGATCGTTTTTTCATGAAAATTTCAGACATTTTTTAATGAGTTTTCGACAGGTCCGCGGTGATCTTTTTTTCATGAAAATGACAACAGGTCCGCGGTCATCGTTTCTTTAATGAAAATTTCAGACATTTTTTTCATGATATTTTACACATGTTCGTGGTCATCTTTTTTTCAAGAAAATTTCAGACAGTTTTTCATGATATTTTTGACAGGTCCGCGGTTATAATTTTTTCATGAAAGTTTGAGACATTTTTTCATGAGTTTTTCGACAGGTCCGCGGTGATCTGTTTTTCATGAAAATGACAACAGGTCCGCGGTCATTGTTTTTTCATGAACGTTTCAGACATTTTTTTCATGATATTTTTGACAGGTCCGCGGTCATCGTTTTTTCATGAAAGTTTGAGACATTTTTTCATGAGTTATTCGACAGGTCCGCGGTGATCTTTTTTTTTTATGGAAATGACAACAGGTCCACGGTCATCGTTTCTTTAATGAAAATTTCAGACATTTTTTTCATGATATTTTTGACATGACAGCGGTCATCGTTTTTTCATGAGAATTTCAGACATTTTTTTCCATGATATTTTCGACATGTCCGCGGTCATCTTTTTTCATGAAAATTTCAGACATTTTTTTTCATCATATTTTCGACAGGTCTGCGGTCAATTTTTTCATGAAAATTTCAGACATTTTTTTCGTGATATTTTCGACATGTCCGCGGTCATCGTTTTTTCATGAACATTTTATAAATTTTTTTCATCATATTTTCGACAGGTCCGCGGAGATCGTTTTTTCATGAAAATTTCAGACATTTTTTTCATGATATTTTTGATAGGTCTGCGGTCATCTTTTTTTCATGAAAATTTCAGACATTTTATTCATGATATTTTCGACAGGTCCGCGGTCATCGTTTCTTTAATGAAAGTTTGAGACATTTTTTCATGAGTTATTCGACAGGTCCGCGGTGATCTTTTTTTTTTTTTATGGAAATGACAACAGGTCCACGGTCATCGTTTCTTTAATGAAAATTTCAGACATTTTTTTCATGATATTTTTGACATGACAGCGGTCATCGTTCTTTCATGAAAATTTCAGACATTTTTTTCATGATATTTTCGACATTTCCGCGGTCATTGTTTTGTCTTGAAAATTTCATAAATTTTTTTCATCATATTTTCGACAGGTCCGCGGAGATCGTTTTTTCATGAAAATTTCAGACATTTTTTTCATGATATTTTCGACAGGTCCGCGGTGATCTTTTTTTCAGGAAAATGACAACAGGTCCGCGGTCATCGTTTCTTTCATGAAAATTACAGACATTTTTTTCATGATATTTTACACATCTTCGTGGTCATCTTTTTTTCAAGAAAATTTCAGACAGTTTTTCATGATATTTTTGACAGGTCCGCAGTTATAATTTTTTCATGAAAGTTTGAGACATTTTTTCATGAGTTTTTCGACAGGTCCGCGGTGATCTTTTTTTCATGAAAATGACAACAGGTCCGCGGTCATTGTTTTTTCATGAACGTTTCAGACATTTTTTTCATGATATTTTTGACAGGTCCGCGGTCATCGTTTTTTCATGAAAGTTTGAGACATTTTTTCATGAGTTATTCGACAGGTCCGCGGTGATCTTTTTTTTTTATGGAAATAACAGGTCATCGTTTCTTTAATGAAAATTTCAGACATTTTTTTCATGATATTTTTGACATGACAGCGGTCATCGTTTTTTCATGAGAATTTCAGACATTTTTTTCATGATATTTTCGACATGTCCGCGGTCATCGTTTTTTCATGAAAATTTTATAAACTTTTTTCATCATATTTTCGACAGGTCCGCGGAGATCGTTTTTTCATGAAAATTTGAGACATTTTTTTCATGAAAATTTCAGACATTTTTTTCATGAAAATTTCAGACATTTTTTTCATCATATTTTCGACAGGTCGGCGGTCATTGTTTTTTCATGAACATTTCAGACATTTTTTTCATGATATTTTTCACATGTCCGCGGTCATCTTTTTTTCATAAAAATTTAAGGCATTTTTTTAATGATATTTTACACAGGTCCACGGTCATGGTTTTTTCATGAAAATTTCAGACATCGTTTTTCATGAAATGAAAATTTCAGACATTTTTAAATCATGTTTTCGACAGGACCGCGGTGATGTTTTTTTCATGAAAATGACAACAGGTCCGCAGTCATCTTTTTTTCATGAAAATGACAACAGGTCCGCGTTCATTGTTTTTTCATGAAAATATCAACAGGTCCGCGTTCATTGTTTTTTCATGAAAATTTCAGACCTTTTTTTCATGATATTTTACACATGTTCGCTGTCATCGTTTTTTCATGAAAATTTCAGACATTTTTAAATCATGTTTTCGACAGGTCCACGGTCATCGTTTCTTTAATGAAAATTTCAGACATTTTTTTCATGATATTTTCGACAGGTCCGCGGTGATCTTTTTTTCATGAAAATGACAACAGGTCCGCGGTCATTGTTTTTTCATGAACATTTCAGACATTTCTTTCATGATATTTTCGACAGGTCCGCGGTGATGTTTTTTTCATGAAAATGACAACAGGTCCGTGGTCATCGTTTTTTCATGAAAATTTCAGACATTTTTTTAATGATATTTTTGACAGGTCCGCGGTTATAATTTTTTAACGAAAGTTTGAGACATTTTTTTCATGAAAATTTCAGAAATTTTTTTTATGATATTTTTGACAGGTCCGCGGTCATCGTTTTTTCATGAAAGTTTGAGACATTTTTTCATGAGTTATTCAACAGGTCCGCGGTGATCTTTTTTTTTTATGGAAATGACAACAGGTCCACGGTCATCGTTTCTTTAATGAAAATTTCAGACATATTTTTCATGATATTTTTGACATGACAGCGGTCATCGTTCTTTCATGAAAATTTCAGACATTTTTTTCATGATATTTTCGACATTTCCGCGGTCATTGTTTTGTCTTGAAAATTTCATAAATTTTTTTCATCATATTTTCGACAGGTCCGCGGAGATCGTTTTTTCATGAAAATTTCAGACATTTTTTTCATGATATTTTCGACAGGTCCGCGGTGATCTTTTTTTCATGAAAATGACAACAGGTCCGCGGTCATTGTTTTTTCATGAACATTTCAGACATTTCTTTCATGATATTTTCGACAGGTCCGCGGTGATGTTTTTTTCATGAAAATGACAACAGGTCCGTGGTCATCGTTTTTTCATGAAAATTTCAGACATTTTTTTAATGATATTTTTGACAGGTCCGCGGTTATAATTTTTTAACGAAAGTTTGAGACATTTTTTTCATGAAAATTTCAGAAAATTTTTTTATGATATTTTTGACAGGTCCGCGGTCATCGTTTTTTCATGAAAGTTTGAGACATTTTTTCATGAGTTATTCAACAGGTCCGCGGTGATCTTTTTTTTTTATGGAAATGACAACAGGTCCACGGTCATCGTTTCTTTAATGAAAATTTCAGACATATTTTTCATGATATTTTTGACATGACAGCGGTCATCGTTCTTTCATGAAAATTTCAGACATTTTTTTCATGATATTTTCGACATGTCCGCGGTGATCTTTTTTTCAGGAAAATGACAACAGGTCCGCGGTCATTGTTTTTTCATGAACATTTCAGACATTTTTTTCATGATATTTTTGACAGTTCCGTGGTCATCGTTTTTTCATGAAAATTTCAGACATTTTTTTCATCATATTTTCGACATGTCCACGGTCATTTATTTTTTTCATGAAAATGACAACAGGTCCGCGGTCATCGTTTTTTCATGAAAATTTCAGACATTTTTAAATCATGTTTTCGACAGGACCGCGGTGATGTTTTTTTCATGAAAATGACAACAGGTCCGCGGTCATTGTTTTTTCATGAAAATATCAACAGGTCCGCGTTCATTGTTTTTTCATGAAAATTTCAGACCTTTTTTTCATGATATTTTACACATGTTCGCTGTCATCTTTTTTTCAAGAAAGTTTGAGACATTTTTTTCATCATATTTTTGACAGGTCCGCGGTCATCGTTTTTTCATGAAAATTTCAGACATTTTTAAATCATGTTTTCGACAGGTCCGCAGTGATGTTTTTTTCATGAAAATGACAACAGGTCCGTGGTCATCGTTTTTTTATGAAAATTTCAGACATTTTTTTCATGAAAATTTCAGACATTTTTTTCATGATATTTTCGACAGGTCCGTGGTGATCTTTTTTTCATGAAAATGACAACAGGTCCGCGGTCATTGTTTTTTCATGAACATTTCAGACATTTTTTTCATGATATTTTTGACAGTTCCGTGGTCATCGTTTTTTCATGAAAATTTCAGACATTTTTTTCGTGATATTTTCGACAGGTCCGCGGTCATCATTTTTTCACTAAAATTTCACACATTTTTTTCATGATATTTTCGACATGTCCGCGGTCATTGTTTTTTCATGAAAATTTTATAAATTTTTTTCATCATATTTTCGACAGGTCCGCAGAGATCAGTTTTTCATGAACATTTCATAAATTTTTTTCGTGATATTTTCGACAGGTCCGCGGTCATCATTTTTTCACTAAAATTTCACACATTTTTTTCATGATATTTTACACATGTCCGCGGTCATCTTTTTTTCATAAAAATTTAAGGCATTTTTTTAATGATATTTTACAGTGGTCCGCGGTCATGGTTTTTTCATGAATATTTCAGACATTTTTTTCATCATATTTTCGACAGGTCCACGGTCATTGTTTTTTTTCATGAAAATTTCAGACATTTTATTCATGTTTTTTTTGGACAGGTCCGCGGTCATCTTTTTTTTAATGAAAGTTTGAGACATTTTTTCATGAGTTATTCGACAGGTCCGCGGTGATCTTTTTTTTTTTATCGAAATGACAACAGGTCCACGGTCATCGTTTCTTTAATGAAAATTTCCGACATTTTTTTCATGATATTTTACACATGTCCGCGGTCATTGTTTTTTCATGAAAATTTCATAAATTTTTTTCATGATATTTTACACATGTCCGCGGTCATTGTTTTTTCATGAAAATTTCAGACATTTTTTTTAATGATATTTTCAACAGGTCCGCGGTCATCTTTTTTTCATAAAAATGACAACAGTTCATCATTTTTTCATGAAAATTTCATAAATTTTTTTTCATCATATTTTCGACAGATCGTTTTTTCATGAACATTTCAGACATTTTTAAATCATGTTTTCGACAGGTCCGCGGTGATATTTTTTTCATGAAAATGACAACAGGTCCACGGTCATTGTTTTTTCATGAACATTTCAGACATTTTTTTCATGATATTTTTGACAGTTCTGTGGTCATCGTTTTTTCATGAAAATTTCAGACATTTTTTTCATGATATTTTTGACAGTTCCGTGGTCATCGTTTTTTCATGAAAATTTCAGACATTATTTTCATGATATTTTACACATGTCCGCGGTCATCTTTTTTGCATGAAAATGACAACAGGTCCGCGGTCATTGTTTTTTCATGAACATTTCAGACATTTTTTTCATGACATTTTTGACAGTTCCGTGGTCATCGTTTTATCATGAAAATTTCAGACATTTTTTTCATGATATTTTCGACAGGTCCGCGGTGACCTTTTTTTCATGAAAATGACAACAGGTCCGTGGTCATTGTTTTTTTCATGAAAATTTCAGACATTTTTTTCATGATATTTTACACATGTCCGCGGTCATCTTTTTTCATGAAAATGACAACAGGTCCGCGGTCATTGTTTTTTCATGAACTTTTCAGACATTTTTTTCATGATATTTTCGACAGGTCCGCGGTCATCGTTTTTTCATGAAAAGTTCAGACATTTTTTTCATGATATTTTACACATGTCCGCGGTCATCTTTTTTTCATAAAAATTTAAGGCATTTTTTTAATGATATTTTACACAGGTCCACGGTCATGGTTTTTTCATGAAAATTTCAGACATTTTTTTCATGATATTTTCGACAGGTCCGCGGTGACCTTTTTTTCATGAAAATGACAACAGGTCCGTGGTCATTGTTTTTTTCATGAAAATTTCAGACATTTTTTTCATGATATTTTACACATGTCCGCGGTCATCTTTTTTCATGAAAATTACAACAGGTCCGCGGTCATTGTTTTTTCATGAACTTTTCAGACATTTTTTTCATGATATTTTCGACAGGTCCGCGGTCATCGTTTTTTCATGAAAAGTTCAGACATTTTTTTCATGATATTTTACACATGTCCGCGGTCATCTTTTTTTCATAAAAATTCAAGGCATTTTTTTAATGATATTTTACACAGGTCCACGGTCATGGTTTTTTCATGAAAATTTCAGACATTTTTTTCATGATATTTTCGACAGGTCCGCGGTGACCTTTTTTTCATGAAAATGACAACAGGTCCGTGGTCATTGTTTTTTTCATGAAAATTTCAGACATTTTTTTCATGATATTTTACACATGTCCGCGGTCATCTTTTTTCATGAAAATGACAACAGGTCCGCGGTCATTGTTTTTTCATGAACTTTTCAGACATTTTTTTCATGATATTTTCGACAGGTCCGCGGTCATCGTTTTTTCATGAAAAGTTCAGACATTTTTTTTATGATATTTTCAACAGGTCTGCGGTCATCGTTTTTTAATGAAAATTTCAGACATTTTTTTCATGACATTTTTGACAGGTCATCTTTTTTTCATGAAAATTTCAGACATTTTTTTTTCATGACATTTTCGACAGGTCCGCGGAGATCGTTTTTTCATGAAAATTTCAGACATTTTTTTCATGATATTTTTGACAGGTCCGCGGTCATCGTTTTTTCATGAAAGTTTGAGACATTTTTTCATGAGTTATTCGACAGGTCCGCGGTGATCTTTTTTTCATGAAAATGACAACAGGTCCGCGGTCATTGTTTTTTCATGAAAATTTCATAAATATTTTTTCATCATATTTTCGACAGATCGTTTTTTCATGAAAATTTCAGACATTTTTTTCATTATATTTTCGACAGGTCTGCAGTGATCTTTTTTTCATGAAAATCATCATATTTTCGACAGATCGTTTTTTCATGAACATTTAAGACATTTTTAAATCATGTTTTCGACAGGTCCGCGGTGATGTTTTTTTCATGAAAATGACAACAGGTCCGTGGTCATTGTTTTTTCATGAAAATTTGAGACATTTTTTTCATCATATTTTCGACAGGTCGGCGGTCATCATTTTTAAATCATGTTTTCGACAGGTCCGCGGTGATGTTTTTTTCATGAAAATGACAACAGGTCCGTGGTCATTGTTTTTTCATGAAAATTTGAGACATTTTTTTCATCATATTTTCGACAGGTCGGCGGTCATCTTTTTTCATGAAAATTTCAGACATTTTTTTCATCATATTTTCGATATGTCTGCGGTCATCATTTATTCATGAAAATTTCAGACATTTTTTCATGATATTTTCGACATGTCCGCGGTCATTGTTTTTTCATGAAATTTCATAAATTTTTTTCATCATATTTTCGACAGGTCCTCGGTCATTGTTTTTTTTCATGAAAATGACAACAGGTCCGCGGTCATCGTTTTTTCATGAACATTTCAGACATTTTTAAATCTTGTTTTCGACAGGTCCGCGGTGATGTTTTTTCCATGAAAATGACAACAGGTCCATGGTCAACGTTTTTTAATGAAAATTTTAGACATTTTTTTCATGATATTTTCGACAGGTCCGTGGTCAACTTTTTTTCATGAAAATTTCAGACATTTTTTTATGATATTTTCGATATGTCTGCGGTCATCATTTATTCATGAAAATTTTAGACATTTTTTCATGATATTTTCGACATGTCCGCGGTCATTGTTTTTTCATGATATTTCATAAATTTTTTTCATCATATTTTCGACAGGTCCTCGGTCATTGTTTTTTTTCATGAAAATGACAACAGGTCCGCGTTCATTGTTTTTTCATGAAAATTTCAGACCCTTTTTTCATGATATTTTACACATGTTCGCTGTCATCTTTTTATCAAGAAAGTTTGAGACATTTTTTTCATGATATTTTCGACATGTCCGCGGTCATTGTTTTTTCATGAAATTTCATAAATTTTTTTCATCATATTTTCGACAGGTCCGCGGTGACCTTTTTTTCATGAAAATTTCATAAATTTTTTTCATGATATTTTTGACAGTTCCGTGGTCATCGTTTTTTCATGAAAATTTCAGACATTTTTTTCATGATATTTTACACATGTCCGCGGTCATCTTTTTTCATGAAAATGACAACAGGTCCGTGGTCATTGTTTTTTCATGAACTTTTCAGACATTTTTTTCATGATATTTTCGACAGGTCCGCGGTCATCGTTTTTTCATGAAAAGTTCAGACATTTTTTTTATGATATTTTCAACAGGTCTGCGGTCATCGTTTTTTAATGAAAATTTCAGACATTTTTTTCATGACATTTTTGACAGGTCATCTTTTTTTCATGAAAATTTCAGACCTTTTTTTTTCATGACATTTTCGACAGGTCCGCGGAGATTGTTATTTCATGAAAATTTCAGACATTTTTTTCATGATATTTTTGACAGGTCCGCGGTCATCGTTTTTTCATGAAAGTTTGAGACATTTTTTCATGAGTTATTCGACAGGTCCGCGGTGATCTTTTTTTCATGAAAATGACAACAGGTCCGCGGTCATCGTTTTTTCATGAACATTTCAGACATTTTTAAATCATGTTTTCGACAGGTCCGCGGTGATGTTTTTTCCATGAAAATGACAACAGGTCCGCGGTCATCGTTTTTTCATGAACATTTCAGACATTTTTAAATCATGTTTTCGACAGGTCCGCGGTGATGTTTTTTCCATGAAAATGACAACAGGTCCATGGTCAACGTTTTTGATGAAAATTTTAGACATTTTTTTCATGATATTTTCGACAGGTCCGTGGTCAACTTTTTTTCATGAAAATTTCAGACATTTTTTTCATGATATTTTTGACAGGTCCGCGGTAATCGTTTTTTCATGAAAATTTCAGACATTTTTTTCATCATATTTTCGACATGTCCACGGTCATTGTTTTTTTTCATGAAAATGACAACAGGTCCGCGGTCATCGTTTTTTCATGAACATTTCAGACATTTTTAAATCATGTTTTCGACAGGTCCACGGTGATGTTTTTTTCATGAAAATGGCAACAGGTCCGCAGTCATCTTTTTTTCATGAAAATGACAACAGGTCCGCGGTCATTGTTTTTTCATGAAAATATCAACAGGTCCGCGTTCATTGTTTTTTCATGAAAATTTCAGACCCTTTTTTCATGATATTTTACACATGTTCGCTGTCATCTTTTTATCATGAAAATTTCAGACATTTTTAAATCATGTTTTCGACAGGTCCGCGGTGATGTTTTTTTCATGAAAATGACAACAGGTCCGTGGTCATTGTTTTTTCATGAAAATTTGAGACATTTTTTTCATCATATTTTCGACAGGTCGGCGGTCATCTTTTTTCATGAAAATTTCAGACATTTTTTTCATGATATTTTCGATATGTCTGCGGTCATCATTTATTCATGAAAATTTCAGACATTTTTTTCATGATATTTTCGACATGTCCGCGGTCATTGTTTTTTCATGAAATTGACAACAGGTCCGCGGTCATCGTTTTTTCATGAACATTTCAGACATTTTTAAATCATGTTTTCGACAGGTCCGCGGTGATGTTTTTTTCATGAAAATGACAACAGGTCCGTGGTCATCGTTTTTTCATGAAAATTTGAGACATTTTTTTCATCATATTTTCGACAGGTCTGCGGTCATCATTTATTCATGAAAATTTCAGACATTTTTTTCATGATATTTTCGACATGTCCGCGGTCATTGTTTTTTCATGAAATTTCATAAATTTTTTTCATCATATTTTCGACAGGTCCGTGGAGATCGTTTTTTCATGTACCTTTTAACAGTACAAATTCAAATTCTTTTTTAGAGTGGGGCTAGAGTCTGAGCGTTTCATGCAGCTACTGCAGCTGCTCTCAGGAGGAGTGGGAGAAGCCGCGTTTCCACGGACTTTGAATTTTTGCACATGCGTTAACGTTTTAGCGGTTTAACACAATTCAATATGTAGGTGTACTAAATGCAAAAACATGCTTTAATGAACGAGAGGAGTTCGTTTTAACACAAGTAGGTGTACTAAATGCAAAAATCTGCTTTAATCAACCAGAGGAGTTCGTTTTAACACAAGTAGAACTAAATGCAAAAATATGCTTTACTGGGCGAGAGGAGTTCGTTTTAACACAAGTAGGTGTAGTAAATGTAAAAACATGCTTTACTGGGCGAGAGGAGTTCGTTTTAACACAATTCAATATGTAGGTGTACTAAATGCAAAAACATGCTTTACTCGATGAGAGGAAATCGTTTTAACACAGTTCAATATGTAGGTGTACTAAATGCAAAAACATGCTTTAATGAACGAGAGGAGTTCGTTTTAACACAAGTAGGTGTACTAAATGCAAAAATCTGCTTTAATCAACCAGAGGAGTTCGTTTTAACACAAGTAGAACTAAATGCAAAAATATGCTTTACTGGGCGAGAGGAGTTCGTTTTAACACAAGTAGGTGTAGTAAATGTAAAAACATGCTTTACTGGGCGAGAGGAGTTCGTTTTAACACAATTCAATATGTAGGTGTACAAAATGCAAAAACCTGCTTTACTCGACCAGAGGAGTTCGTTTTAACACAAAAGTAGGTGTAGTAAATGCAAAAACATGCTTTACTGGGCGAGAGGAGTTTGTTTTGACACAAGTAGGTGTACTAATGCAAAAACATTCGTTACTCGACGAAAGGAGTTCGTTTTAACACAAGTAGGTGAACTAAATGCAAAAACATGCTTTATTCAAAGAGAGGAAATCGTTTTAACACAATTCAATATGTAGGTGTACTAAATGCAACAACATGCTTTACTCGACGAGAGGAGTTCGTTTTAACACAAGTAGGTGTCCTAAATGCAAAAACGGGCTTAACTCGATGAGAGGAGTTCGTTTTAACACAAGTAGATGTAGTAAATGCAAAAACATGCTTTACTCAACGAGAGGAGTTCGTTTTAAAACAATTCAATATGTAGGTGTACTAAATGCAACAACATGCTTTACTCGACGAGAGGAGTTCGTTTTAACACAAGTAGGTGTCCTAAATGAAAAAACAGGCTTAACTCGATGAGAGGAGTTCGTTTTAATACAAGTAGGTGTAGTAAATGCAAAAACATGGTTTACTGGGCGAGAGGAGTTCGTTTTAACACAATTCAATATGTAGGTGTACAAAATGCAAAAACCTGCTTTACTCGACCAGAGGAGTTCGTTTTAACACAAAAGTAGGTTTAGTTAATGCAAAAACATGCTTTACTGGGCGAGAGGAGTTTGTTTTAACACAAGTAGGTGTACTAATGCAAAAACATGCGTTACTCGACGAAAGGAGTTCGTTTTAACACAATAAGTGTACTAAATGCAAAAACATGCTTTACTCGACGAGAGGAGTTCGTTTTAACACAAGTTGGTGTACTAAATGCAAAAAATATGCTTTACTGGGCGAGAGGAGTTCGTTTAAACACAATTCAATATGTAGGTGTACTAAATGCAAAAACAAGCTTTACTGGGTGTTCGAGGTCCGCAGTCAACGTTTTTTCATGAAAATTTCAGACATTTTTCCATGATATTTTTGACAGGTCCGCGGTTATAATTTTTTCATGAAAGTTTGAGACATTTTTTTCATGAAAATGACAACAGGTCAGCAGTCATGTTTTTTTCATGAAAATTTCAGACATTTTTGTCATCATATTTTCGACAGGTCCGTGGTCATTGTTTTTTCATGAACATTTCAGACATTTTTTTCATGATATTTTTGACAGGTCCGCGGTCATCGTTTTTTCATGAAAGTTTGAGACATTTTTTCATGAGTTATTCGACAGGTGATCTTTTTTTTTTATGGAAATGACAACAGGTCCACGGTCATCGTTTCTTTAATGAAAATTTCAGACATTTTTTTCATCATATTTTCGACAGGTCCGCGGAGATCGTTTTTTCATGAAAATTTCAGACATTTTTTTCATGATATTTTCGATAGGTCTGCGGTCAATTTTTTCATGAAAATTTCAGACATTTTTTTCGTGATATTTTCGACATGTCCGCGGTCATCGTTTTTTCATGAAAATTTTATAAATTTTTTTCATCATATTTTCGACAGGTCCGCGGAGATCGTTTTTTCATGAAAATTTCAGACATTTTTTTCATGATATTTTTGATAGGTCTGCGGTCATCATTTTTTCATGAAAATTTCAGACATTTTATTCATGATATTTTCGACATGACAGCGGTCATCGTTTTTTCATGAGAATTTCAGACATTTTTTTCATGATATTTTCGACATGTCCGCGGTTATCGTTTTTTCATGAAAATTTCAGACATTTTTTTCATGATATTTTCGATAGGTCTGCGGTCAATTTTTTCATGAAAATTTCAGACATTTTTTTCGTGATATTTTCGACATGTCCGCGGTCATCGTTTTTTCATGAAAATTTTATAAATTTTTTTCATCATATTTTCGACAGGTCCGCGGAGATCGTTTTTTCATGAAAATTTCAGACATTTTTTTCATGATATTTTTGATAGGTCTGCGGTCATCATTTTTTCATGAAAATTTCAGACATTTTATTCATGATATTTTCGACATGACAGCGGTCATCGTTTTTTCATGAGAATTTCAGACATTTTTTTCATGATATTTTCGACATGTCCGCGGTTATCGTTTTTTCATGAAAATTTTATAAACTTTTTTCATCATATTTTCGACAGGTCCGCGGAGATCGTTTTTTCATGAAAATTTGAGACATTTTTTTCATGAAAATTTCAGACATTTTTTTCATCATATTTTCGACAGGTCGGCGGTCATTGTTTTTTCATGAACATTTCAGACATTTTTTTCATGATATTTTTGACAGTTCCGTGGTCATCGTTTTTTCATGAAAATTTCACACATTTTTTTCATGATATTTTACACATGTCCGCGGTCATCTTTTTTTCATAAAAATTTAAGGCATTTTTTTAATGATATTTTACACAGGTCCACGGTCATGGATTTTTCATGAAAATTTCAGACATTTTTTTCATCATATTTTCGACATGTCCACGGTCATTTATTTTTTTCATGAAAATGACAACAGGTCCGCGGTCATCGTTTTTTCATGAAAATTTCAGACATTTTTAAATCATGTTTTCGACAGGACCGCGGTGATGTTTTTTTCATGAAAATGACAACAGGTCCGCAGTCATCGTTTTTTCATGAAAATATCAACAGGTCCGCGGTCATTGTTTTTTCATGAAAATTTCAGACCTTTTTTTCATGATATTTTACACATGTTCGCTGTCATCTTTTTTTCAAGAAAGTTTGAGACATTTTTTTCATCATATTTTTGACAGGTCCGCGGTCATCGTTTTTTCATGAAAATTTCAGACATTTTTAAATCATGTTTTCGACAGGTCCACGGTCATCGTTTCTTTAATGAAAATTTCATGATTTTTTCGACAGGTCTGCGGTGATCTTTTTTTCATGAAAATGACAACAGGTCCGCGGTCATTGTTTTTTCATGAACATTTCAGACATTTCTTTCATGATATTTTCGACAGGTCAGCGGTGATGTTTTTTTCATGAAAATGACAACAGGTCCGTGGTCATCGTTTTTTCATGAAAATTTCAGACATTTTTTTAATGATATTTTTGACAGGTCCGCGGTTATAATTTTTTAACGAAAGTTTGAGACATTTTTTTTCATGAAAATTTCAGACATTTTTTTCGTGATATTTTCAACAGGTCCACGATCATCGTTTCTTTAATGAAAATTTCATGACATTTTTTTAATGATATTTTTGACATGACAGCCGTCATCGTTTTTTCATGAAAATTTCAGACATTTTTTTCATTATATTTTACACATGTCCGCGGTCATTGTTTTTTCATGAAAATTTCATAAATTTTTTTCATCATATTTTCGACAGGTCCGCGGAGATCGTTTTTTCATGAAAATTTCAGACATTTTTTTCATGATATTTTCAACAGGTCCGCGGTCATCTTTTTTTCATAAAAATGACAACAGTTCATCGTTTTTTCATGAAAATTTTATACATTTCTTTCGTGATATTTTCAACAGGTCCACGATCATCGTTTTTTCATGAAAATTTCATGACATTTTTTTAATGATATTTTACACGTCCGCGGTCATCATTTTTTCATGAAAATTTCAGACATTTTTTAATGAGTTTTTCGACAGGTCCGCGGTGATCTTTTTTTCATGAAAATGACAACAGGTCCGCGGTCATCGTTTCTTTAATGAAAATTTCAGACATTTTTTTCATGATATTTTCGACATGTCCGCGGTCATTGTTTTTTCATGAAATTTCATAAATTTTTTTCATCATATTTTCGACAGGTCCGCGGAGATCGTTTTTTCATGAAAGTTTGAGACATTTTTTCATGAGTTATTCGACAGGTCCGCGGTGATCTTTTTTTTTATGGAAATGACAACAGGTCCACGGTCATCGTTTCTTTAATGAAAATTTCAGACATTTTTTTCATGATATTTTTGACATGACAGCGGTCATCGTTTTTTCATGAAAATTTCAGACATTTTTTTCATGATATTTTCGACATGGTCGCGGTCATCGTTTTTTCATGAAAATTTTATAAATTTTTTTCATCATATTTTCGACAGGTCCGCGGAGATCGTTTTTTCATGAAAATGACAACAGGTCCGCGGTCATTGTTTTTTCATGAACATTTCAGACATTCTTTTCATGATATTTTTGAAAGTTCCGTGGTCATCATTTTTTCACTAAAATTTCACACATTTTTTTCATGATATTTTACACATGTCCGCGGTCATCTTTTTTTCATAAAAATTTAAGGCATTTTTTTAATGATATTTTACACTGGTCCGCGGTCATGGTTTTTTCATGAATATTTCAGACATTTTTTTCATCATATTTTCGACAGGTCCACGGTCATTGTTTTTTAACATGAAAATGACAACAGGTCCGCGGTCATCGTTTTTTCATGAAAATTTCAGATATTTTTAAATCATGTTTTCGACAGGTCCGCGGTGATGTTTTTTTCATGAAAATGACAACAGGTCCGTGGTCATCGTTTTTTCATGAAAATTTCAGACATTTTTTTAATGACATTTTTGACTTGTCCGCGGTTATAATTTTGTAACGAAAGTTTGAGACATTTTTTTCATGAGAATTTCAGACATTTTTTTCATAACATTTTCGACAGGTCCGCGGTCATCGTTTTTTCATGAAAGTTTGAGACATTTTATCATGAGTTATTCGACAGGTCCACGGTGATCTTTTTTTTTTATGGAAATGACAACAGGTCCGCGGTCATTGTTTTTTCATGAACATTTCAGACATTCTTTTCATGATATTTTTGACAGTTCCGTGGTCATCATTTTTTCACTAAAATTTCACACATTTTTTTCATGATATTTTACACATGTCCGCGGTCATCTTTTTTTCATAAAAATTTATGGCATTTTTTTAATGATATTTTACACAGGTCCACGGTCATGGATTTTTCATGAAAATTTCAGACATTTTTTTCATCATATTTTCGACATGTCCACGGTCATTTATTTTTTTCATGAAAATGACAACAGGTCCGCGGTCATCGTTTTTTCATGAAAATTTCAGACATTTTTAAATCATGTTTTCGACAGGACCGCGGTGATGTTTTTTTCATGAAAATGACAACAGGTCCGCGGTCATTGTTTTTTCATGAAAATATCAACAGGTCCGCGTTCATTGTTTTTTCATGAAAATTTCAGACCTTTTTTTCATGATATTTTACACATGTTCGCTGTCATCTTTTTTTCAAGAAAGTTTGAGACATTTTTTTCATCATATTTTTGACAGGTCCGCGGTCATCGTTTTTTCATGAAAATTTCAGACATTTTTAAATCATGTTTTCGACAGGTCCGCAGTGATGTTTTTTTCATGAAAATGACAACAGGTCCGTGGTCATCGTTTTTTTATGAAAATTTCAGACATTTTTTTCATGAAAATTTCAGATATTTTTTTCATGATATTTTCGACAGGTCCGTGGTGATCTTTTTTTCATGAAAATGACAACAGGTCCGCGGTCATTGTTTTTTCATGAACATTTCAGACATTTTTTTCATGATATTTTTGACAGTTCCGTGGTCATCGTTTTTTCATGAAAATTTCAGACATTTTTTTCGTGATATTTTCGACAGGTCCGCGGTCATCATTTTTTCACTAAAATTTCACACATTTTTTTCATGATATTTTCGACATGTCCGCGGTCATTGTTTTTTCATGAAAATTTTATACATTTTTTTCATCATATTTTCGACAGGTCCGCAGAGATCGGTTTTTCATGAAAATTTCATAAATTTTTTTTGTGATATTTTCGACAGGTCCGCGGTCATCATTTTTTCACTAAAATTTCACACATTTTTTTCATGATATTTTACACATGTCCGCGGTCATCTTTTTTTCATAAAAATTTAAGGCATTTTTTTAATGATATTTTACAGTGGTCCGCGGTCATGGTTTTTTCATGAATATTTCAGACATTTTTTTCATCATATTTTCGACAGGTCCACGGTCATTGTTTTTTTTCATGAAAATGACAACAGGTCCGTGGTCATCGTTTTTTCATGAAAATTTCAGACATTTTTTTAATGATATTTTTGACAGGTCCGCGGTTATAATTTTGTAACGAAAGTTTGAGACATTTTTTTCATGAAAATTTCAGACATTTTTTTCATAACATTTTCGACAGGTCGGCGGACATCGTTTTTTCATGAAAATTCCAGAAATTTTTTTCATGATATTTTTGACAGGTCCGCGGTCATCGTTTTTTCATGAAAGTTTGAGACATTTTTTCATGAGTTATTCGACAGGTCCGCGGTGATCTTTTTTTCATGAAAATTTCAGACATTTTTTAATGAGTTTTTCGACAGGTCCGCGGTGATCTTTTTTTCATGAAAATGACAACAGGTCCGCGGTCATCGTTTCTTTAATGAAAATTTCAGACATTTTTTTCATGATATTTTCGACATGTCCGCGGTCATTGTTTTTTCATGAAATTTCATAAATTTTTTTCATCATATTTTCGACAGGTCCGCGGAGATCGTTTTTTCATGAAAGTTTGAGACATTTTTTCATGAGTTATTCGACAGGTCCGCGGTGATCTTTTTTTTTATGGAAATGACAACAGGTCCACGGTCATCGTTTCTTTAATGAAAATTTCAGACATTTTTTTCATGATATTTTTGACATGACAGCGGTCATCGTTTTTTCATGAAAATTTCAGACATTTTTTTCATGATATTTTCGACATGGTCGCGGTCATCGTTTTTTCATGAAAATTTTATAAATTTTTTTCATCATATTTTCGACAGGTCCGCGGAGATCGTTTTTTCATGAAAATGACAACAGGTCCGCGGTCATTGTTTTTTCATGAACATTTCAGACATTCTTTTCATGATATCTTTGACTTGTCCGCGGTTATAATTTTGTAACGAAAGTTTGAGACATTTTTTTCATGAGAATTTCAGAAATTTTTTTCATGATATTTTTGACAGGTCCGCGGACATCGTTTTTTCATGAAAGTTTGAGACATTTTATCATGAGTTATTCGACAGGTCCACGGTGATCTTTTTTTTTTATGGAAATGACAACAGGTCCGCGGTCATTGTTTTTTCATGAACATTCAGACATTCTTTTCATGATATTTTTGACAGTTCCGTGGTCATCATTTTTTCACTAAAATTTCACACATTTTTTTCATGATATTTTACACATGTCCGCGGTCATCTTTTTTTCATAAAAATTTATGGCATTTTTTTAATGATATTTTACACTGGTCCGCGGTCATGTTTTTTTCATGAATATTTCAGACATTTTTTTCATCATATTTTCGACAGGTCCACGGTCATTGTTTTTTTTCATGAAAATGACAACAGGTCCGTGGTCATCGTTTTTTCATGAAAATTTCAGACATTTTTTTAATGATATTTTTGACTTGTCCGCGGTTATAATTTTGTAACGAAAGTTTGAGACATTTTTTTCATGAAAATTTCAGACATTTTTTTCATAACATTTTCGACAGGTCGGCGGACATCGTTTTTTCATGAAAACTTCAGAAATTTTTTTCATGATATTTTTGACAGGTCCGCGGTCATCGTTTTTTCATGAAAGTTTGAGACATTTTATCATGAGTTATTCGACAGGTCCACGGTGATCTTTTTTTTTTTATGGAAATGACAACAGGTCCACGGTCATCGTTTCTTTAATGAAAATTTCAGACATTTTTTTCATGATATTTTTGACATGACAGCGGTCATCGTTTTTTCATGAAAATTTCAGACATTTTTTTAATGATATTTTACATAGGTCATGGTTTTTTCATGAAAATTTCAGACATTTTCAGACATTTTTTTAATGATAATTTTGACAGGTCCGCTGTTAAAATTTTTTAATGAAAGTTTGAGACATTTTTTTCATGAAAATTTCAGACATTTTTTTCATCATATTTTCGATAGGTCGGCGGTCATCATTTTTTTATGAAAATTTCAGACATTTTTTTCATGATATTTTCGATAGGTCTGCGGTCATCATTTTTTCATGAAAATAACAAATGGTCCGTGGTCATCATTTTTTCATGAAAATGACAACAGGTCCGCAGTCATCGTTTTTTCATGAAAATGACAACAGGTTCGCAGTCATCGTTTTTTCATGAAAATTTCAGACATTTTTTTCATGATATTTTCGACATGTCCGCGGTCATTGTTTTTTCATGAAATTTCATAAATTTTTTTCATCATATTTTCGACAGGTCCGCGGAGATCGTTTTTTCATGAAAGTTTGAGACATTTTTTCATGAGTTATTCGACAGGTCCGCGGTGATCTTTTTTTTTATGGAAATGACAACAGGTCCACGGTCATCGTTTCTTTAATGAAAATTTCAGACATTTTTTTCATGATATTTTTGACATGACAGCGGTCATCGTTTTTTCATGAAAATTTCAGACATTTTTTTCATGATATTTTCGACATGGTCGCGGTCATCGTTTTTTCATGAAAATTTTATAAATTTTTTTCATCATATTTTCGACAGGTCCGCGGAGATCGTTTTTTCATGAAAATGACAACAGGTCCGCGGTCATTGTTTTTTCATGAACATTTCAGACATTCTTTTCATGATATCTTTGACTTGTCCGCGGTTATAATTTTGTAACGAAAGTTTGAGACATTTTTTTCATGAAAATTTCAGAAATTTTTTTCATGATATTTTTGACAGGTCCGCGGACATCGTTTTTTCATGAAAGTTTGAGACATTTTATCATGAGTTATTCGACAGGTCCACGGTGATCTTTTTTTTTTATGGAAATGACAACAGGTCCGCGGTCATTGTTTTTTCATGAACATTTCAGACATTCTTTTCATGATATTTTTGACAGTTCCGTGGTCATCATTTTTTCACTAAAATTTCACACATTTTTTTCATGATATTTTACACATGTCCGCGGTCATCTTTTTTTCATAAAAATTTATGGCATTTTTTTAATGATATTTTACACTGGTCCGCGGTCATGTTTTTTTCATGAATATTTCAGACATTTTTTTCATCATATTTTCGACAGGTCCACGGTCATTTTTTTTTTTTAATGAAAATGACAACAGGTCCGTGGTCATCGTTTTTTCATGAAAATTTCAGACATTTTTTTAATGATATTTTTGACTTGTCCGCGGTTATAATTTTGTAACGAAAGTTTGAGACATTTTTTTCATGAAAATTTCAGACATTTTTTTCATAACATCTTCGACAGGTCGGCGGACATCGTTTTTTCATGAAAACTTCAGAAATTTTTTTCATGATATTTTTGACAGGTCCGCGGTCATCGTTTTTTCATGAAAGTTTGAGACATTTTTTCATGAGTTATTCAACAGGTCCGCGGTGATCTTTTTTTTTTATGGAAATGACAACAGGTCCACGGTCATCGTTTCTTTAATGAAAATTTCAGACATTTTTTTCATGATATTTTTGACATGACAGCGGTCATCGTTTTTTCATGAAAATTTCAGACATTTTTTTAATGATATTTTACATAGGTCATGGTTTTTTCATGAAAATTTCAGACATTTTCAGACATTTTTTTAATGATAATTTTGACAGGTCCGCTGTTAAAAAATTTTAATGAAAGTTTGAGACATTTTTTTCATGAAAATTTCAGACATTTTTTTCATCATATTTTCGATAGGTCGGCGGTCATCATTTTTTTATGAAAATTTCAGACATTTTTTTCATGATATTTTCGATAGGTCTGCGGTCATCATTTTTTCATGAAAATAACAAATGGTCCGTGGTCATCATTTTTTCATGAAAATGACAACAGGTCCGCAGTCATCGTTTTTTCATGAAAATGACAACAGGTTCGCAGTCATCGTTTTTTCATGAAAATTTCAGACATTTTTTTCGTGATATTTTCGATAGGTCTGCGGTCATCTTTTTTTCATGAAAATGACAACAGGTTCGCAGTCATCGTTTTTTCATGAAAATTTCAGACATTTTTTTCATGATATTTTCGATAGGTCTGCGGTCATCTTTTTTTCATGAAAATGACAACAGGTCCGCGATCATCGTTTTTTCATGAAAATTACTACTGGTTGTCATCGTTCTTTCATGAACATTATAAAAAGGGTGTGGTCATCATTTTTTTCATGAAATCTTTAAGCATGTCATTGTTGTTTCATAATAATTACTAGTCCGTGGTCATCGTTTTTTCATGAAATTTTTAAGCAAGTCCCCGGTAATCAGTTTTTTATGAAAATTACAACAGGTCATCGTCTTTTATAGAAAACTTTAAATGCTCATCGTTTCATCATGAAAATTACAACAGGTTTGTGGTCATTGTTTTTTCATGAAAATTACAACAGGGCCACGATCATCGTTTTATCATGTACCCTTTAACAGAACAAATTTACAACATTTTTTTTAGAGTGGGGCTAGAGGCTGAGCGTTTCATGCAGCTTACTGCAGCTGCTCTCAGGAGGAGTGGGAGAAGCCGAGTTTCCACGGACTTTTTTGCACATGCGTTAACGTTTTAGCGGTTTAACACAATTCAATATGTAAGTGTACTAAATGCAAAAACATGCTTTAATCGACAAGAGGAGTTTGTTTTAACACAAGTAGTTTAACTAAATGCAAAAACATGCTTTACTCAACGAGAGGAGATCGTTTTAACACAATTCAATATGTAGGTGTACTAAATGCAAAAACATGCTTTACTGGGCGAGAGGAGTTCGTATTAACACAAGTAGGTGTTCTAAATGCAAAAACATGCTTTACTCAACGAGAGGAGTTCGTTTAACACAATTCAATATGTAGGTGTACTAAATGCAAAAACATGCTTTACTGGGCGAGAGGAGTTCGTTTTAACACAATTCAATATGTAGGTGTACTAAATGCAAAAACATGCGTTACTCGACGAGAGGAGATCGTTTTAACACAATAAGTGCACTGAATGCAAAAACATGCTTACTCAACGAGTGGAGTTCGTTTTAACACAAGTAGGTGTACTAAATGCAAAAACCTGCTTTAACTGACCAGAGGAGTTCGTTTTAACACAAGTAGGTGAACTAAATGCAAAAACATGCTTTTCTGGACGAGAGGAGTTCGTTTTAACACAAGTAGAACTAAATGCAAAAACATGCTTTACTCAACGAGAGAAGTTCTTTTTAACACAAGTAAGTGTACTAAATGCAAAAACATGCTTTACTGGGCGAGAGGAGTTCGTTTTAACACAATTCAATATGTAGGTGTACTAAATGCAAAACCATGCTTTACTCGACGATAGGAGTTCGTTTTAACACAAGTAGGTGTACTAAATGCAAAAACATGCTTTACTCAACGAGAGAAGTTCGTTTTAACACAAGTAGGTGTACTAAATGCAAAAACATGCTTTACTGGGCGAGAGGAGTTCGTTTTAACACAAGTAGGTGTTCTAAATGCAAAAACATGCTTTACTCAACGAGAAAAGTTCTTTTTAACACAAGTAAGTGTACTAAATGCAAAAACATGCTTTACTGGGCGAGAGGAGTTTGTTTTAACACAATTCAATATGTAGGTGTACTAAATGCAAAAACATGCTTTAATCGACGAGAGGAATTCGTTTTAACACAAGTAGGTGTACTAAATGCAACAACATGCTTTAATCGACAAGAAGAGTTTGTTTTGACACAAGTAGTTTAACTAAATGCAAAAACATGCTTTACTGGGCGAGAGGAGTCCGTTTTAACACAAGTAGGTGTTCTAAATGCAAAAACATGCTTTACTCAACGAGAGAAGTTCTTTTTAACACAAGTAAGTGTACTAAATGCAAAAACATGCTTTACTGGGCGAGAGGAGTTTGTTTTAACACAATTCAATATGTAGGTGTACTAAATGCAAAAACATGCTTTAATCGACGAGAGGAATTCGTTTTAACACAAGTAGGTGTACTAAATGCAACAACATGCTTTAATCGACAAGAAGAGTTTGTTTTGACACAAGTAGTTTAACTAAATGCAAAAACATGCTTTACTGGGCGAGAGGAGTCCGTTTTAACACAAGTAGGTGTTCTAAATGCAAAAACATGCTTTACTCAACGAGAGAAGTTCTTTTTAACACAAGTAAGTGTACTAAATGCAAAAACATGCTTTACTGGGCGAGAGGAGTTCGTTTTAACACAATTCAATATGTAGGTGTACTAAATGCAAAACCATGCTTTACTCGACGAGAGGAGTTCGTTTTAACACAAGTAGGTGTACTAAATGCAAAAACATGCTTTACTCAACGAGAGAAGTTCGTTTTAACACAAGTAGGTGTACTAAATGCAAAAACATGCTTTACTGGGCGAGAGGAGTTCGTTTTAACACAAGTAGGTGTTCTAAATGCAAAAACATGCTTTACTCAACGAGAGAAGTTCTTTTTAACACAAGTAAGTGTACTAAATGCAAAAACATGCTTTACTGGGCGAGAGGAGTTTGTTTTAACACAATTCAATATGTAGGTGTACTAAATGCAAAAACATGCTTTAATCGACGAGAGGAATTCGTTTTAACACAAGTAGGTGTACTAAATGCAACAACATGCTTTAATCGACAAGAAGAGTTTGTTTTGACACAAGTAGTTTAACTAAATGCAAAAACATGCTTTACTGGGCGAGAGGAGTCCGTTTTAACACAAGTAGGTGTTCTAAATGCAAAAACATGCTTTACTCAACGAGAGAAGTTCGTTTTAACACAAGTAAGTGTACTAAATGCAAAAACATGCTTTACTGGGCGAGAGGAGTTCGTTTTAACACAATTCAATATGTAGGTGTACTAAATGCAAAACCATGCTTTACTCGACGAGAGGAGTTCGTTTTAACACAAGTGTACTAAATGCAAAAACATGCTTTACTCAACGAGAGAAGTTCGTTTTAACACAAGTAGGTGTACTAAATGCAAAAACATGCTTTACTGGGCGAGAGGAGTTCGTTTTAACACAAGTAGGTGTTCTAAATGCAAAAACATGCTTTACTCAACGAGAGAAGTTCTTTTTAACACAAGTAAGTGTACTAAATGCAAAAACATGCTTTACTGGGCGAGAGGAGTTTGTTTTAACACAATTCAATATGTAGGTGTACTAAATGCAAAAACATGCTTTACTGGGCGAGAGGAGTTCGTTTTAACACAAGTAAGTGTACTAAATGCAAAAACATGCTTTACTCGACGAGAGGAGTTCGTTTCAACACCAGTAGGTGTCCAAAATTCAAAAACATGCTTTACTGGATGAGAGTAGTTCGTTTTAACACAAGTAGGTGTAGTAAATGCAAAAACATGCTTAACTGGGCGAGAGGAGTTCGTTTTAACACAATTCAATATGTAGGTCTACTAAATGCAAAAACATGCTTTACTCGACGAGAGGATTTCGTTTTAACACAAGTAGGTGTAATAAATGCAAAAACATGCTTTACTGGGCGAGAGGAGTTCGTTTTAACACAATTCAATATGTAGGTCTACTAAATGCAAAAACATGCTTTACTCGACGAGAGGATTTCGTTTTAACACAAGTAGGTGTAATAAATCCAAAACATGCTTTACTCAACGAGAGGAGATCGTTTTAACACATTTCAATATGTAGCTTTACTAAATGCAAAAACATGCTTTACTCGACGAGAGGAGTTCGTTTTAACACAGGTAGGTGTCCGAAATGCAAAAACATGCTTTACTCGATGAGAGGAGTTCGTTTTAACACAAGAAGGTGTTCTAAATGCAAAAACATGCTTTACTGGACGAGAGGAGATCGTTTTAACACAATTCAATATGTAGGTGTACTAAATGCAAAAACATGCTTTACTGGGTGTTCGAGGTCCGCGGTCATTGTTTTTTCATGAACATTTCAGAAATTTTTTCAATGATATTTTTGACAGGTCCGCGGTCATCGTTTTTCATTGAAAATTTCAGACATTTTTTTCATCATATTTTCGACAGGTCCGCGGTGATCGTTTTTTCATGATAATTTCATACATTTTTTTCATCATATTTTCGACAGGTCCGCAGTCATCGTTTTTTCATGAAAGTTTGAGACATTATTTTCATCATATTTTTGACAGGTCCGCAGTCATCGTTTTTTCATGAAAGTTTGAGACATTTTTTTCATCATATTTTTGACAGGTCCGCAGTCATCGTTTTTTCATGAAAGTTTGAGACATTTTTTTCATCATATTTTTGACAGGTCCGCAGTCATCGTTTTTTCATGAAAGTTTCAGACATTTTTTCATGAGTTTTTCGACAAGTCCGCGGTGATCTTTTTTTTCATGAAAATGACAACAGGTCCGCGGTCATTGTTTTTTCATGAAAATTTCATAAATTTTTTTCATCATATTTTCGACAGGTCCGCGGTTATCGTTTTTTCATGAAAATGACAACAGGTCCGCGGTCATCGTTTTTTCATGAAAATTTCAGACATTTTTAAATCATGTTTTCGACAGGTCCGCGGTGATGTTTTTTTCATGAAAATGACAACAGGTCCGCAGTCATCTTTTTTTCATGAAAATGACAACAGGTCCGCGGTCATCGTTTTTTCATGAAAATTTCAGACATTTTTAAATCATGCTTTCGACAGGTCCGCGGTGATGTTTTTTTCATGAAAATGACAACAGGTCCGTGGTCATCGTTTTTTCATGAAAATTTGAGACATTTTTTTCATCATATTTTCGACAGGTCTGCGGTCATCATTTTTTCATGAAAATTTCAGACATTTATTTCATGATATTTTCGACAGGTCCGCGGTGATCTTTTTTTCATGAAAATGACAACAGGTCCGCGGTCATTGTTTTTTCATGAAAATTTCATAAATTTTTTTCATCATATTTTCGACAGGTCCGCGGAGATCGTTTTTTCATGAAAATTTCAGACATTTATTTCATGATATTTTCGACAGGTCCGCGGTGATCTTTTTTTCATGAAAATGACAACAGGTCCGGGTCATTGTTTTTTCATGAAAATTTCATAAATTTTTTTCATCATATTTTCGACAGGTCCGCGGAGATCGTTTTTTCATGAAAATTTCAGACATTTTTTTCATGATATTTTTGACAGGTCCGCGGTGATATTTTTTTCATGAAAATGACAACAGGTCCACGGTCATTGTTTTTTCATGAACATTTCAGACATTTTTTTCATGATATTTTTGACAGTTCCGTGGTCATCGTTTTTTCATGAAAATTTCAGACATTATTTTCATGATATTTTACACATGTCCGCGGTCATCTTTTTTTTATGAAAATGACAACAGTTCCACGGTCATTGTTTTTTCATGAACATTTCAGACATTTTTTTCATGATATTTTTGACAGTTCCGTGGTCATCGTTTTATCATGAAAATTTCAGACATTTTTTTCATGATATTTTACACATGTCCGCGGTCATCTTTTTTTCATAAAAATTTAAGGCATTTTTTTAATGATATTTTACACAGGTCCACGGTCATGGTTTTTTCATGAAAATTTCAGACATTTTTTTCATGATATTTTCGACAGGTCCGCGGTGACCTTTTTTTCATGAAAATGACAACAGGTCCGTGGTCATTGTTTTTTTCATGAAATTTTTTTTTTAAATTTTCATGATATTTTTGACAGTTCCGTGGTCATCGTTTTTTCATGAAAAGTTCAGACATTTTTTTTATGATATTTTCAACAGGTCTGCGGTCATCGTTTTTTAATGAAAATTTCAGACATTTTTTTCATGACATTTTTGACAGGTCATCTTTTTTTCATGAAAATTTCAGACATTTTTTTTCATGACATTTTCGACAGGTCCGCGGAGATCGTTTTTTCATGAAAATTTCAGACATTTTTTTCATGATATTTTTGACAGGTCCGCGGTCATCGTTTTTTCATGAAAGTTTGAGACATTTTTTCATGAGTTATTCGACAGGTCCACGGTGATCTTTTTTTCATGAAAATGACAACAGGTCCGCGGTCATTGTTTTTTCATGAAAATTTCATAAATTTTTTTTCATCATATTTTCGACAGATCGTTTTTTCATGAAAATTTCAGACATTTTTTTCATTATATTTTCGACAGGTCTGCGGTGATCTTTTTTTCATGAAAATGACAACAGGTCAATGGTCAACGTTTTTTAATGAAAATTTTGGACATTTTTTTCATGATATTTTCGACAGGTCTGTGGTCAACTTTTTTTCATGAAAATTTCAGACATTTTTTTCATAACATTTTCGACAGGTCGGCGGACATCGTTTTTTCATGAAAATTTCAGACATTTTTTTCATGATATTTTTGACATGACAGCGGTCATCGTTTTTTCATGAAAATTTAAGACATTTTTTTAATGATATTTTCGACATTTCCGCGGTCATTGTTTTGTCTTGAAAATTTCATAAATTTTTTTCATCATATTTTCGACATGTCCACGGTCATTTATTTTTTTCATGAAAATGACAACAGGTCCGCGGTCATCGTTTTTTCATGAAAATTTCAGACATTTTTAAATCATGTTTTCGACAGGACCGCGGTGATGTTTTTTTCATGAAAATGACAACAGGTCCACGGTCATTGTTTTTTCATGAACATTTCAGACATTTTTTTCATGATATTTTTGACAGTTCCGTGGTCATCGTTTTTTCATGAAAATTTCAGACATTATTTTCATGATATTTTACACATGTCCGCGGTCATCTTTTTTTTATGAAAATGACAACAGTTCCACGGTCATTGTTTTTTCATGAACATTTCAGACATTTTTTTCATGATATTTTTGACAGTTCCGTGGTCATCGTTTTATCATGAAAATTTCAGACATTTTTTTCATGATATTTTACACATGTCCGCGGTCATCTTTTTTTCATAAAAATTTAAGGCATTTTTTTAATGATATTTTACACAGGTCCACGGTCATGGTTTTTTCATGAAAATTTCAGACATTTTTTTTTCATGATATTTTCGACAGGTCCGCGGTGACCTTTTTTTCATGAAAATGACAACAGGTCCGTGGTCATTGTTTTTTTCATGAAATTTTTTTTTTAAATTTTCATGATATTTTTGACAGTTCCGTGGTCATCGTTTTTTCATGAAAAGTTCAGACATTTTTTTTATGATATTTTCAACAGGTCTGCGGTCATCGTTTTTTAATGAAAATTTCAGACATTTTTTTCATGACATTTTTGACAGGTCATCTTTTTTTCATGAAAATTTCAGACATTTTTTTTTCATGACATTTTCGACAGGTCCGCGGAGATCGTTTTTTCATGAAAATTTCAGACATTTTTTTCATGATATTTTTGACAGGTCCGCGGTCATCGTTTTTTCATGAAAGTTTGAGACATTTTTTCATGAGTTATTCGACAGGTCCACGGTGATCTTTTTTTCATGAAAATGACAACAGGTCCGCGGTCATTGTTTTTTCATGAAAATTTCATAAATTTTTTTTCATCATATTTTCGACAGATCGTTTTTTCATGAAAATTTCAGACATTTTTTTCATTATATTTTCGACAGGTCTGCGGTGATCTTTTTTTCATGAAAATGACAACAGGTCCGCGGTCATCGTTTTTTCATGAACATTTCAGACATTTTTAAATCATGTTTTCGACAGGTCCGCGGTGATGTTTTTTCCATGAAAATGACAACAGGTCCATGGTCAACGTTTTTTAATGAAAATTTTGGACATTTTTTTCATGATATTTTCGACAGGTCTGTGGTCAACTTTTTTTCATGAAAATTTCAGACATTTTTTTCATAACATTTTCGACAGGTCGGCGGACATCGTTTTTTCATGAAAATTTCAGAAATTTTTTTCATGATATTTTTGACAGGTCCGCGGTCATCGTTTTTTCATGAAAATTTCAGACATTTTTTTAATGATATTTTCGACATTTCCGCGGTCATTGTTTTGTCTTGAAAATTTCATAAATTTTTTTCATCATATTTTCGACATGTCCACGGTCATTTATTTTTTTCATGAAAATGACAACAGGTCCGCGGTCATCGTTTTTTCATGAAAATTTCAGACATTTTTAAATCATGTTTTCGACAGGACCGCGGTGATGTTTTTTTCATGAAAATGACAACAGGTCCACAGTCATCGTTTTTTCATGAAAATATCAACAGGTCCGCGTTCATTGTTTTTTCATGAAAATATCAACAGGTCCGCGTTCATTGTTTTTTCATGAAAATTTCAGACCTTTTTTTCATGATATTTTACACATGTTCGCTGTCATCTTTTTTTCAAGAAAGTTTGAGACATTTTTTTCATCATATTTTTGACAGGTCCGCGGTCATCGTTTTTTCATGAAAATTTCAGACATTTTTAAATCATGTTTTCGACAGGTCCACGGTCATCGTTTCTTTAATGAAAATGACAACAGGTCCGCGGTCATTGTTTTTTCATGAACATTTCAGACATTATTTTCAGGATATTTTCGACAGGTCCGCGCCGATGTTTTTTTCATGAAAATGACAACAGGTCCGTGGTCATCGTTTTTTCATGAACATTTCAGACATTTTTTTAATGATATTTTTGACAGGTCAGCGGTTATAATTTTTTAACGAAAGTTTGAGACATTTTTTTCATGAAAATTTCAGAAATTTTTTTTATGATATTTTTGACAGGTCCGCGGTCATCGTTTTTTCATGAAAGTTTGAGACATTTTTTTCATCATATTTTCGACAGGTCCGCAGAGATCGGTTTTTCATGAAAATTTCATAAATTTTTTTTGTGATATTTTCGACAGGTCCGCGGTCATCATTTTTTCACTAAAATTTCACACATTTTTTTCATGATATTTTACACATGTCCGCGGTCATCTTTTTTTCATAAAAATTTAAGGCATTTTTTTAATGATATTTTACAGTGGTCCGCGGTCATGGTTTTTTCATGAATATTTCAGACATTTTTTTCATCATATTTTCGACAGGTCCACGGTCATTGTTTTTTTTCATGAAAATGACAACAGGTCCGTGGTCATCGTTTTTTCATGAAAATTTCAGACATTTTTTTAATGATATTTTTGACAGGTCCGCGGTTATAATTTTGTAACGAAAGTTTGAGACATTTTTTTCATGAAAATTTCAGACATTTTTTTCATAACATTTTCGACAGGTCGGCGGACATCGTTTTTTCATGAAAATTCCAGAAATTTTTTTCATGATATTTTTGACAGGTCCGCGGTCATCGTTTTTTCATGAAAGTTTGAGACATTTTTTCATGAGTTATTCGACAGGTCCGCGGTGATCTTTTTTTCATGAAAATTTCAGACATTTTTTAATGAGTTTTTCGACAGGTCCGCGGTGATCTTTTTTTCATGAAAATGACAACAGGTCCGCGGTCATCGTTTCTTTAATGAAAATTTCAGACATTTTTTTCATGATATTTTCGACATGTCCGCGGTCATTGTTTTTTCATGAAATTTCATAAATTTTTTTCATCATATTTTCGACAGGTCCGCGGAGATCGTTTTTTCATGAAAGTTTGAGACATTTTTTCATGAGTTATTCGACAGGTCCGCGGTGATCTTTTTTTTTTATGGAAATGACAACAGGTCCACGGTCATCGTTTCATTTTTTTCATGATATTTTCGACATTTCCGCGGTCATTGTTTTGTCTTGAAAATTTTATAAATTTTTTTCATCATATTTTCGACAGGTCCGCGGAGATCGTTTTTTCATGAAAATTTCAGACATTTTTTTCATGATATTTTCGACAGGTCCGCGGTGATCTTTTTTTCAGGAAAATGACAACAGGTCCGCGGTCATTGTTTTTTCATGAACATTTCAGACATTTTTTTCATGATATTTTTGACAGTTCCGTGGTCATCGTTTTTTCATGAAAATTTCAGACATTTTTTTCATGATATTTTACACATGTCCGCGGTCATCTTTTTTTCATAAAAATTTATGGCATTTTTTTAATGATATTTTACACAGGTCCACGGTCATGGATTTTTCATGAAAATTTCAGACATTTTTTTCATCATATTTTCGACATGTCCACGGTCATTTATTTTTTTCATGAAAATGACAACAGGTCCGCGGTCATCTTTTTTTCATGAAAATTTCAGACATTTTTAAATCATGTTTTCGACAGGACCGCGGTGATGTTTTTTTCATGAAAATGACAACAGGTCCGCGGTCATTGTTTTTTCATGAAAATATCAACAGGTCCGCATTCATTGTTTTTTCATGAAAATTTCAGACCTTTTTTTCATGATATTTTACACATGTTCGCTGTCATCTTTTTTTCAAGAAAGTTTGAGACATTTTTTTCATCATATTTTTGACAGGTCCGCGGTCATCGTTTTTTCATGAAAATTTCAGACATTTTTAAATCATGTTTTCGACAGGTCCGCAGTGATGTTTTTTTCATGAAAATGACAACAGGTCCGTGGTCATCGTTTTTTCATGAAAATTTCAGACATTTTTTTCATGAAAATTTCAGACATTTTTTTCATGAAAATTTCAGACATTTTTTTCAAGATATTTTCGACAGGTCCGTGGTGATCTTTTTTTCATGAAAATGACAACAGGTCCGCGGTCATTGTTTTTTCATGAACATTTCAGACATTTTTTTCATGATATTTTTGACAGTTCCGTGGTCATCGTTTTTTCATGAAAATTTCAGACATTTTTTTCGTGATATTTTCGACAGGTCCGCGGTCATCATTTTTTCACTAAAATTTCACACATTTTTTTCATGATATTTTCGACATGTCCGCGGTCATCGTTTTTTCATGAAAATTTCAGACATTTTTTTCATCATATTTTCGACAGGTCCGCAGAGATCGGTTTTTCATGAAAATTTCATAAATTTTTTTCGTGATATTTTCGACAGGTCCGCGGTCATCATTTTTTCACTAAAATTTCACACATTTTTTTCATGATATTTTACACATGTCCGCGGTCATCTTTTTTTCATAAAAATTTAAGGCATTTTTTTAATGATATTTTACACTGGTCCGCGGTCATGGTTTTTTCATGAATATTTCAGACATTTTTTTCATCATATTTTCGACAGGTCCACGGTCATTGTTTTTTTTCATGAAAATGACAACAGGTCCGCGGTCATCGTTTTATCATGAAAATTTCAGACATTTTTAAATCATGTTTTCGACAGGACCGCGGTGATGTTTTTTTCATGAAAATGACAACAGGTCCGCGGTCATTGTTTTTTCATGAAAATATCAACAGGTCCGCGTTCATTGTTTTTTCATGAAAATTTCAGACCTTTTTTTCATGATATTTTACACATGTTCGCTGTCATCTTTTTTTCAAGAAAGTTTGAGACATTTTTTTCATCATATTTTTGACAGGTCCGCGGTCATCGTTTATTCATGAAAATTTCAGACATTTTTAAATCATGTTTTCGACAGGTCCGCAGTGATGTTTTTTTCATGAAAATGACAACAGGTCCGTGGTCATTGTTTTTTCATGAACATTTCAGACATTTTTTTCATGATATTTTTGACAGTTCCGTGGTCATCGTTTTTTCATGAAAATTTCAGACATTTTATTCGTGATATTTTCGACAGGTCCGCGGTCATCATTTTTTCACTAAAATTTCACACATTTTTTTCATGATATTTTCGACATGTCCGCGGTCATCGTTTTTTCATGAAAATTTTATAAATTTTTTTCATCATATTTTCGACAGGTCCGCAGAGATCGGTTTTTCATGAAAATTTCATAAATTTTTTTCGTGATATTTTCGACAGGTCCGCGGTCATCATTTTTTCACTAAAATTTCACACATTTTTTTCATGATATTTTACACATGTCCGCGGTCATCTTTTTTTCATAAAAATTTAAGGCATTTTTTTAATGATATTTTACACTGGTCCGCGGTCATGGTTTTTTCATGAATATTTCAGACATTTTTTTCATCATATTTTCGACAGGTCCACGGTCATTGTTTTTTTTCATGAAAATGACAACAGGTCCGCGGTCATCGTTTTATCATGAAAATTTCAGACATTTTTAAATCATGTTTTCGACAGGTCCGCGGTGATGTTTTTTTCATGAAAATGACAACAGGTCCGTGGTCATCGTTTATTCATGAAAATTTCAGACATTTTTTTAATGATATTTTTGACAGGTCCGCGGTTATAATTTTGTAACGAAAGTTTGAGACATTTTTTTCATGAAAATTTCAGACATTTTTTTCATAACATTTTCGACAGGTCGGCGGACATCGTTTTTTCATGAAAATTCCAGAAATTTTTTTCATGACATTTTTGACAGGTCCGCGGTCATCGTTTTTTCATGAAAGTTTGAGACATTTTTTCATGAGTTATTCGACAGGTCCGCGGTGATCTTCTTTTTTTATGGAAATGACAACAGGTCCACGGTCATCGTTTCTTTAATGAAAATTTCAGACATTTTTTTCATGATATTTTTGACATGACAGCGGTCATCGTTTTTTCATGAAAATTTCAGACATTTTTTTATGATATTTTTGACATGACAGCGGTCATCGTTTTTTCATGAAAATTTCAGACATTTTTTTCATGATATTTTCGACATGTCCGCGGTCATCGTTTTTTCATGAAAATTTTATAAATTTTTTTCATCATATTCTCGACAGGTCCGCAGAGATCGGTTTTTCATGAAAATTTCAGACATTTTTTTCATGATATTTTCGACAGGTCCGCGGTGATCTTTTTTTCATGAAAATGACAACAGGTCCACGGTCATCGTTTCTTTAATGAAAATTTCAGACATTCTTTCCATGATATTTTTGACAGTTCCGTGGTCATCATTTTTTCACTAAACTTTCACACATTTTTTTCATGATATTTTACAAATGTCCGCGGTCATCTTTTTTTTCATAAAAATTTAAGGCATTTTTTTAATGATATTTTACACTGGTCCGCGGTCACGGTTTTTTCATGAATATTTCAGACATTTTTTTCATCATATTTTCGACAGGTCCACGGTCATTGTTTTTTTTCATGAAAATGACAACAGGTCCGTGGTCATCGTTTTTTCATGAAAATTTCAGACATTTTTTTAATGATATTTTTGACTTGTCCGCGGTTATAATTTTGTAACGAAAGTTTGAGACATTTTTTTCATGAAAATTTCAGACATTTTTTTCATAACATTTTCGACAGGTCGACGGTCATCGTTTTTTCATGAAAGTTTGAGACATTTTATCATGAGTTATTCGACAGGTCCACGGTGATCTTCTTTTTTTATGGAAATGACAACAGGTCCACGGTCATCGTTTCTTTAATGAAAATTTCAGACATTTTTTTCATGATATTTTTGACATGACAGCGGTCATCGTTTTTTCATGAAAATTTCAGACATTTTTTTAATGATATTTTTGACATGACAGCGGTCATCGTTTTTTCATGAAAATTTCAGACATTTTTTTCATGATATTTTCGACATGTCCACGGTCATCGTTTTTTCATGAACATTTTATAAATTTTTTTCATCATATTCTCGACAGGTCCGCAGAGATCGGTTTTTCATGAAAATTTCAGAAATTTTTTTCATGATATTTTCGACAGGTCCGCGGTGATCTTTTTTTTCATGAAAATGACAACAGGTCCACGGTCATCGTTTCTTTAATGAAAATTTCAGACATTCTTTCCATGATATTTTTGACAGTTCCGTGGTCATCATTTTTTCACTAAACTTTCACACATTTTTTTAATGATATTTTACACTGGTCCGCGGTCACGGTTTTTTCATGAATATTTCAGACATTTTTTTCATCATATTTTCGACAGGTCCACGGTCATTGTTTTTTTTCATGAAAATGACAACAGGTCCGTGGTCATCGTTTTTTCATGAAAATTTCAGACATTTTTTTAATGATATTTTTGACTTGTCCGCGGTTATAATTTTGTAACGAAAGTTTGAGACATTTTTTTCATGAAAATTTCAGACATTTTTTTCATAACATTTTCGACAGGTCGGCTGACATCGTTTTTTCATGAAAATTTCAGAAATTTTTTTCATGATATTTTTGACAGGTCCGCGGTCATCGTTTTTTCATGAAAGTTTGAGACATTTTATCATGAGTTATTCGACAGGTCCACGGTGATCTTTTTTTTTTATGGAAATGACAACAGGTCCACGGTCATCGTTTCTTCAATGAAAATTTCAGACATTTTTTTCATGATATTTTTGACATGACAGCGGTCATCGTTTTTTCATGAAAATTTAAGACATTTTTTTAATGATATTTTACACAGGTCATGGTTTATTCATGAAAATTTCAGACATTTTCAGACATTTTTTTAATGATAATTTTGACAGGTCCGCTGTTAAAATTTTTTAATGAAAGTTTGAGACATTTTTTTCATGAAAATTTGAGACATTTTTTTCATCATATTTTCGACAGGTCGGCGGTCATCATTTTTTTATGAAAATTTCAGACATTTTTTTCATGATAATTTCGATAGGTCCGCGGTCTTCATTTTTTCATGAAAATGACAACAGGTCCGCAGTCATCGTTTTTTCATGAAAATGACAACAGGTTCGCAGTCATCGTTTTTTCATGAAAATAACAACAGGTCCGCAGTCATCGTTTTTTCATGAAAATTTCAGACATTTTTTTCGTGATATTTTCGACAGGTCGGCGGTCATCTTTTTTTCATGAAAATGACAACAGGTCCGCGATCATCGTTTTTTCATGAAAATTTCTACTGGTTGTCATCGTTCTTTCATGAACATTATAAAAAGGGTGTGGTCATCATTTTTTTCATGAAAATGACAACAGGTCCGGGGTCATCGTTTTTTCATGAAAATTTCAGACATTTTTTTAATGGTATTTTTGACAGGTCCGCGGTTATAATTTTGTAACGAAAGTTTGAGACATTTTTTTCATGAAAATTTCAGACATTTTTTTCATAACATTTTCGACAGGTCGGCGGACATCGTTTTTTCATGAAAATTCCAGAAATTTTTTTCATGATATTTTTGACAGGTCATCGTTTTTTCATGAAAGTTTGAGACATTTTTTCATGAGTTATTCGACAGGTCCGCGGTGATCTTCTTTTTTTATGGAAATGACAACAGGTCCACGGTCATCGTTTCTTTAATGAAAATTTCAGACATTTTTTTCATGATATTTTTGACATGACAGCGGTCATCGTTTTTTCATGAAAATTTCAGACATTTTTTTATGATATTTTTGACATGACAGCGGTCATCGTTTTTTCATGAAAATTTCAGACATTTTTTTCATGATATTTTCGACATGTCCGCGGTCATCGTTTTTTCATGAAAATTTTATAAATTTTTTTCATCATATTTTCGACAGGTCCGCAGAGATCGGTTTTTCATGAAAATTTCAGACATTTTTTTCATGATATTTTCGACAGGTCCGCGGTGATCTTTTTTTCATGAAAATGACAACAGGTCCACGGTCATCGTTTCTTTAATGAAAATTTCAGACATTTTTTCCATGATATTTTTGACAGTTCCGTGGTCATCATTTTTTCACTAAAATTTCACACATTTTTTTCATGATATTTTACAAATGTCCGCGGTCATCTTTTTTTCATAAAAATTTAAGGCATTTTTTTAATGATATTTTACACTGGTCCGCGGTCACGGTTTTTTCATGAATATTTCAGACATTTTTTTCATCATATTTTCGACAGGTCCACGGTCATTGTTTTTTTTCATGAAAATGACAACAGGTCCGTGGTCATCGTTTTTTCATGAAAATTTCAGACATTTTTTTAATGATATTTTTGACTTGTCCGCGGTTATAATTTTGTAACGAAAGTTTGAGACATTTTTTTCATGAAAATTTCAGACATTTTTTTCATAACATTTTCGACAGGTCGGCGGACATCGTTTTTTCATGAAAATTTCAGAAATTTTTTTCATGATATTTTTGACAGGTCCGCGGTCATCGTTTTTTCATGAAAGTTTGAGACATTTTATCATGAGTTATTCGACAGGTCCACGGTGATCTTTTTTTTTATGGAAATGACAACAGGTCCACGGTCATCGTTTCTTCAATGAAAATTTCAGACATTTTTTTCATGATATTTTTGACATGACAGCGGTCATCGTTTTTTCATGAAAATTTAAGACATTTTTTTAATGATATTTTACACAGGTCATGGTTTTTTCATGAAAATTTCAGACATTTTCAGACATTTTTTTAATGATAATTTTGACAGGTCCGCTGTTAAAATTTTTTAATGAAAGTTTGAGACATTTTTTTCATGAAAATTTGAGACATTTTTTTCATCATATTTTCGACAGGTCGGCGGTCATCATTTTTTTATGAAAATTTCAGACATTTTTTTCATGATAATTTCGATAGGTCTGCGGTCATCATTTTTTCATGAAAATGACAACAGGTCCGCAGTCATCGTTTTTTCATGAAAATGACAACAGGTTCCCAGTCATCGTTTTTTCATGAAAATAACAACAGGTCCGCAGTCATCGTTTTTTCATGAAAATTTCAGACATTTTTTTCGTGATATTTTCGACAGGTCGGCGGTCATCTTTTTTTCATGAAAATGACAACAGGTCCGCGATCATCGTTTTTTCATGAAAATTACTACTGGTTGTCATCGTTCTTTCATGAACATTATAAAAAGGGTGTGGTCATCATTTTTTTCATGAAATCTTTAAGCATGTCATTGTTGTGTCATAATAATTACTAGTCCGTGGTCATCGTTTTTTCATGAAATTTTTAAGCAAGTCCCCGGTAATCAGTTTTTTATGAAAATTACAACAGGTCATCGTCTTTTATAGAAAACTTTAAATGCTCATCGTTTCATCATGAAAATTACAACAGGTTTGTGGTCATTGTTTTTTCATGAAAATTACAACAGGGCCACGATCATCGTTTTATCATGTACACTTTAACAGAACAAATTTACAACATTTTTTTTAGAGTGGGGCTAGAGGCTGAGCGTTTCATGCAGCTACTGCAGCTGCTCTCAGGAGGAGTGGGAGAAGCCGAGTTTCCACGGACTTTTTTTGCACATGCGTTAACGTTTTAGCGGTTTAACACAATTCAATATGTAAGTGTACTAAATGCAAAAACATGCTTTAATCGACAAGAGGAGTTTGTTTTAACACAAGTAGTTTAACTAAATGCAAAAACATGCTTTACTCAACGAGAGGAGATCGTTTTAACACAATTCAATATGTAGGTGTACTAAATGCAAAAACATGCTTTACTGGGCGAGAGGAGTTCGTATTAACACAAGTAGGTGTTCTAAATGCAAAAACATGCTTTACTCAACGAGAGGAGTTCGTTTAACACAAGTAGGTGTACTAAATGCAAAAACCTGCTTTAACTGACCAGAGGAGTTCGTTTTAAACACAAGTAGGTGAACTAAATGCAAAAACATGCTTTTCTGGGCGAAAGGAGTTCGTTTTAACACAAGTAGGTATAGTAAATGCAAAAACATGCTTTACTAGGCGAGAGTAGTTCGTTTTAACACAATTCAATATGTAGGTGTACTAAATGCAAAAACATGCTTTACGAGGCGAGAGTAGTTCGTTTTAACACAATTCAATATGTAGGTGTACTAAATGCAAAAACATGCTTTACTCGACGAGAGGAGTTCGTTTTAACACAAGTAGGTGTACTAAATGCAAAAACATGCTTTACTCGACGAGAGGAGTTCGTTTTAACACAAGTAGGTGTACTAAATGCAAAAACATGCTTTACTCAACGAGAGGAGATCGTTTTAACACAATTCAATATGTAGGTGTACTAAATGCAAAAACATGCTTTACTCGAGGAGATGAGTTCGTTTTAACACAAGTAGGTGTAGTAAATGCAAAAACATGCTTTACTGGGCGAGAGGAGTTTGTTTTAACACAAGTAGGTGTACTAAATGCAAAAACATGCTTTACTGGGCGAGAGGAGTTTGTTTGAACACAAGTAGGTGTACTAATGCAAAAACATGCGTTACTCGACGAAAGTAGTTAGTTTTAACACAAGTAGGTGAACTAAATGCAAAAACCTGCTTTAATCGACAAGAGGAGTTCGTTTTAACACAAGTAGAACTAAATGCAAAAACATGCTTTACTGGGCGAGGAGTTCGTTTTAACATAAGTAGGTGTAGTAAATGCAAAAACATGCTTTACTGGGCGAGAGGAGTTCGTTTTAACACAAGTAGGTGTAGTAAATGCAAAAACATGCTTTACTGGGCGAGAGGAGTTCGTTTTAACACAAGTAGGTGTAGTAAATGCAGAAACATGCTTTACTGGACGAGAGGAGTTCGTTTTAACACAAGTAGGTGTAATAAATCCAAAATATGCTTTACTCAACGAGAGGAGACCGTTTTAACACATTTCAATATGTATCTTTACTAAATGCAAAAACATGCTTTACTCGACGAGAGGAGTTCGTTTTAACACAAGTAGGTGTTCTAAATGCAAAAATATGCTTTACTCAACGAGAGGAGATCGTTTTAACACAATTCAATATGTAGGTGTACTAAATGCAAAACCATGCTTTACTCGACGAGAGGAGTTCGTTTTAACACAAGTAGGTGTTCTAAATGCAAAAACATGCTTTACTCAACGAGAGGAGTTCGTTTTAACACAAGTAGGTGTCCAAAATTCAAAAACATGCTTTACTGGAAGAGAGTAGTTCGTTTTAACACGAGTAGGTGTAGTAAATGTAAAAACATGCTTTACTGGGCGAGAGGAGTTCGTTTTAACACAAGTAGGTGTAGTAAATGCAAAAACATGCTTTACTGGACGAGAGGAGTTCGTTTTAACACAAGTAGGTGTAATAAATGCAAAAACATGCTTTACTCAACGAGAGGAGACCGTTTTAACAAATTTCAATATGTAGCTTTACTAAATGCAAAAACATGCTTTACTCGACGAGAGAAGTTCGTTTTAACACAAGTAGGTGTAATAAATCCAAAACATGCTTTACTCAACGAGAGGAGACCGTTTTAACACATTTCAATATGTAGCTTTACTAAATGCAAAAACATGCTTTTCTCGACGAGAGGAGTTCGTTTTAACACAGGTAGGTGTCCGAAATGCAAAAACATGCTTTACTCGATGAGAGGAGTTCGTTTTAACACAAGAAGGTGTTCTAAATGCAAAAACATGCTTTACTGGACGAGAGGAGATTGTTTTAACACAATTCAATATGTAGGTGTACTAAATTTCAAAAACATGCTTTACTCGAAGAGAGGAGTTCGTTTTAACTCAAGTAGGTTTCCTAAATGCAAAAACATGCTGTACTGGGCGAGAGGAGTTCGTTTTGACACAATTCAATATGTAGGTGTACTTAATTTAAAAATATGCTTTACTGGGCAAGAGGAGTTCGTTTAAACAATTCAATATGTAGGTGTACTAAATGCAAAAACATGCTTTACTCGAGGTCCGCAGTCAACGTTTTTTCATGAAAATTTCATACATTTTTTCATGATATTTTTGACAGGTCCGCGGTTATAATTTTTTCATGAAAGTTTGAGACATTTTTTCATGAGTTTTTCGACAGGTCCGTGGTGATCTTTTTTCATGGAAATGTAAACAGGTCCACGGTCATCGTTTTTTCATGAAAATTTCAGACATTTTTTTCATCATATTTTCGACAGGTCCACGGTGATCGTTTTTTCATGATAATTTCAGACATTTTTTTCATGATATTTTCGACAGGTCTGCGGTGATCTTTTTTTCATTAAAATGACAACAGGTCCGCGGTCATTGTTTTTTCATAAATATTTCAGACATTTCTTTCATGATATTTTCGACAGGTCCGCGGTCATTATTTTATGAATGAAAATTTCAGACATTTTTTTCATGACATTTTTGACAAGTCATCGTTTTTTCATTAAAATTTCAGACTTTTTTTTTTCATCACATTTTTGACAAGTCCGCGGTCATCTTTTTTTCATGAAAATTTCAGACATTTTTTAAATGACATTTAAGACAAGTCCGTGGTCATCGTTTTTTCATTAAAACTTCAGACATTTTTAACCTGATATTTTTGACAGGTCATCGTTTTTTCATGAAAATTTCAGACATTATTTTTTTCATGACATTTTAGACAAGTCCGCGGTCATCGTTTTTTCATGAAAATTTCAGACATTTTTTTCATGATATTTTCGACAAGTCCGCGGTCATCGTTTTTTCATGAAAATTTCAGACATTTTTTTCATGATATTTTCAACAGGTCCGCGGTCATCATTTTTTCATGAAAATTTCAGACATTTTTTTTCATGATATTTTCGACAGGTCCGCGGTCATCGTTGTTTCATGAACATTTTAGACATTTTTTTCATGATATTTTCGACAAGTCCGCGGTCATCGTTTTTTCATTAAAACTTCAGACATTTTTTAACATGATATTTTCGACAGGTCATCGTTTTTTCATGACAATTTCAGACTTTTTTTTTCATGATATTTTCGACAGGTCATCGTTTTTTGAATGAAAATTTCAGACATTTTTTTCATGATATTTTTGACCAGTCCGCGGTCATCGTTTTTTCATTTAAACTTCAGACATTTTTTTCATGATATTTTTGACAGGTCATCGTTTTTTCATGAAAGTTTCAGACATTTTTTTTTCATGACATTTTCGACAAGTCCGCGGTCATCGTTTTTTCATGAAAATTTCAGACATTTTTTTCATGATATTTTTGACAGGTCATCGTTTTTTCATTAAAATTTCAGACTTTTTTTTTTCATGATATTTTCGACAGGTCCGCAGTCATCGTTTTTTCATGAAAATTTCAGACATTTTTTTCGTGATATTTTCGACAGGTCGGCGGTCATCTTTTTTTCATGAAAATGACAACAGGTCCGCGATCATCGTTTTTTCATGAAAATTACTACTGGTTGTCATCGTTCTTTCATGAACATTATAAAAAGGGTGTGGTCATCATTTTTTTCATGAAATCTTTAAGCATGTCATTGTTGTGTCATAATAATTACTAGTCCGTGGTCATCGTTTTTTCATGAAATTTTTAAGCAAGTCCCCGGTAATCAGTTTTTTATGAAAATTACAACAGGTCATCGTCTTTTATAGAAAACTTTAAATGCTCATCGTTTCATCATGAAAATTACAACAGGTTTGTGGTCATTGTTTTTTCATGAAAATTACAACAGGGCCACGATCATCGTTTTATCATGTACACTTTAACAGAACAAATTTACAACATTTTTTTTAGAGTGGGGCTAGAGGCTGAGCGTTTCATGCAGCTACTGCAGCTGCTCTCAGGAGGAGTGGGAGAAGCCGAGTTTCCACGGACTTTTTTTGCACATGCGTTAACGTTTTAGCGGTTTAACACAATTCAATATGTAAGTGTACTAAATGCAAAAACATGCTTTAATCGACAAGAGGAGTTTGTTTTAACACAAGTAGTTTAACTAAATGCAAAAACATGCTTTACTCAACGAGAGGAGATCGTTTTAACACAATTCAATATGTAGGTGTACTAAATGCAAAAACATGCTTTACTGGGCGAGAGGAGTTCGTATTAACACAAGTAGGTGTTCTAAATGCAAAAACATGCTTTACTCAACGAGAGGAGTTCGTTTAACACAAGTAGGTGTACTAAATGCAAAAACCTGCTTTAACTGACCAGAGGAGTTCGTTTTAAACACAAGTAGGTGAACTAAATGCAAAAACATGCTTTTCTGGGCGAAAGGAGTTCGTTTTAACACAAGTAGGTATAGTAAATGCAAAAACATGCTTTACTAGGCGAGAGTAGTTCGTTTTAACACAATTCAATATGTAGGTGTACTAAATGCAAAAACATGCTTTACGAGGCGAGAGTAGTTCGTTTTAACACAATTCAATATGTAGGTGTACTAAATGCAAAAACATGCTTTACTCGACGAGAGGAGTTCGTTTTAACACAAGTAGGTGTACTAAATGCAAAAACATGCTTTACTCGACGAGAGGAGTTCGTTTTAACACAAGTAGGTGTACTAAATGCAAAAACATGCTTAACTCAACGAGAGGAGATCGTTTTAACACAATTCAATATGTAGGTGTACTAAATGCAAAAACATGCTTTACTCGAGGAGATGAGTTCGTTTTAACACAAGTAGGTGTAGTAAATGCAAAAACATGCTTTACTGGGCGAGAGGAGTTTGTTTTAACACAAGTAGGTGTACTAAATGCAAAAACATGCTTTACTGGGCGAGAGGAGTTTGTTTGAACACAAGTAGGTGTACTAATGCAAAAACATGCGTTACTCGACGAAAGTAGTTAGTTTTAACACAAGTAGGTGAACTAAATGCAAAAACCTGCTTTAATCGACAAGAGGAGTTCGTTTTAACACAAGTAGAACTAAATGCAAAAACATGCTTTACTGGGCGAGGAGTTCGTTTTAACATAAGTAGGTGTAGTAAATGCAAAAACATGCTTTACTGGGCGAGAGGAGTTCGTTTTAACACAAGTAGGTGTAGTAAATGCAAAAACATGCTTTACTGGGCGAGAGGAGTTCGTTTTAACACAAGTAGGTGTAGTAAATGCAGAAACATGCTTTACTGGACGAGAGGAGTTCGTTTTAACACAAGTAGGTGTAATAAATCCAAAATATGCTTTACTCAACGAGAGGAGACCGTTTTAACACATTTCAATATGTATCTTTACTAAATGCAAAAACATGCTTTACTCGACGAGAGGAGTTCGTTTTAACACAAGTAGGTGTTCTAAATGCAAAAATATGCTTTACTCAACGAGAGGAGATCGTTTTAACACAATTCAATATGTAGGTGTACTAAATGCAAAACCATGCTTTACTCGACGAGAGGAGTTCGTTTTAACACAAGTAGGTGTTCTAAATGCAAAAACATGCTTTACTCAACGAGAGGAGTTCGTTTTAACACAAGTAGGTGTCCAAAATTCAAAAACATGCTTTACTGGAAGAGAGTAGTTCGTTTTAACACGAGTAGGTGTAGTAAATGTAAAAACATGCTTTACTGGGCGAGAGGAGTTCGTTTTAACACAAGTAGGTGTAGTAAATGCAAAAACATGCTTTACTGGACGAGAGGAGTTCGTTTTAACACAAGTAGGTGTAATAAATGCAAAAACATGCTTTACTCAACGAGAGGAGACCGTTTTAACAAATTTCAATATGTAGCTTTACTAAATGCAAAAACATGCTTTACTCGACGAGAGAAGTTCGTTTTAACACAAGTAGGTGTAATAAATCCAAAACATGCTTTACTCAACGAGAGGAGACCGTTTTAACACATTTCAATATGTAGCTTTACTAAATGCAAAAACATGCTTTTCTCGACGAGAGGAGTTCGTTTTAACACAGGTAGGTGTCCGAAATGCAAAAACATGCTTTACTCGATGAGAGGAGTTCGTTTTAACACAAGAAGGTGTTCTAAATGCAAAAACATGCTTTACTGGACGAGAGGAGATTGTTTTAACACAATTCAATATGTAGGTGTACTAAATTTCAAAAACATGCTTTACTCGAAGAGAGGAGTTCGTTTTAACTCAAGTAGGTTTCCTAAATGCAAAAACATGCTGTACTGGGCGAGAGGAGTTCGTTTTGACACAATTCAATATGTAGGTGTACTTAATTTAAAAATATGCTTTACTGGGCAAGAGGAGTTCGTTTAAACAATTCAATATGTAGGTGTACTAAATGCAAAAACATGCTTTACTCGAGGTCCGCAGTCAACGTTTTTTCATGAAAATTTCATACATTTTTTCATGATATTTTTGACAGGTCCGCGGTTATAATTTTTTCATGAAAGTTTGAGACATTTTTTCATGAGTTTTTCGACAGGTCCGTGGTGATCTTTTTTCATGGAAATGTAAACAGGTCCACGGTCATCGTTTTTTCATGAAAATTTCAGACATTTTTTTCATCATATTTTCGACAGGTCCACGGTGATCGTTTTTTCATGATAATTTCAGACATTTTTTTCATGATATTTTCGACAGGTCTGCGGTGATCTTTTTTTCATTAAAATGACAACAGGTCCGCGGTCATTGTTTTTTCATAAATATTTCAGACATTTCTTTCATGATATTTTCGACAGGTCCGCGGTCATTATTTTATGAATGAAAATTTCAGACATTTTTTTCATGACATTTTTGACAAGTCATCGTTTTTTCATTAAAATTTCAGACTTTTTTTTTTCATCACATTTTTGACAAGTCCGCGGTCATCTTTTTTTCATGAAAATTTCAGACATTTTTTAAATGACATTTAAGACAAGTCCGTGGTCATCGTTTTTTCATTAAAACTTCAGACATTTTTAACCTGATATTTTTGACAGGTCATCGTTTTTTCATGAAAATTTCAGACATTATTTTTTTCATGACATTTTAGACAAGTCCGCGGTCATCGTATTTTCATGAAAAGTTCAGACATTTTTTTCATGATATTTTCGACAAGTCCGCGGTCATCGTTTTTTCATGAAAATTTCAGACATTTTTTTCATGATATTTTCAACAGGTCCGCGGTCATCTTTTTTTCATGAAAATTTCAGACATTTTTTTTCATGATATTTTCGACAGGTCCGCGGTCATCGTTGTTTCATGAACATTTTAGACATTTTTTTCATGATATTTTTGACAAGTCCGCGGTCATCGTTTTTTCATTAAAACTTCAGACATTTTTTAACATGATATTTTTGACAGGTCATCGTTTTTTCATGACAATTTCAGACTTTTTTTTTCATGATATTTTCGACAGGTCATCGTTTTTTGAATGAAAATTTCAGACATTTTTTTCATGATATTTTTGACCAGTCCGCGGTCATCGTTTTTTCATTTAAACTTCAGACATTTTTTTCATGATATTTTTGACAGGTCATCGTTTTTTCATGAAAGTTTCAGACATTTTTTTTTCATGACATTTTCGACAAGTCCGCGGTCATCGTTTTTTCATGAAAATTTCAGACATTTTTTTCATGATATTTTTGACAGGTCATCGTTTTTTCATTAAAATTTCAGACTTTTTTTTTTCATGATATTTTCGACAGGTCCGCGGTCCGTTTTTTGAATGAAAATTTCAGACATTTTTTCCATGATATTTTTTACAAGTCCGCGGTCATCGTTTTTTCATTAAAACTTCAGACATTTTTTAACATGATATTTTTGACAGGTCATCGTTTTTTCATGAAAATTTCAGACATTTTTTTCATGATATTTTCAACAGATCCGCGGTCATCATTTTTTCATGAAAATAACAACAGGTCCGCGGCCATCGTTTTTTCATTAAAATGAAAACAGGTCCGCGGCCATCATTTTTTCATGACAAATTCATACATTTTTTTCATGATTTTTTTGACAGGTCCACGGTCATCATTTTTTCATGAAAATTTCAGACATTTCTTAAATTATATTTTTGACAGGTCTGCGGTCATAATTTTTACATAAAAATTTGAGACTTTTTTTCAATAAAATTTCAGACATTTTTTTCATGATATTTTCGTAAGGACCGTGTTTATCGTTTTTTCATGAACATTTTAGACATTTTTTTCATGATATTTTTGACAAGTCCGCTGTCATCGTTTTTTCATAAAAACTTCAGACATTTTTTAACATGTTATTTTTGACAGGTCATCGTTTTTTCATGAAAATTTCAGACTTTTTTTTTTCATGATATTTTCGACAGGTCCGCTGTCATCGTTTTTTGAATGAAAATTTCAGACATTTTTTTCATGATATTTTTGACCAGTCCGCGGTCATCGTTTTTTCATTTAAACTTCAGACATTTTTTTCATGATATTTTCGACAGGTCATCGTTTTTTCATGAAAATTTCAGACATTTTTTTTTCATGACATTTTCGACAAGTCCGCGGTCATCGTTTTTTCATGAAAATTTCAGACATTTTTTTCATTATATTTTTGACAGGTCATCGTTTTTTCATTAAAATTTCAGACATTTTTTTCATGATATTTTCAACAGGTCCGCTGTCATCATTTTTTGAATGAAAATTTCAGACATTTTTTTCATGATATTTTTGACCAGTCCGCGGTCATCGTTTTTTCATTTAAACTTCAGACATTTTTTTCATGATATTTTCGACAGGTCATCGTTTTTTCATGAAAATTTCAGACATTTTTTTTTCATGACATTTTCGACAAGTCCACGGTCATCGTTTTTTCATGAAAATTTCAGACATTTTTTTCATGATATTTTTGACAGGTCATCGTTTTTTCATTAAAATTTCAGACTTTTTTTTTTCAAGATATTTTAGACAGGTCCGCGGTCATCGTTTTTTGAATGAAAATTTCAGACTTTTTTTCCATGATATTTTTGACAAGTCTGCGGTCATCGTTTTTTCATTAAAACTTCAGACATTTTTTAACATGATATTTTTGACAGGTCATCGTTTTTTCATGAAAATTTCAGACATTTTTTTCATGATATTTTCAACAGATCCGCGGTCATCATTTTTTCATGAAAATAACAACAGGTCCGCGGCCATCGTTTTTTCATTAAAATGAAAACAGGTCCGCGGCCATCATTTTTTCATGACAAATTCATACATTTTTTTCATGATTTTTATGACAGGTCCACGGTCATCATTTTTTCATGAAAATTTCAGACATTTCTTAAATTATATTTTTGACAGGTCTGCGGTCATAATTTTTACATGAAAATTTGAGACATTTTTTTCAATAAAATTTCAGACTTTTTTTTCATGATATTTTTGACCAGTCCGCGGTCATCGTTTTTTCATTTAAACTTCAGACATTTTTTTCATGATATTTTCGACAGGTCATCGTTTTTTCATGAAAATTTCAGAAATTTTTTTTCATGACATTTTCGACAAGTCCGCGGTCATCGTTTTTTCATGAAAATTTCAGACATTTTTTTCATGATATTTTTGACAGGTCATCGTTTTTTCATTAAAATTTCAGACTTTTTTTTTTCATGATATTTTCGACAGGTCCGCGGTCCGTTTTTTGAATGAAAATTTCAGACTTTTTTTCCATGATATTTTTGACAAGTCCGCGGTCATCGTTTTTTCATTAAAACTTCAGTCATTTTTTAACATGATATTTTTGACAGGTCATCGTTTTTTCATTAAAATTTCAGACATTTTTTTTTCATGACATTTACGACAAGTCCGCGGTCATCGTTTTTTCATTAAAATTTCAGACATTTTTTTCATGATATTTTTGACAGGTCATCGTTTTTTCATTAAAATTTCAGACATTTTTTTCATGATATTTTCAACAGGTCCGCGGTCATCATTTTTTCATGAAAATAACAACAGGTCCGCGGCCATCGTTTTTTCATTAAAATGAAAACAGGTCCGCGGCCATCATTTTTTCATGACAAATTCATACATTTTTTTCATGATTTTTATGACAGGTCCACGGTCATCATTTTTTCATGAAAATTTCAGACATTTCTTAAATTATATTTTTGACAGGTCTGCGGTCATAATTTTTACATGAAAATTTGAGACATTTTTTTCAATAAAATTTCAGACATTTTTTTCATGATATTTTCGAAAGGACCGTGGTTATCGTTGTTTCATGAACATTTTAGACATTTTTTTCATGATATTTTAGACATGTCCGCGGTCATCGTTTTTTCATGAAAATTTCACACTTTTTTTTCATGATATTTTTGACAGGTCCGCGGTCATCGTTTTTTGAATGAAAATTTCAGACATTTTTTTCATGATATTTTTGACAGGTCCGCGGTCATCGTTTTTTGAATGAAAATTTCAGACATTTTTTTCATGATATTTTTGACAAGTCCGCGGTCAACGTTTTTTCATTAAAACTTCAGACATTTTTTAACATGATATTTTTGACAGGTCCCTGGTCATGGTTTTTTCATTAAAATTTCATACATTTTTTCATGATATTTTAGACATGTCCGCGGTCATCGTTTTTTCATGAAAGTTTCAGACTTTTTTTTCATGAACATTTCAGACTTTTTTTTCATGATATTTTAGACAAGTCCGTGGTCATCGTTTTTTCATGAAAATTTCAGACTTTTTTTTTAATGATATTTTTGACAGGTCCGCGGTCATCGTTGTTTTATGAACATTTTAGACATTTTTTTCATGACATTTACGACAAGTCCGCGGTCATCGTTTTTTCATGAAAATTTCAGACATTTTTTTCATGATATTTTTGACAGGTCATCGTTTTTTCATTAAAATTTCAGACTTTTTTTTTTCAAGATATTTTAGACAGGTCCGCGGTCATCGTTTTTTGAATGAAAATTTCAGACTTTTTTTCCATGATATTTTTGACAAGTCTGCGGTCATCGTTTTTTCATTAAAACTTCAGACATTTTTTAACATGATATTTTTGACAGGTCATCGTTTTTTCATGAAAATTTCAGACATTTTTTTCATGATATTTTCAACAGGTCCGCGGTCATCATTTTTTCATGAAAATAACAACAGGTCCGCGGCCATCGTTTTTTCATTAAAATGAAAGCAGGTCCGCGGCCATCATTTTTTCATGACAAATTCATACATTTTTTTCATGATTTTTATGACAGGTCCACGGTCATCATTTTTTCATGAAAATTTCAGACATTTCTTAAATTATATTTTTGACAGGTCTGCGGTCATAATTTTTACATGAAAATTTGAGACATTTTTTTCAATAAAATTTCAGACATTTTTTTCATGATATTTTCGAAAGGACCGTGGTTATCGTTGTTTCATGAACATTTTAGACATTTTTTTCATGATATTTTAGACATGTCCGCGGTCATCGTTTTTTCATGAAAATTTCACACTTTTTTTTCATGATATTTTTGACAGGTCCGCGGTCATCGTTTTTTGAATGAAAATTTCATACATTTTTTTCATGATATTTTTGACAGGTCCGCGGTCATCGTTTTTTGAATGAAAATTTCAGACATTTTTTTCATGATATTTTTGACAAGTCCGCGGTCAACGTTTTTTCATTAAAACTTCAGACATTTTTTAACATGATATTTTTGACAGGTCCCTGGTCATGGTTTTTTCATTAAAATTTCATACATTTTTTCATGATATTTTAGACATGTCCGCGGTCATCGTTTTTTCATGAAAGTTTCAGACTTTTTTTTCATGAACATTTCAGACTTTTTTTTCATGATATTTTAGACAAGTCCGTGGTCATCGTTTTTTCATGAAAATTTCAGACTTTTTTTTCATGATATTTTTGACAGGTCATTGTTTTTTCATGAAAATTTTCAGACATTTTTTTTTCATGACATTTTAGACCGGTCAGCGATCATCGTTTTTTCATGAACATTTCAGACATTTTTTTCATGATATTTTTGACAGGTCCGCGGTCATCGTTTTTTCATTAAAATTTCAGACATTTTTTTCATGATATTTTCAACAAGTCCCTGGTCATGATTTTTTCATTAAAATTTCATACATTTTTTCATGATATTTTCGACATGTCCGCGGTCATCGTTTTTTCATGAAAATTTCAGACATTTTTTAAATGATATTTTTGACAAGTCCGCGGTCATCGTTTTTTCATGAAAATTTCAGACATTTTTTTTTCATGATATTTTTGACAGGTCCGCGATCATCGTTTTTTCATTAAAATTTCATACATTTTTTCATGATATTTTCGACAAGTCCACGGTCATCGTTTTTTCATGAAAATTTCAGACATCTTTTAAATGATATTTTTGACAGGTCCGCTGTCCTAATTTTTTCGTGAAAGTTTGAGACATTTTTTGCATGAAAATTTCAGACAATTTCTTCATGATATTTTCGAAAGGACCGCGGTCATCGTTGTTTCATGAACATTTTAGACATGTCCGCGGTCATCGTTTTTTCATGAAAGTTTCAGACTTTTTTTCATGAAAATTTCAGACTTTTTTTTCATGATATTTTTGACAGGTCCGCGGTCATCGTTTTTTGAATGAAAATTTCAGACATTTTTTTCATGATATTTTTGACAAGTCCGCGGTCAACGTTTTTTAATTAAAACTTCAGACTTTTTTTTTTCAAGATATTTTAGACAGGTCCCTGGTCATGGTTTTTTCATTAAAATTTCATACATTTTTTCATGATATTTTAGACATGTCCGCGGTCATCGTTTTTTCATGAAAGTTTCAGACTTTTTTTTCATGAACATTTCAGACTTTTTTTTCATGATATTTTAGACAAGTCCGTGGTAATCGTTTTTTCATGAAAATTTCAGACTTTTTTTTTAATGATATTTTTGACAGGTCCGCGGTCATCGTTTTTTCATGAAAATTTCAGACATTTTTTTCATGATATTTTTGACAGGTCATCGTTTTTTCCTTAAAATTTCAGACTTTTTTTTTTCAAGATATTTTAGACAGGTCCGCGGTCATCGTTTTTTGAATGAAAATTTCAGACTTTTTTTCCATGATATTTTTGACAAGTCTGCGGTCATCGTTTTTTCATTAAAACTTCAGACATTTTTTAACATGATATTTTTGACAGGTCATCGTTTTTTCATGAAAATTTCAGACATTTTTTTCATGATATTTTCAACAGGTCCGCGGTCATCATTTTTTCATGAAAATAACAACAGGTCCGCGGCCATCGTTTTTTCATTAAAATGAAAGCAGGTCCGCGGCCATCATTTTTTCATGACAAATTCATACATTTTTTTCATGATTTTTATGACAGGTCCACGGTCATCATTTTTTCATGAAAATTTCAGACATTTCTTAAATTATATTTTTGACAGGTCTGCGGTCATAATTTTTACATGAAAATTTGAGACATTTTTTTCAATAAAATTTCAGACATTTTTTTCATGATATTTTCGAAAGGACCGTGGTTATCGTTGTTTCATGAACATTTTAGACATTTTTTTCATGATATTTTAGACATGTCCGCGGTCATCGTTTTTTCATGAAAATTTCACACTTTTTTTTCATGATATTTTTGACAGGTCCGCGGTCATCGTTTTTTGAATGAAAATTTCAGACATTTTTTTCATGATATTTTTGACAGGTCCGCGGTCATCGTTTTTTGAATGAAAATTTCAGACATTTTTTTCATGATATTTTTGACAAGTCCGCGGTCAACGTTTTTTCATTAAAACTTCAGACATTTTTTAACATGATATTTTTGACAGGTCCCTGGTCATGGTTTTTTCATTAAAATTTCATACATTTTTTCATGATATTTTAGACATGTCCGCGGTCATCGTTTTTTCATGAAAGTTTCAGACTTTTTTTTCATGAACATTTCAGACTTTTTTTTCATGATATTTTAGACAAGTCCGTGGTCATCGTTTTTTCATGAAAATTTCAGACTTTTTTTTCATGATATTTTTGACAGGTCATTGTTTTTTCATGAAAATTTTCAGACATTTTTTTTTCATGACATTTTAGACCGGTTAGCGATCATCGTTTTTTCATGAACATTTCAGACATTTTTTTCATGATATTTTTGACAGGTCCGCGGTCATCGTTTTTTCATTAAAATTTCAGACATTTTTTTCATGATATTTTCAACAAGTCCCTGGTCATGATTTTTTCATTAAAATTTCATACATTTTTTCATGATATTTTCGACATGTCCGCGGTCATCGTTTTTTCATGAAAATTTCAGACATTTTTTAAATGATATTTTTGACAAGTCCGCGGTCATCGTTTTTTCATTAAAATTTCATACATTTTTTCATGATATTTTCGACAAGTCCACGGTCATCGTTTTTTCATGAAAATTTCAGACATCTTTTAAATGATATTTTTGACAGGTCCGCTGTCCTAATTTTTTCGTGAAAGTTTGAGACATTTTTTGCATGAAAATTTCAGACAATTTCTTCATGATATTTTCGAAAGGACCGCGGTCATCGTTGTTTCATGAACATTTTAGACATGTCCGCGGTCATCGTTTTTTCATGAAAGTTTCAGACTTTTTTTCATGAAAATTTCAGACTTTTTTTTCATGATATTTTTGACAGGTCCGCGGTCATCGTTTTTTGAATGAAAATTTCAGACATTTTTTTCATGATATTTTTGACAAGTCCGCGGTCAACGTTTTTTAATTAAAACTTCAGACTTTTTTTTTTCAAGATATTTTAGACAGGTCCCTGGTCATGGTTTTTTCATTAAAATTTCATACATTTTTTCATGATATTTTAGACATGTCCGCGGTCATCGTTTTTTCATGAAAGTTTCAGACTTTTTTTTCATGAACATTTCAGACTTTTTTTTCATGATATTTTAGACAAGTCCGTGGTAATCGTTTTTCATGAAAATTTCAGACTTTTTTTTTAATGATATTTTTGACAGGTCCGCGGTCATCGTTTTTTCATGAAAATTTCAGACATTTTTTTCATGATATTTTTGACAGGTCATCGTTTTTTCATTAAAATTTCAGACTTTTTTTTTTCAAGATATTTTAGACAGGTCCGCGGTCATCGTTTTTTGAATGAAAATTTCAGACTTTTTTTCCATGATATTTTTGACAAGTCTGCGGTCATCGTTTTTTCATTAAAACTTCAGACATTTTTTAACATGATATTTTTGACAGGTCATCGTTTTTTCATGAAAATTTCAGACATTTTTTTCATGATATTTTCAACAGGTCCGCGGTCATCATTTTTTCATGAAAATAACAACAGGTCCGCGGCCATCGTTTTTTCATTAAAATGAAAGCAGGTCCGCGGCCATCATTTTTTCATGACAAATTCATACATTTTTTTCATGATTTTTATGACAGGTCCACGGTCATCATTTTTTCATGAAAATTTCAGACATTTCTTAAATTATATTTTTGACAGGTCTGCGGTCATAATTTTTACATGAAAATTTGAGACATTTTTTTCAATAAAATTTCAGACATTTTTTTCATGATATTTTCGAAAGGACCGTGGTTATCGTTGTTTCATGAACATTTTAGACATTTTTTTCATGATATTTTAGACATGTCCGCGGTCATCGTTTTTTCATGAAAATTTCACACTTTTTTTTCATGATATTTTTGACAGGTCCGCGGTCATCGTTTTTTGAATGAAAATTTCAGACATTTTTTTCATGATATTTTTGACAGGTCCGCGGTCATCGTTTTTTGAATGAAAATTTCAGACATTTTTTTCATGATATTTTTGACAAGTCCGCGGTCAACGTTTTTTCATTAAAACTTCAGACATTTTTTAACATGATATTTTTGACAGGTCCCTGGTCATGGTTTTTTCATTAAAATTTCATACATTTTTTCATGATATTTTAGACATGTCCGCGGTCATCGTTTTTTCATGAAAGTTTCAGACTTTTTTTTCATGAACATTTCAGACTTTTTTTTCATGATATTTTAGACAAGTCCGTGGTCATCGTTTTTTCATGAAAATTTCAGACTTTTTTTTCATGATATTTTTGACAGGTCATTGTTTTTTCATGAAAATTTTCAGACATTTTTTTTTCATGACATTTTAGACCGGTTAGCGATCATCGTTTTTTCATGAACATTTCAGACATTTTTTTCATGATATTTTTGACAGGTCCGCGGTCATCGTTTTTTCATTAAAATTTCAGACATTTTTTTCATGATATTTTCAACAAGTCCCTGGTCATGATTTTTTCATTAAAATTTCATACATTTTTTCATGATATTTTCGACATGTCCGCGGTCATCGTTTTTTCATGAAAATTTCAGACATTTTTTAAATGATATTTTTGACAAGTCCGCGGTCATCGTTTTTTCATGAAAATTTCAGACTTTTTTTTTTCATGATATTTTTGACAGGTCCGCGATCATCGTTTTTTCATTAAAATTTCATACATTTTTTCATGATATTTTCGACAAGTCCACGGTCATCGTTTTTTCATGAAAATTTCAGACATCTTTTAAATGATATTTTTGACAGGTCCGCTGTCCTAATTTTTTCGTGAAAGTTTGAGACATTTTTTGCATGAAAATTTCAGACAATTTCTTCATGATATTTTCGAAAGGACCGCGGTCATCGTTGTTTCATGAACATTTTAGACATGTCCGCGGTCATCGTTTTTTCATGAAAGTTTCAGACTTTTTTTCATGAAAATTTCAGACTTTTTTTTCATGATATTTTAGACAAGTCCGTGGTCATCGTTTTTTTCATGAAAATTTCAGACATTTTTTTCATGATATTTTCGACAAGTCCGCGGTCATCGTTTTTTCATGAAAATTTCAGACATTTTTTTTCATGATATTTTCGACAGGTCCGCGGTCATCGTTTTTAGAATGAAAATTTCAGACATTTTTTTCATGATATTTTTGACAAGTCCGCGGTCATCTTTTTTTCAATAAAACTTCAGACATTTTTTAACATGATATTTTTTTTTGACATGTCATCGTTTTTTCATGAAAATTTCAGACATTTTTTTCATGATATTTTCAACAGGTCCGCGGTCATCATTTTTTCATGAAAATAACAACAGGTCCGCGGCCATCGTTTTTTCATTAAAATGAAAACAGGTCCGCGGCCATCATTTTTTCATGACAAATTCATACATTTTTTTCATGATATTTTGACAGGTCATCGTTTTTTCGTTTTTTCATGAAAATGTCAGACATTTTTTTCATGATATTTTCGACAAGTCCGCTGTCATCGTTTTTTCATGAAAATTTCAGACATTTTTTTCATGATATTTTTGACAGGCCATCGTTTTTTCATTAAAATTTCAGACTTTTTTTTTTCATGATATTTTAGACAAGTCCACGGTCATCGTTTTTTCATGAAAATTTCAGAAATGTTTTTTTTCATGATATTTTCGACAGGTCCGCGGTCATCGTTTTTTGAATGAAAATTTCAGACTTGGTTTCATGATAATTGTGAGAAGTCCGCGGTCATCGTTTTTTCATTAAAAAAGGTCCGCGGTCATCGTTTTTTGAATGAAAATTTCAGACATTTTTTTCATGATATTTTTGACAAGTCCGCGGTCATCTTTTTTTCATGAAAATTTCAGACATTTTTTTCATGATATTTTCGACAAGTCCGCGGTCATCGTTTTATGAATGAAAATTTCAGACATTTTTTTCATGATATATTTGACAAGTCTGCGGTCATCATTTTTAGAATGAAAATTTCAGACATTTTTTTCATGATATTTTCGACAGGTCCGCGGTCATCGTTTTTTCATGAAAATAACAACAGGTCCGCGGCCATCGTTTTTTCATTAAAATGAAAACACGTTTGAAAACATGTATGAATTTCTCATTTTTTCATGACAAATTCATACTTTTTTTTCATGATATTTTAGACGAGTCCGTGGTCATCGTTTTTTCATGAAAATTTCAGACATTTTTTAACATGATATTTTTGACAGGTCCGCGGTCATCGTTTTTTCATTAAAACTTCAGACATTTTTTAAATGATATTTTTGACAGGTCCGCTGTCCTAAGTTTTTCGTGAAAGTTTGAGACATTTTTTCCATGAAAATTTCAGACAATTTTTTCATGATATTTTCGAAAGGAACGCGGTCATCGTTGTTTCATGAACATTTTAGACATTTTTTTCATGATATTTTAGACATTTCCGCGGTCATCGTTTTTTCATGAAAGTTTCAGACTTTTTTGTCATAGGATTTCAGACTTTTTTTTCATGATATTTTCAACAAGTCCGTGGTCATCGTTTTTTCATGAAAATTTCAGACATTTTTTTCATGATATTTTTGACAAGTCCGCGGTCATCGTTTTATGAATGAAAATTTCAGACATTTTTTAACATGATATTTTTGACAGGTCTGCGATCATCGTTTTTTCATTAAAATTTCATACATTTTTTCATGATATTTTCGACAAGTCCACGGTCATCGTTTTTTCATGAGAATTTCAGACATTTTTTAAATGATATTTTTGACAGGTCCGCTGTCCTAATTTTTTCGTGAAAGTTTGAGACATTTTTTGCATGAAAATTTCAGACAATTTCTTCATGATATTTTCGAAAGGACCGCGGTCATCGTTGTTTCATGAACATTTTAGACATGTCCCCGGTCATCGTTTTTTCATGAAAGTTTCAGACTTTTTTTTAATGAAAATTTCAGACTTTTTTTTCATGATATTTTCAACAAGTCCGTGGTCATCGTTTTTTCATGAAAATTTCTGACATTTTTTTCATGATATTTTTGACAAGTCCGCGGTCATCGTTTTATGAATGAAAATTTCAGACATTTTTTAACATGATATTTTTGACAAGTCCGCGGTCATCGTTTTTTCATGAAAATTTCAGACTTTTTTTTTTCATGATATTTTTGACAGGTCCGCGATCATCGTTTTTTCATTAAAATTTCATACATTTTTTCATGATATTTTCGACAAGTCCACGGTCATCGTTTTTTCATGAAAATTTCAGACATTTTTTAAATGATATTTTTGACAGGTCCGCTGTCCTAATTTTTTCGTGAAAGTTTGAGACATTTTTTGCATGAAAATTTCAGACAATTTCTTCATGATATTTTCGAAAGGACCGCGGTCATCGTTGTTTCATGAACATTTTAGACATGTCCCCGGTCATCGTTTTTTCATGAAAGTTTCAGACTTTTTTTTCATGAAAATTTCAGACTTTTTTTCATGATATTTTCAACAAGTCCGTGGTCATCGTTTTTTCATGAAAATTTCAGACATTTTTTTCATGATATTTTTGACAAGTCCGCGGTCATCGTTTTATGAATGAAAATTTCAGACATTTTTTAACATGATATTTTTGACAAGTCCGCGGTCATCGTTTTATGAATGAAAATTTCAGACATTTTTTAACATGATATTTTTGACAAGTCCGCGGTCATCGTTTTTTCATGAAAATTTCCGACTTTTTTTTTTCATGATATTTTTGACAGGTCCGCGATCATCGTTTTTTCATTAAAATTTCATACATTTTTTCATGATATTTTCGACAAGTCCACGGTCATCGTTTTTTCATGAAAATTTCAGACATTTTTTAAATGATATTTTTGACAGGTTCGCTGTCCTAATTTTTTCGTGAGAGTTTGAGACATTTTTTGCATGAAAATTTCAGACAATTTCTTCATGATATTTTCGAAAGGACCGCGGTCATCGTTGTTTCAGGAACATTTTAGACATGTCCCCGGTCATCGTTTTTTCATGAAAGTTTCAGACTTTTTTTTCATGAAAATTTCAGAATTTTTTTTCATGATATTTTAGACAAGTCCGTGGTCATCGTTTTTTCATGAAAATTTCAGACATTTTTTTCATGATATTTTCGACAAGTCCGCGGTCATCGTTTTATGAATGAAAATTTCAGACATTTTTTTCATGATATTTTTGACAGGTCCACGGTCATCGTTTTTTCATGAAAATTTCAGACATTTTTTTCATGATATTTTTGACAAGTCCGCGGTCATCGTTTTATGAATGAAAATTTCAGACATTTTTTAACATGATATTTTTGACAAGTCCGCGGTCATCGTTTTATGAATGAAAATTTCAGACATTTTTTAACATGATATTTTTGACAAGTCCGCGGTCATCGTTTTTTCATGAAAATTTCCGACTTTTTTTTTTCATGATATTTTTGACAGGTCCGCGATCATCGTTTTTTCATTAAAATTTCATACATTTTTTCATGATATTTTCGACAAGTCCACGGTCATCGTTTTTTCATGAAAATTTCAGACATTTTTTAAATGATATTTTTGACAGGTTCGCTGTCCTAATTTTTTCGTGAGAGTTTGAGACATTTTTTGCATGAAAATTTCAGACAATTTCTTCATGATATTTTCGAAAGGACCGCGGTCATCGTTGTTTCAGGAACATTTTAGACATGTCCCCGGTCATCGTTTTTTCATGAAAGTTTCAGACTTTTTTTTCATGAAAATTTCAGAATTTTTTTTCATGATATTTTCGACAAGTCCGTGGTCATCGTTTCATGAAAATTTCAGACATTTTTTTCATGATATTTTCGACAAGTCCGCGGTCATCGTTTTATGAATGAAAATTTCAGACATTTTTTTTCATGTTATTTTTGACAGGTCCACGGTCATCGTTTTTTCATTAATATTTCAGACTTTTTTTTTTCATGATATTTTAGACAAGTCCACGGTCATCGTTTTTTCATGAAAATTTCAGACATTTTTTTCATGAAAATTTCAGACTTTTTTTTCATGATATTTTCGACAAGTCCGCGGTCATCGTTTTTTTCATGAAAATTTCAGACATTTTTTTCATGATATTTTCGACAAGTCCGCGGTCATCGTTTTTTCATGAAAATTTCAGACATTTTTTAAATGATATTTTTGACAAGTCCGCGGTCATCGTTTTTTCATGAAAATTTCAGACATTTTTTTCATGATATTTTAGACATTTCCGCGGTCATCGTTTTTTCATGAAAGTTTCAGACTTTTTTTTCATGAAAATTTCAGACTTTTTTTTCATGATATTTTCAACAAGTCCGTGGTCATCGTTTTTTCATGAAAATTTCAGACATTTTTTCTCATGATATTTTCGACAGATCCGCGGTCATCGTTTTATGAATGAAAATTTCAGACATTTTTTTCATGATATTTTTGACAAGTCCGCGGTCATCGTTTTTTCATTAAAACTTCAGACATTTTTTAACATGATATTTTTGACAAGTCCGCGGTCATCGTTTTTTCATGAAAATTTCAGACTTTTTTTTTTCATGATATTTTTGACAGGTCCGCGATCATCGTTTTTTCATTAAAATTTCATACATTTTTTCATGATATTTTTGACAAGTCCGCGGTCATCTTTTTTTCAATAAAACTTCAGACATTTTTTAACATGATATTTTTTTTTGACATGTCATCGTTTTTTCATGAAAATTTCAGACATTTTTTTTCATGATATTTTCAACAGGTCCGCGGTCATCATTTTTTCATGAAAATAACAACAGGTCCGCGGCCATCGTTTTTTCATTAAAATGAAAACAGGTCCGCGGCCATCATTTTTTCATGACAAATTCATACATTTTTTTCATGATATTTTGACAGGTCATCGTTTTTTCGTTTTTTCATGAAAATTTCAGACATTTTTTTCATGATATTTTCGACAAGTCCGCTGTCATCGTTTTTTCATGAAAATTTCAGACATTTTTTTCATGATATTTTTGACAGGCCATCGTTTTTTCATTAAAATTTCAGACTTTTTTTTTTCATGATATTTTAGACAAGTCCACGGTCATCGTTTTTTCATGAAAATTTCAGAAATGTTTTTTTTCATGATATTTTCGACAGGTCCGCGGTCATCGTTTTTTGAATGAAAATTTCAGACTTGGTTTCATGATAATTTTGAGAAGTCCGCGGTCATCGTTTTTTCATTAAAAAAGGTCCGCGGTCATCGTTTTTTGAATGAAAATTTCAGACATTTTTTTCATGATATTTTTGACAAGTCCGCGGTCATCGTTTTTTCATGAAAATTTCAGACATTTTTTTCATGATATTTTCGACAAGTCCACGGTCATCGTTTTTTCATGAGAATTTCAGACATTTTTTAAATGATATTTTTGACAGGTCCGCTGTCCTAATTTTTTCGTGAAAGTTTGAGACATTTTTTGCATGAAAATTTCAGACAATTTCTTCATGATATTTTCGAAAGGACCGCGGTCATCGTTGTTTCATGAACATTTTAGACATGTCCCCGGTCATCGTTTTTTCATGAAAGTTTCAGACTTTTTTTTCATGAAAATTTCAGACTTTTTTTTCATGATATTTTCAACAAGTCCGTGGTCATCGTTTTTTCATGAAAATTTCTGACATTTTTTTCATGATATTTTTGACAAGTCCGCGGTCATCGTTTTATGAATGAAAATTTCAGACATTTTTTAACATGATATTTTTGACAAGTCCGCGGTCATCGTTTTTCATGAAAATTTCAGACTTTTTTTTTTCATGATATTTTGACAGGTCCGCGATCATCGTTTTTTCATTAAAATTTCATACATTTTTTCATGATATTTTCGACAAGTCCACGGTCATCGTTTTTTCATGAAAATTTCAGACATTTTTTAAATGATATTTTTGACAGGTCCGCTGTCCTAATTTTTTCGTGAAAGTTTGAGACATTTTTTGCATGAAAATTTCAGACAATTTCTTCATGATATTTTCGAAAGGACCGCGGTCATCGTTGTTTCATGAACATTTTAGACATGTCCCCGGTCATCGTTTTTTCATGAAAGTTTCAGACTTTTTTTTCATGAAAATTTCAGACTTTTTTTTCATGATATTTTCAACAAGTCCGTGGTCATCGTTTTTTCATGAAAATTTCAGACATTTTTTTCATGATATTTTTGACAAGTCCGCGGTCATCGTTTTATGAATGAAAATTTCAGACATTTTTTAACATGATATTTTCGAAAAGTCCGCGGTCATCGTTTTTTCATGAAAATTTCAGACATTTTTTTCATGATATTTTTGACAGGCCATCGTTTTTTCATTAAAATTTAAAAAAAATTTTTTCATGATATTTTAGACAAGTCCACGGTCATCGTTCTTTCATGAAAAATTCATACATTTTTTCATGATATTTTCGACAAGTCCGCGGTCATCGTTTTATGAATGAAAATTTCAGACATTTTTTTCATGATATATTTGACAAGTCTGCGGTCATCATTTTTAGAATGAAAATTTCAGACATTTTTTTCATGATATTTTCGACAGGTCCGCGGTCATCGTTTTTTCATGAAAATAACAACAGGTCCGCGGCCATCGTTTTTTCATTAAAATGAAAACACGTTTGAAAACATGTATGAATTTCTCATTTTTTCATGACAAATTCATACTTTTTTTTCATGATATTTTAGACGAGTCCGTGGTCATCGTTTTTTCATGAAAATTTCAGACGTTTTTTAACATGATATTTTTGACAGGTCCGCGGTCATCATTTTTTCATTAAAACTTCAGACATTTTTTAAATGATATTTTTGACAGGTCCGCTGTCCTAAGTTTTTCGTGAAAGTTTGAGACATTTTTTCCATGAAAATTTCAGACAATTTTTTCATGATATTTTCGAAAGGAACGCGGTCATCGTTGTTTCATGAACATTTTAGACATTTTTTTCATGATATTTTAGACATTTCCGCGGTCATCGTTTTTTCATGAAAGTTTCAGACTTTTTTGTCATAGGATTTCAGACTTTTTTTTCATGATATTTTCAACAAGTCCGTGGTCATCGTTTTTTCATGAAAATTTCAGACATTTTTTTCATGATATTTTTGACAAGTCCGCGGTCATCGTTTTATGAATGAAAATTTCAGACATTTTTTAACATGATATTTTTGACAAGTCCGCGGTCATCGTTTTTTCATGAAAATTTCAGACTTTTTTTTTTCATGATATTTTTGACAGGTCTGCGATCATCGTTTTTTCATTAAAATTTCATACATTTTTTCATGATATTTTCGACAAGTCCACGGTCATCGTTTTTTCATGAGAATTTCAGACATTTTTTAAATGATATTTTTGACAGGTCCGCTGTCCTAATTTTTTCGTGAAAGTTTGAGACATTTTTTGCATGAAAATTTCAGACAATTTCTTCATGATATTTTCGAAAGGACCGCGGTCATCGTTGTTTCATGAACATTTTAGACATGTCCCCGGTCATCGTTTTTTCATGAAAGTTTCAGACTTTTTTTTCATGAAAATTTCAGACTTTTTTTTCATGATATTTTCAACAAGTCCGTGGTCATCGTTTTTTCATGAAAATTTCTGACATTTTTTTCATGATATTTTTGACAAGTCCGCGGTCATCGTTTTATGAATGAAAATTTCAGACATTTTTTAACATGATATTTTTGACAAGTCCGCGGTCATCGTTTTTTCATGAAAATTTCAGACTTTTTTTTTTCATGATATTTTGACAGGTCCGCGATCATCGTTTTTTCATTAAAATTTCATACATTTTTTCATGATATTTTCGACAAGTCCACGGTCATCGTTTTTTCATGAAAATTTCAGACATTTTTTAAATGATATTTTCGACAGGTCCGCTGTCCTAATTGTTTCGTGAAAGTTTGAGACATTTTTTGCATGAAAATTTCAGACAATTTCTTCATGATATTTTCGAAAAGTCCGCGGTCATCGTTTTTTCATGAAAATTTCAGACATTTTTTTCATGATATTTTTGACAGGCCATCGTTTTTTCATTAAAATTTAAATTTTTTTTTTTCATGATATTTTAGACAAGTCCACGGTCATCGTTCTTTCATGAAAATTTCATACATTTTTTCATGATATTTTCGACAAGTCCACGGTCATCGTTTTTTCATGAAAATTTCAGACACTTTTTTTCATGATATTTTCAACAGGTCCGCGGTCATCATTTTTTCATGAAAATTTCAGATATTCTTGCATGAGTTTTTCGACAGGACCGCGGTGATCTTTTTTTCATGAAAATGACAACAGGTCCGCGGACATTGCTTTTTCATGAAAATTTCAGACATTTTTTTCATGATATGTTAGAAAAGTCCGCGGTCATCGTTTTTTCATGAAAATTTCAGACTTTTTTTTCATGATATTTTCGACAAGTCCACGGTCATCTTTTTTTCATGAAAATTTCAGACATTTTTTCCATGATATTTTCGACAGGTCCACGGTCATCGTATTTTCATGAAAATTTCAGACACTTTTTTTCATGATATTTTAGACATTTCCGCGGTCATCGTTTTTTCATGAAAGTTTCAGACTTTTTTGTCATAGGATTTCAGACTTTTTTTTCATGATATTTTCAACAAGTCTGTGGTCATCGTTTTTTCATGAAAATTTCAGACATTTTTTTCATGATATTTTTGACAAGTCCGCGGTCATCGTTTTATGAATGAAAATTTCAGACATTTTTTAACATGATATTTTTGACAAGTCCGCGGTCATCGTTTTTTCATGAAAATTTCAGACTTTTTTTTTTCATGATATTTTTGACAGGTCTGCGATCATCGTTTTTTCATTAAAATTTCATACATTTTTTCATGATATTTTCGACAAGTCCACGGTCATCGTTTTTTCATGAGAATTTCAGACATTTTTTAAATGATATTTTTGACAGGTCCGCTGTCCTAATTTTTTCGTGAAAGTTTGAGACATTTTTTGCATGAAAATTTCAGACAATTTCTTCATGATATTTTCGAAAGGACCGCGGTCATCGTTGTTTCATGAACATTTTAGACATGTCCCCGGTCATCGTTTTTTCATGAAAGTTTCAGACTTTTTTTTCATGAAAATTTCAGACTTTTTTTTCATGATATTTTCAACAAGTCCGTGGTCATCGTTTTTTCATGAAAATTTCTGACATTTTTTTCATGATATTTTTGACAAGTCCGCGGTCATCGTTTTATGAATGAAAATTTCAGACATTTTTTAACATGATATTTTTGACAAGTCCGCGGTCATCGTTTTTTCATGAAAATTTCAGACTTTTTTTTTTCATGATATTTTGACAGGTCCGCGATCATCGTTTTTTCATTAAAATTTCATACATTTTTTCATGATATTTTCGACAAGTCCACGGTCATCGTTTTTTCATGAAAATTTCAGACATTTTTTAAATGATATTTTCGACAGGTCCGCTGTCCTAATTGTTTCGTGAAAGTTTGAGACATTTTTTGCATGAAAATTTCAGACAATTTCTTCATGATATTTTCGAAAAGTCCGCGGTCATCGTTTTTTCATGAAAATTTCAGACATTTTTTTCATGATATTTTTGACAGGCCATCGTTTTTTCATTAAAATTTAAATTTTTTTTTTTCATGATATTTTAGACAAGTCCACGGTCATCGTTCTTTCATGAAAATTTCATACATTTTTTCATGATATTTTCGACAAGTCCACGGTCATCGTTTTTTCATGAAAATTTCAGACACTTTTTTTCATGATATTTTCAACAGGTCCGCGGTCATCATTTTTTCATGAAAATTTCAGATATTCTTGCATGAGTTTTTCGACAGGACCGCGGTGATCTTTTTTTCATGAAAATGACAACAGGTCCGCGGACATTGCTTTTTCATGAAAATTTCAGACATTTTTTTCATGATATGTTAGAAAAGTCCGCGGTCATCGTTTTTTCATGAAAATTTCAGACTTTTTTTTCATGATATTTTCGACAAGTCCACGGTCATCTTTTTTTCATGAAAATTTCAGACATTTTTTCCATGATATTTTCGACAGGTCCACGGTCATCGTATTTTCATGAAAATTTCAGACACTTTTTTTCATGATATTTTCAACAGGTCCGCGGTCATCATTTTTTCATGAAAATTTCAGACATTCTTGCATGAGTTTTTCGACAGGACCGCGGTGATCTTTTTTTCATGAAAATGACAACAGGTCCGCGGACATTGCTTTTTCATGAACATTTCATACATTTTTTTCATGATATTTTCGACAGGTCCGCGGTCATTGTTTTTTCATGAAAATTTCAGACATTTTTTTCATGATATGTTAGACAAGTCCGCGGTCATCGTTTTTTCATGAAAATTTCAGACATTTTTTTTCATGATATTTTAGACAGGTCCGCGGTCATCGTTTTTTGAATGAAAATTTCAGAATTTTTTCATGATATTTCATGATATTTTCATGATATTTTCGACAGGTCCGCGGTCATCGTTTTTTCATGAAAATTTCAGACATTTTTTTCATGATATGTTAGACAAGTCCGCGGTCATCGTTTTTTCATGAAAATTTCAGACTTTTTTTTCATGAAAATGTCAGACTTTTTTTTCATGATATTTTAGACAAGTCCGTGGTCATCGTTGTTTCATGAACATTTTAGACATTTTTTTCATGATATTTTAGACATGTCCGCGGTCATCGTTTTTTCATGTAAGTTTCAGACTTTTTTTTCATGAAAATGTCAGACTTTTTTTTCATGATATTTTCGACAGGTCCGCGGTCATCGTTTTTTGAATGAAAATTTCAGACATTGTTTAAATGATATTTTTGACAGGTCCGCTGTCCTAATTTTTTCGTGAAAGTTTCAGACTTTTTTTTCATGAAAATTTCAGACTTTTTTTTCATGATATTTTAGACAAGTCCGTGGTCATCGTTTTTTCATGAAAATTTCAGACATTTTTTTTCATGATATTTTCGACAGGTCCGCGGTCATCGTTTTTTGAATGAAAATTTCAGACATTTTTTTCATGATATTTTCGACAGGTCCGCGGTCATCGTTTTTTCATGAAAATTTCAGACATTTTTTTCATGATATTTTAGACAAGTCCACGGTCATCGTTTTTTCATGAAAATTTCAGACATTTTTTTCATGATATTTTAGACAAGTCCACGGTCATCGTTTTTTCATGAAAATTTCAGACATTTTTTCCATGATATTTTCGACAGGTCCACGGTCATCGTTTTTTCATGAAAATGACAACAGGTCCGCGGACATTGCTTTTTCATGAACATTTCAGACATTTTTTTCATGATATTTTCGACAGGTCCGCGGTCATGGTGTTTTTATGAAAATTTCAGACATTTTTTTCATGATATTTTCGACAGGTCCGCGGTCATCGTTTTTTCATGAAAATTTCAGACATTTTTTCATGATATATTAGACAAGTCCACGGTCATCGTTTTTTCATGAAAATTTCAGACATTTTTTTCATGATATTTTTGACAGGTCATCGTTTTTTACGTTTTTTAATGAAAATTTCAGACATTTTTTTCATGATATTTTCGACAGGTCCGCGATCATCGTTTTTTCATGAAAATTTCAGACATTTTTTTCATGATATTTTACACAGGTCATCGTTTTTTACGTTTTTTCATGAAAATTTCCGACATTTTTTTCATGATATTTTCGAAAGGTCCACGGTCATCGTTTTTTCATGAAAATTTCAGACATTTTTGCATGAGTTTTTCGACAGGACCGCGGTGATCTTTTTTTCATGAAAATGACAACCGGTCTGCGGTCATTGCTTTTTCATGAAAATTTCAGACATTTTTTTCATGATATTTTCGACAGGTCCGCGGTCATCGTTTTTTCATGAAAATTAGAGACATTTTTTTCATGATATTTTCGACAGGTCCGCGGTCATCGTTTTTTCATGAAAATTTCAGACATTTTTTTCATGATATTTTAGACAAGTCCACGGTCTTCGTTTTTTCATGAAAATTTCAGACATTTTTTTCATGATATTTTTAACAAGTCTGCGGTCATCGTTTTTTCATTAAAACTTCAGACATTTTTTAACATGATATTTTTGACAAGTCCACGGTCATCGTTTTTTCATGAAAATTTCAGACATTTTTTTCATGATATGTTAGACAAGTCCGCGGTCATCGTTTTTTCATGAAAATTTCAGACTTTTTTTTCATGATATTTTCGACAAGTCCACCGTCATCGTTCTTTCATGAAAATTTCAGAAATGTTTTTTTTCATGATATTTTCGACAGGTCCGCGGTCATCTTTTTTTCATGAAAATTTCAGACATTTTTTTCATGATATTTTAGACAAGTCCACGGTCATCGTTTTTTCATGAAAATTTCAGACATTTTTTCCATGATATTTTCGACAGGTCCACGGTCATCGTATTTTCATGAAAATTTCAGACACTTTTTTTCATGATATTTTCAACAGGTCCGCGGTCATCATTTTTTCATGAAAATTTCAGACATTCTTGCATGAGTTTTTCGACAGGACCGCGGTGATCTTTTTTTCATGAAAATGATAACAGGTCCGCGGACATTGCTTTTTCATGAACATTTCATACATTTTTTTCATGATATTTTCGACAGGTCCGCGGTCATTGTTTTTTCATGAAAATTTCAGACATTTTTTTCATGATATGTTAGACAAGTCCGCGGTCATCGTTTTTTCATGAAAATTTCAGACATTTTTTTTCATGATATTTTCGACAGGTCCGCGGTCATCGTTTTTTGAATGAAAATTTCAGAATTTTTTCATGATATTTCATGATATTTTCATGATATTTTCGACAGGTCCGCGGTCATCGTTTTTTCATGAAAATTTCAGACATTTTTTTCATGATATGTTAGACAAGTCCGCGGTCATCGTTTTTTCATGAAAATTTCAGACTTTATTTTCATGAAAATGTCAGACTTTTTTTTCATGATATTTTAGACAAGTCCGTGGTCATCGTTGTTTCATGAACATTTTAGACATTTTTTTCATGATATTTTAGACATGTCCGCGGTCATCGTTTTTTCATGTAAGTTTCAGACTTTTTTTTCATGATATTTTCGACAAGTCCACGGTCATCTTTTTTTCATGAAAATTTCAGACATTTTTTCCATGATATTTTCGACAGGTCCACGGTCATCGTATTTTCATGAAAATTTCAGACACTTTTTTTCATGATATTTTCAACAGGTCCGCGGTCATCATTTTTTCATGAAAATTTCAGACATTCTTGCATGAGTTTTTCGACAGGACCGCGGTGATCTTTTTTTCATGAAAATGACAACAGGTCCGCGGACATTGCTTTTTCATGAACATTTCATACATTTTTTTCATGATATTTTCGACAGGTCCGCGGTCATTGTTTTTTCATGAAAATTTCAGACATTTTTTTCATGATATGTTAGACAAGTCCGCGGTCATCGTTTTTTCATGAAAATTTCAGACATTTTTTTTCATGATATTTTAGACAGGTCCGCGGTCATCGTTTTTTGAATGAAAATTTCAGAATTTTTTCATGATATTTCATGATATTTTCATGATATTTTCGACAGGTCCGCGGTCATCGTTTTTTCATGAAAATTTCAGACATTTTTTTCATGATATGTTAGACAAGTCCGCGGTCATCGTTTTTTCATGAAAATTTCAGACTTTTTTTTCATGAAAATGTCAGACTTTTTTTTCATGATATTTTAGACAAGTCCGTGGTCATCGTTGTTTCATGAACATTTTAGACATTTTTTTCATGATATTTTAGACATGTCCGCGGTCATCGTTTTTTCATGTAAGTTTCAGACTTTTTTTTCATGAAAATGTCAGACTTTTTTTTCATGATATTTTCGACAGGTCCGCGGTCATCGTTTTTTGAATGAAAATTTCAGACATTGTTTAAATGATATTTTTGACAGGTCCGCTGTCCTAATTTTTTCGTGAAAGTTTCAGACTTTTTTTTCATGAAAATTTCAGACTTTTTTTTCATGATATTTTAGACAAGTCCGTGGTCATCGTTTTTTCATGAAAATTTCAGACATTTTTTTTCATGATATTTTCGACAGGTCCACGGTCATCGTTTTTTCATGAAAATGACAACAGGTCCACGGTCATCGTTTTTTCATGAAAATGACAACAGGTCCGCGGACATTGCTTTTTCATGAACATTTCAGACATTTTTTTCATGATATTTTCGACAGGTCCGCGGTCATGGTGTTTTTATGAAAATTTCAGACATTTTTTTCATGATATTTTCGACAGGTCCGCGGTCATCGTTTTTTCATGAAAATTTCAGACATTTTTTCATGATATATTAGACAAGTCCACGGTCATCGTTTTTTCATGAAAATTTCAGACATTTTTTTCATGATATTTTTGACAGGTCATCGTTTTTTTACGTTTTTTAATGAAAATTTCAGACATTTTTTTCATGATATTTTCGACAGGTCCGCGATCATCGTTTTTTCATGAAAATTTCAGACATTTTTTTCATGATATTTTACACAGGTCATCGTTTTTTACGTTTTTTCATGAAAATTTCCGACATTTTTTTCATGATATTTTCGAAAGGTCCACGGTCATCGTTTTTTCATGAAAATTTCAGACATTTTTGCATGAGTTTTTCGACAGGACCGCGGTGATCTTTTTTTCATGAAAATGACAACCGGTCTGCGGTCATTGCTTTTTCATGAAAATTTCAGACATTTTTTTCATGATATTTTCGACAGGTCCGCGGTCATCGTTTTTTCATGAAAATTAGAGACATTTTTTTCATGATATTTTCGACAGGTCCGCGGTCATCGTTTTTTCATGAAAATTTCAGACATTTTTTTCATGATATTTTAGACAAGTCCACGGTCTTCGTTTTTTCATGAAAATTTCAGACATTTTTTTCATGATAATTTTAACAAGTCTGCGGTCATCGTTTTTTCATTAAAACTTCAGACATTTTTTAACATGATATTTTTGACAAGTCCACGGTCATCGTTTTTTCATGAAAATTTCAGACATTTTTTTCATGATATTTTAGACAAGTCCGCGGTCATCGTTTTTTCATGAAAATTTCAGACATTTTTTTCATGATATGTTAGACAAGTCCGCGGTCATCGTTTTTTCATGAAAATTTCAGACTTTTTTTTCATGATATTTTCGACAAGTCCACCGTCATCGTTCTTTCATGAAAATTTCAGAAATGTTTTTTTTCATGATATTTTCGACAGGTCCGCGGTCATCTTTTTTTCATGAAAATTTCAGACATTTTTTTCATGATATTTTAGACAAGTCCACGGTCATCGTTTTTTCATGAAAATTTCAGACATTTTTTCCATGATATTTTCGACAGGTCCACGGTCATCGTATTTTCATGAAAATTTCAGACACTTTTTTTCATGATATTTTCAACAGGTCCGCGGTCATCATTTTTTCATGAAAATTTCAGACATTCTTGCATGAGTTTTTCGACAGGACCGCGGTGATCTTTTTTTCATGAAAATGATAACAGGTCCGCGGACATTGCTTTTTCATGAACATTTCATACATTTTTTTCATGATATTTTCGACAGGTCCGCGGTCATTGTTTTTTCATGAAAATTTCAGACATTTTTTTCATGATATGTTAGACAAGTCCGCGGTAATCTTTTATTCATGAAAATTTCAGACATTTTTTTTCATGATATTTTCGACAGGTCCGCGGTCATCGTTTTTTGAATGAAAATTTCAGAATTTTTTCATGATATTTCATGATATTTTCATGATATTTTCGACAGGTCCGCGGTCATCGTTTTTTCATGAAAATTTCAGACATTTTTTTCATGATATGTTAGACAAGTCCGCGGTCATCGTTTTTTCATGAAAATTTCAGACTTTATTTTCATGAAAATGTCAGACTTTTTTTTCATGATATTTTAGACAAGTCCGTGGTCATCGTTGTTTCATGAACATTTTAGACATTTTTTTCATGATATTTTAGACATGTCCGCGGTCATCGTTTTTTCATGTAAGTTTCAGACTTTTTTTTCATGAAAATGTCAGACTTTTTTTTCATGATATTTTCGACAGGTCCGCGGTCATCGTTTTTTGAATGAAAATTTCAGACATTGTTTAAATGATATTTTTGACAGGTCCGCTGTCCTAATTTTTTCGTGAAAGTTTCAGACTTTTTTTTCATGAAAATTTCAGACTTTTTTTTCATGATATTTTAGACAAGTCCGTGGTCATCGTTTTTTCATGAACATGTCAGACACTTTTTTTCATGATATTTTCGACAGGTCCGCGGTCATCGTTTTTTGAATGAAAATTTCAGACATTTTTTTCATGATATTTTCGACAGGTCCGCGGTCATCGTTTTTTCATGAAAATTTCAGACATTTTTTTCATGATATTTTAGACAAGTCCACGGTCATCGTTTTTTCATGAAAATTTCAGACATTTTTTCCATGATATTTTCGACAGGTCCACGGTCATCGTTTTTTCATGAAAATGACAACAGGTCCGCGGACATTGCTTTTTCATGAACATTTCAGACATTTTTTTCATGATATTTTCGACAGGTCCGCGGTCATGGTGTTTTTATGAAAATTTCAGACATTTTTTTCATGATATTTTCGACAGGTCCGCGGTCATCGTTTTTTCATGAAAATTTCAGACATTTTTTCAAGATATATTAGACAAGTCCACGGTCATCGTTTTTTCATGAAAATTTCAGACATTTTTTTTCATGATATTTTTGACAAGTCCGCGTCATCGTTTTATGAATGAAAATTTCAGACATTTTTTTCATGATATGTTAGACAAGTCCGCGGTCATCGTTTTTTCATGAAAATTTCAGACTTTTTTTTCATGAAAATGTCAGACTTTTTTTTCATGATATTTTAGACAAGTCCGTGGTCATCGTTGTTTCATGGACATTTTAGACATTTTTTTAATGATATTTTAGACATGTCCGCGGTCATCGTTTTTTCATGTAAGTTTCAGACTTTTTTTTTCATGAAAATGTCAGACTTTTTTTTCATGATATTTTCGACAGGTCCGCGGTCATCGTTTTTTGAATGAAAATTTCAGACATTGTTTAAATGATATTTTTGACAGGTCCGCTGTCCTAATTTTTTCGTGAAAGTTTCAGACTTTTTTTTCATGAAAATTTCAGACTTTTTTTTCATGATATTTTCGACAAGTCCACGGTCATCGTTCTTTCATGAAAATTTCAGAAATGTTTTTTTTCATGATATTTTCGACAGGTCCGCGGTCATCGTTTTTTCATGAAAATTTCAGACATTTTTTTCATGATATTTTAGACAAGTCCACGGTCATCGTTTTTTCATGAAAATTTCAGACATTTTTTCCGTGATATTTTCGACAGGTCCACGGTCATCGTATTTTCATGAAAATTTCAGACACTTTTTTTCATGATATTTCAACAGGTCCGCGGTCATCATTTTTTCATGAAAATTTCAGACATTCTTGCATGAGTTTTTCGACAGGACCGCGGTGATCTTTTTTTCATGAAAATGACAACAGGTCCGCGGACATTGCTTTTTCATGAACATTTCATACATTTTTTTCATGATATTTTCGACAGGTCCGCGGTCATTGTTTTTTCATGAAAATTTCAGACATTTTTTTCATGATATGTTAGACAAGTCCGCGGTCATCGTTTTTTCATGAAAATTTCAGACATTTTTTTTCATGATATTTTAGACAGGTCCGCGGTCATCGTTTCTTGAATGAAAATTTCAGAATTTTTTCATGATATTTCATGATATTTTCATGATATTTTCGACAGGTCCGCGGTCATCGTTTTTTCATGAAAATTTCAGACATTTTTTTCATGATATGTTAGACAAGTCCGCGGTCATCGTTTTTTCATGAAAATTTCAGACTTTTTTTTCATGAAAATGTCAGACTTTTTTTTCATGATATTTTAGACAAGTCCGTGGTCATCGTTGTTTCATGAACATTTTAGACATTTTTTTCATGATATTTTAGACATGTCCGCGGTCATCGTTTTTTCATGTAAGTTTCAGACTTTTTTTTCATGAAAATGTCAGACTTTTTTTTCATGATATTTTCGACAGGTCCGCGGTCATCGTTTTTTGAATGAAAATTTCAGACATTGTTTAAATGATATTTTTGACAGGTCCGCTGTCCTAATTTTTTCGTGAAAGTTTCAGACTTTTTTTTCATGAAAATTTCAGACTTTTTTTTCATGATATTTTAGACAAGTCCGTGGTCATCGTTTTTTCATGAACATTTCAGACATTTTTTTTCATGATATTTTCGACAGGTCCGCGGTCATCGTTTTTTGAATGAAAATTTCAGACATTTTTTTCATGATATTTTCGACAGGTCCGCGGTCATCGTTTTTTCATGAAAATTTCAGACATTTTTTTCATGATATTTTAGACAAGTCCACGGTCATCGTTTTTTCATGAAAATTTCAGACATTTTTTCCATGATATTTTCGACAGGTCCACGGTCATCGTTTTTTCATGAAAATGACAACAGGTCCGCGGACATTGCTTTTTCATGAACATTTCAGACATTTTTTTCATGATATTTTCGACAGGTCCGCGGTCATGGTGTTTTTTATGAAAATTTCAGACATTTTTTTCATGATATTTTCGACAGGTCCGCGGTCATCGTTTTTTCATGAAAATTTCAGACATTTTTTCAAGATATATTAGACAAGTCCACAGTCATCGTTTTTTCATGAAAATTTCAGACATTTTTTTTCATGATATTTTTGACAGGTCCGCGTGATCGTTTTATGAATGAAAATTTCAGACATTTTTTTCATAATATTTTTGACAAGTCTGCGGTCATCGTTTTTTCATTAAAACTTCAGACATTTTTTAACATGATATTTTTGTCAAGTCCGCGGTCATCGTTTTTTCATGAAAATTTCAGACATTTTTTTTTCATGATATTTTTGACAGGTCCGCGATCATCGTTTTTTCATGAAAGTTTCAGACATTTTTTTCATGATATTTTTGACAGGTCATCGTTTTTTACGTTTTTTAATGAAAATTTCAGACATTTTTTTCATGATATTTTCGACAGGTCCGCGGTCATCGTTTTTTCATGAAAATTTCAGACATTTTTTTCATGATATTTTACACAGGTCCGCGGTCATCGTTTTTTCATGAAAATTTCCGACATTTTTTTCATGATATTTTCGAAAAGTCCACCGTCATCGTTCTTTCATGAAAATTTCAGAAATGTTTTTTTTCATGATATTTTCGACAGGTCCGCGGTCATCTTTTTTTCATGAAAATTTCAGACATTTTTTTCATGATATTTTAGACAAGTCCACGGTCATCGTTTTTTCATGAAAATTTCAGACACTTTTTTTCATGATATTTTCAACAGGTCCGCGGTCATCATTTTTCCATGAAAATTTCAGACATTCTTGCATGAGTTTTTCGACAGGACCGCGGTGATCTTTTTTTCATGAAAATGACAACAGGTCCGCGGACATTGCTTTTTCATGAACATTTCATACATTTTTTTCATGATATTTTCGACAGGTCCGCGGTCATTGTTTTTTCATGAAAATTTCAGACATTTTTTTCATGATATGTTAGACAAGTCCGCGGTCATCGTTTTTTCATGAAAATTTCAGACATTTTTTTTCATGATATTTTAGACAGGTCCGCGGTCATCGTTTTTTGAATGAAAATTTCAGAATTTTTTCATGATATTTCATGATATTTTCATGATATTTTCGACAGGTCCGCGGTCATCGTTTTTTCATGAAAATTTCAGACATTTTTTTCATGATATGTTAGACAAGTCCGCGGTCATCGTTTTTTCATGAAAATTTCAGACTTTTTTTTCATGAAAATGTCAGACTTTTTTTTCATGATATTTTAGACAAGTCCGTGGTCATCGTTGTTTCATGAACATTTTAGACATTTTTTTCATGATATTTTAGACATGTCCGCGGTCATCGTTTTTTCATGTAAGTTTCAGACTTTTTTTTCATGAAAATGTCAGACTTTTTTTTCATGATATTTTCGACAGGTCCGCGGTCATCGTTTTTTGAATGAAAATTTCAGACATTGTTTAAATGATATTTTTGACAGGTCCGCTGTCCTAATTTTTTCGTGAAAGTTTCAGACTTTTTTTTCATGAAAATTTCAGACTTTTTTTTCATGATATTTTAGACAAGTCCGTGGTCATCGTTTTTTCATGAACATTTTAGACATTTTTTTTCATGATATTTTCGACAGGTCCGCGGTCATCGTTTTTTGAATGAAAATTTCAGAATTTTTTCATGATATTTCATGATATTTTCATGATATTTTCGACAGGTCCGCGGTCATCGTTTTTTCATGAAAATTTCAGACATTTTTTTCATGATATGTTAGACAAGTCCGCGGTCATCGTTTTTTCATGAAAATTTCAGACTTTTTTTTCATGAAAATGTCAGACTTTTTTTTCATGATATTTTAGACAAGTCCGTGGTCATCGTTGTTTCATGAACATTTTAGACATTTTTTTCATGATATTTTAGACATATCCGCGGTCATCGTTTTTTCATGTAAGTTTCAGACTTTTTTTTCATGAAAATGTCAGACTTTTTTTTCATGATATTTTAGACAAGTCCACGGTCATCGTTTTTTCATGAAAATTTCAGACATTTTTTCCATGATATTTTCGACAGGTCCACGGTCATCGTTTTTTCATGAAAATTTCAGACACTTTTTTTCATGATATTTTCAACAGGTCCGCGGTCATCATTTTTTCATGAAAATTTCAGACATTCTTGCATGAGTTTTTCGACAGGACCGCGGTGATCTTTTTTTCATGAAAATGACAACAGGTCCGCGGACATTGCTTTTTCATGAACATTTCAGACATTTTTTTCATGATATGTTAGACAAGTCCGCGGTCATCGTTTTTTCATGAAAATTTCAGACTTTTTTTTCATGATATTTTCGACAAGTCCACGGTCATCGTTCTTTCATGAAAATTTCAGAAATGTTTTTTTTCATGATATTTTCGACAGGTCCGCGGTCATCGTTTTTTCATGAAAATTTCAGACATTTTTTTCATGATATTTTAGACAAGTCCACGGTCATCGTTTTTTCATGAAAATTTCAGACATTTTTTCCGTGATATTTTCGACAGGTCCACGGTCATCGTATTTTCATGAAAATTTCAGACACTTTTTTTCATGATATTTTCGACAAGTCCGCGGTCATCATTTTTTCATGAAAATTTCAGACATTTTTTTTCATGATATTTTAGACAGGTCCGCGGTCATCGTTTCTTGAATGAAAATTTCAGAATTTTTTCATGATATTTCATGATATTTTCATGATATTTTCGACAGGTCCGCGGTCATCGTTTTTTCATGAAAATTTCAGACATTTTTTTCATGATATGTTAGACAAGTCCGCGGTCATCGTTTTTTCATGAAAATTTCAGACTTTTTTTTCATGAAAATGTCAGACTTTTTTTTCATGATATTTTAGACAAGTCCGTGGTCATCGTTGTTTCATGAACATTTTAGACATTTTTTTCATGATATTTTAGACATGTCCGCGGTCATCGTTTTTTCATGTAAGTTTCAGACTTTTTTTTCATGAAAATGTCAGACTTTTTTTTCATGATATTTTCGACAGGTCCGCGGTCATCGTTTTTTGAATGAAAATTTCAGACATTGTTTAAATGATATTTTTGACAGGTCCGCTGTCCTAATTTTTTCGTGAAAGTTTCAGACTTTTTTTTCATGAAAATTTCAGACTTTTTTTTCATGATATTTTAGACAAGTCCGTGGTCATCGTTTTTTCATGAACATTTCAGACATTTTTTTTCATGATATTTTCGACAGGTCCGCGGTCATCGTTTTTTGAATGAAAATTTCAGACATTTTTTTCATGATATTTTCGACAGGTCCGCGGTCATCGTTTTTTCATGAAAATTTCAGACATTTTTTTCATGATATTTTAGACAAGTCCACGGTCATCGTTTTTTCATGAAAATTTCAGACATTTTTTCCATGATATTTTCGACAGGTCCACGGTCATCGTTTTTTCATGAAAATGACAACAGGTCCGCGGACATTACTTTTTCATGAACATTTCAGACATTTTTTTCATGATATTTTCGACAGGTCCGCGGTCATGGTGTTTTTATGAAAATTTCAGACATTTTTTTCATGATATTTTCGACAGGTCCGCGGTCATCGTTTTTTCATGAAAATTTCAGACACTTTTTTTCATGATATTTCAACAGGTCCGCGGTCATCATTTTTTCATGAAAATTTCAGACATTTTTTTTCATGATATTTTAGACAGGTCCGCGGTCATCGTTTCTTGAATGAAAATTTCAGAATTTTTTCATGATATTTCATGATATTTTCATGATATTTTCGACAGGTCCGCGGTCATCGTTTTTTCATGAAAATTTCAGACATTTTTTTCATGATATGTTAGACAAGTCCGCGGTCATCGTTTTTTCATGAAAATTTCAGACTTTTTTTTCATGAAAATGTCAGACTTTTTTTTCATGATATTTTAGACAAGTCCGTGGTCATCGTTGTTTCATGAACATTTTAGACATTTTTTTCATGATATTTTAGACATGTCCGCGGTCATCGTTTTTTCATGTAAGTTTCAGACTTTTTTTTCATGAAAATGTCAGACTTTTTTTTCATGATATTTTCGACAGGTCCGCGGTCATCGTTTTTTGAATGAAAATTTCAGACATTGTTTAAATGATATTTTTGACAGGTCCGCTGTCCTAATTTTTTCGTGAAAGTTTCCGACATTTTTTTTCATGATATTTTCGAAAAGTCCACCGTCATCGTTCTTTCATGAAAATTTCAGAAATGTTTTTTTTTCATGATATTTTCGACAGGTCCGCGGTCATCTTTTTTTCATGAAAATTTCAGACATTTTTTTCATGATATTTTAGACAAGTCCACGGTCATCGTTTTTTCATGAAAATTTCAGACACTTTTTTTCATGATATTTTCAACAGGTCCGCGGTCATCATTTTTCCATGAAAATTTCAGACATTCTTGCATGAGTTTTTCGACAGGACCGCGGTGATCTTTTTTTCATGAAAATGACAACAGGTCCGCGGACATTGCTTTTTCATGAACATTTCATACATTTTTTTCATGATATTTTCGACAGGTCCGCGGTCATTGTTTTTTCATGAAAATTTCAGACATTTTTTTCATGATATGTTAGACAAGTCCGCGGTCATCGTTTTTTCATGAAAATTTCAGACATTTTTTTTCATGATATTTTAGACAGGTCCGCGGTCATCGTTTTTTGAATGAAAATTTCAGAATTTTTTCATGATATTTCATGATATTTTCATGATATTTTCGACAGGTCCGCGGTCATCGTTTTTTCATGAAAATTTCAGACATTTTTTTCATGATATGTTAGACAAGTCCGCGGTCATCGTTTTTTCATGAAAATTTCAGACTTTTTTTTCATGAAAATGTCAGACTTTTTTTTCATGATATTTTAGACAAGTCCGTGGTCATCGTTGTTTCATGAACATTTTAGACATTTTTTTCATGATATTTTAGACATGTCCGCGGTCATCGTTTTTTCATGTAAGTTTCAGACTTTTTTTTCATGAAAATGTCAGACTTTTTTTTCATGATATTTTCGACAGGTCCGCGGTCATCGTTTTTTGAATGAAAATTTCAGACATTGTTTAAATGATATTTTTGACAGGTCCGCTGTCCTAATTTTTTCGTGAAAGTTTCAGACTTTTTTTTCATGAAAATTTCAGACTTTTTTTTCATGATATTTTAGACAAGTCCGTGGTCATCGTTTTTTCATGAACATTTCAGACATTTTTTTTCATGATATTTTCGACAGGTCCGCGGTCATCGTTTTTTGAATGAAAATTTCAGACATTTTTTTCATGATATTTCATGATATTTTCATGATATTTTCGACAGGTCCGCGGTCATCGTTTTTTCATGAAAATTTCAGACATTTTTTTCATGATATGTTAGACAAGTCCGCGGTCATCGTTTTTTCATGAAAATTTCAGACTTTTTTTTCATGAAAATGTCAGACTTTTTTTTCATGATATTTTAGACAAGTCCGTGGTCATCGTTGTTTCATGAACATTTTAGACATTTTTTTCATGATATTTTAGACATGTCCGCGGTCATCGTTTTTTCATGTAAGTTTCAGACTTTTTTTTTCATGAAAATGTCAGACTTTTTTTTCATGATATTTTAGACAAGTCCGCGGTCATCGTTTTTTCATGAAAATTTCAGACATTTTTTTCATGATATTTTAGACAAGTCCACGGTCATCGTTTTTTCATGAAAATTTCAGACATTTTTTCCATGATATTTTCGACAGGTCCACGGTCATCGTTTTTTCATGAAAATTTCAGACATTTTTGCATGAGTTTTTCGACAGGACCGCGGTGATCTTTTTTTCATGAAAATGACAACCGGTCCGCGGTCATTGCTTTTTCATGAAAATTCCAGACATTTTTTAACATGATATTTTTGACAAGTACACGGTCATCGTTTTTTCATGAAAATTTCAGACATTTTTTTTCATGACATTTTCAACAGGTCCGCGGTCATCGTTTTTTCATGAAAATTTCAGACATTTTTTTCATGATATTTTTGACAGGTCATCGTTTTTTCATTAAAATTTCAGACTTTTTTTTTCATGATATTTTCGACAGGTCCGCGAGCATGGTTTTTTCATGAAAATTTCAGACATTTTTGCATGAATTTTTTCGACAGGACCGCGGTGATCTTTTTTTCATGAAAATGACAACAGGTCCGCAGTGATGTTTTTTTCATGAAAATGACAACAGGTCCGTGGACATCGTTTTTTTATGAAAATTTCAGACATTTTTTTCATGATATTTTCGACAAGTCCACGGTCATCGTTTCTTTATTGAAAATTTCAGACATTTTTTTCATGATATTTTCGATAGATCCGCGGTCATCCTTTTTTCATGAAAATTTCAGACATTTTTTTCATCATATTTTTGACAGGTCCGCGGTGATCTTTTTTTCATTAAAATGACAACAGGTCCGCTGTCATTGTTTTTTCATGAAAATAACAAATGGTCCGCGGTCATCATTTTTTCATGAAAATGACAACAGGTCCGCAGTCATCGTTTATTCATGTAAATGACAACAGGTTCGCAGTCATCGTTTTTTCATGAAAATGACAACAGGTCCGCGGTCATTGCTTTTTCATGAAAATTTCAGACATTTTTTTCATGATATTTTCGACAGGTCCGCGGTCATCGTTTTTTCATGAAAATTTCCGACATTTTTTTCATGATATTTTACACAGGTCATCGTTTTTTCATGAAAATTTCCGACATTTTTTTCATGATATTTTCGAAAGGTCCACGGTCATCGTTTTTTTCATGAAAATTTCAGACATTTTTTTCATGATATTTTTAACAAGTCTGCGGTCATCGTTTTTTCATGAAAATTTCAGACAATTTTTTCATGATATTTTCGAAAGGAACGCGGTCATCGTTGTTTCATGAACATTTTAGACATTTTTTTCATGATATTTTCGACAAGTCCGCGGTCATCGTTTTTTCATGAAAATTTCAGACAATTTTTTCATGATATTTTCGAAAGGAACGCGGTCCTCGTTGTTTCATGAACATTTCAGACATTTTTTTCATGATAATTTTGACAAGTCCGTGGTCTACGTTTTTTCATGAAAATTTCAGACATTTTTTTTCATGATATTTTCGACAGGTCCGCGGTCATCGTTTTTTGAAAGAAAATTTCAGACATTTTTTTCATGATATTTTCGACAAGTCAGCGCTCATCGTTTTTTCATGAAAATTTCAGACATTTTTTTCATGATATTTTCGACAAGTCCGCGGTCATCGTTTTTTTATGAAAATTTCAGACATTTTTTTCATGATATTTTCGACAGGTCCGCGAGCATGGTTTTTTCATGAAAATTTCAGACATTTTTTTCATGATATTTTTAACAAGTCTGCGGTCATCGTTTTTTCATTAAAACTTCAGACATTTTTTAACATGATATTTTTGACAAGTCCATGGTCATCGTTTTTTCATGAAAATTTCGGACATTTTTTTCATGATATTTTTAACAAGTCTGCGGTCATCGTTTTTTCATTAAAACTTCAGACATTTTTTAACATGATATTTTTGACAAGTCCACGGTCATCGTTTTTTCATGAAAATTTCAGACATTTTTTTTCATGACATTTTCAACAGGTCCGCGGTCATCGTTTTTTCATGAAAATTTCAGACATTTTTTTCATGATATTTTTGACAGGTCATCGTTTTTTCATTAAAATTTCAGACTTTTTTTTTCATGATATTTTCGACAGGTCCGCAAGCATGGTTTTTTCATGAAAATTTCAGACATTTTTTTCATGATATTTTCAACAAGTCCGTGGTCATCGTTTTTTCATGAAAATTTCAGACATTTTTTTCATGATATTTTAGACAAGTCCACGGTCATCGTTTTTTCATGAAAATTTCAGAAATGTTTTTTTTCATGATATTTTCGAAAGTTACGCGGTCATCGTTTTTTGAATGAAAATTTCAGAAATTTTTTTCATAATAATTTTGACAAGTCCGCGGTCATCGTCTTGTCATGAAAATTTCAGACATTTTTTTCATGATAATTTTCACAAGTCCGTGGTCATCGTTTTTTCATGAAAGTTTCAGACTTTTTTTTCATGAAAATTTCAGACATTTTTTTCATGATATTTTCGACAGGTCCGCGGTCATCGTTTTTTCATGAAAATTTCCGGCATTTTTTTCATGATATTTTCGACAGGTCCGCGGTCATCGTTTTTTCATGAAAATTTCAGACATTTTTTTCATGATATTTTAGAGAAGTCCACGGTCATCGTTTTTTCATGAAAATTTCAGACATTTTTTTCATGATATTTTTAACAAGTCTGCGGTCATCGTTTTTTCATTAAAACTTCAGACATTTTTTAACATGATATTTTTGACAAGTCCACGGTCATCGTTTTTTCATGAAAATTTCAGACATTTTTTTTCATGACATTTTCAACAGGTCCGCGGTCATCGTTTTTTCATGAAAATTTCAGACATTTTTTTCATGATATTTTTGACAGGTCATCGTTTTTTCATTAAAATTTCAGACTTTTTTTTTCATGATATTTTCGACAGGTCCGCGAGCATGGTTTTTTCATGAAAATTTCAGACATCTTTGCATGAGTTTTTCGACAGGACCGCGGTGATCTTTTTTTCATGAAAATGACAACAGGTCCGCAGTGATGTTTTTTTCATGAAAATGACAACAGGTCCGTGGACATCGTTTTTTTATGAAAATTTCAGACATTTTTTTCATGATATTTTCGACAAGTCCACGGTCATCGTTTCTTTATTGAAAATTTCAGACATTTTTTTCATGATATTTTCGATAGGTCCGCGGTCATCGTTTTTTCATGAAAATTTCAGACATTTTTTTCATCATATTTTCGACAGGTCCGCGGTGATCTTTTTTTCATGAAAATGACAACAGGTCCGCTGTCATTGTTTTTTCATGAACATTTCAGACATTTTTTTCATGATATTTTTGACAGTTCCGTGGTCATCGTTTTTTCATGAAAATAACAAATGGTCCGCGGTCATCATTTTTTCATGAAAATGACAACAGGTCCGCGGTCATCGTTTTTTCATGAAAATTTCAGACATTTTTTTCATGATATTTTAGACAAGTCCACGGTCATCGTTTTTTCATGAAAATTTCAGACATTTTTTTCATGATATTTTTAACAAGTCTGCGGTCATCGTTTTTTCATTAAAACTTCAGACATTTTTTAACATGATATTTTTGACAAGTCCACGGTCATCGTTTTTTCATGAAAATTTCAGACATTTTTTTTCATGACATTTTCAACAGGTCCGCGGTCATCGTTTTTTCATGAAAATTTCAGACATTTTTTTCATGATATTTTTGACAGGTCATTGTTTTTTTATTAAAATTTCAGACTTTTTTTTTCATGATATTTTCGACAGGTCCGCGAGCATGGTTTTTTCATGAAAATTTCAGACATTTTTTTCATGATATTTTCAACAAGTCCGTGGTCATCGTTTTTTCATGAAAATTTCAGACATTTTTTTCATGATATTTTAGACAAGTCCACGGTCATCGTTTTTTCATGAAAATTTCAGAAATGTTTTTTTTCATGATATTTTCGAAAGTTACGCGGTCATCGTTTTTTGAATGAAAATTTCAGACATTTTTTTCATAATAATTTTGACAAGTCCGCGGTCATCGTCTTGTCATGAAAATTTCAGACATTTTTTTCATGATAATTTTGACAAGTCCGTGGTCATCGTTTTTTCATGAAAATTTCAGACATTTTTTTTCATGATATTTTCGACAGGTCCGCGGTCATCGTTTTTTGAATGAAAATTTCAGACATTTTTTTCATGATATTTTCGACAAGTCCGCGGTCATCGTTTTTTCATGAAAATTTCAGACATTTTTTTCATGATATTTTTGACAGGTCATCGTTTTTTCATTAAAATTTCAGACTTTTTTTTTCATGATATTTTCGACGGGTCCGCGAGCATGGTTTTTTCATGAAAATTTCAGACATTTTTTTCATGATATTTTTGACAGGTCCACGGTCATCGTTTTTTCATGAAAATTTCAGACATTTTTTTCATCATATTTTCGACAGGTCCGCGGTGATCTTTTTTTCATGAAAATGACAACAGGTCCGCTGTCATTGTTTTTTCATGAACATTTCAGACATTTTTTTCATGATATTTTTGACAGTTCCGTGGTCATCGTTTTTTCATGAAAATAACAAATGGTCCGCGGTCATCATTTTTTCATGAAAATGACAACAGGTCCGCGGTCATCGTTTTTTCATGAAAATTTCAGACATTTTTTTCATGATATTTTAGACAAGTCCACGGTCATCGTTTTTTCATGAAAATTTCAGACATTTTTTTCATGATATTTTTAACAAGTCTGCGGTCATCGTTTTTTCATTAAAACTTCAGACATTTTTTAACATGATATTTTTGACAAGTCCACGGTCATCGTTTTTTCATGAAAATTTCAGACATTTTTTTTCATGACATTTTCAACAGGTCCGCGGTCATCGTTTTTTCATGAAAATTTCAGACATTTTTTTCATGATATTTTTGACAGGTCATCGTTTTTTTATTAAAATTTCAGACTTTTTTTTTCATGATATTTTCGACAGGTCCGCGAGCATGGTTTTTTCATGAAAATTTCAGACATTTTTTTCATGATATTTTCAACAAGTCCGTGGTCATCGTTTTTTCATGAAAATTTCAGACATTTTTTTCATGATATTTTAGACAAGTCCACGGTCATCGTTTTTTCATGAAAATTTCAGAAATGTTTTTTTTCATGATATTTTCGAAAGTTACGCGGTCATCGTTTTTTGAATGAAAATTTCAGACATTTTTTTCATAATAATTTTGACAAGTCCGCGGTCATCGTCTTGTCATGAAAATTTCAGACATTTTTTTCATGATAATTTTGACAAGTCCGTGGTCATCGTTTTTTCATGAAAATTTCAGACATTTTTTTTCATGATATTTTCGACAGGTCCGCGGTCATCGTTTTTTTGAATGAAAATTTCAGACATTTTTTTCATGATATTTTCGACAAGTCCGCGGTCATCGTTTTTTCATGAAAATTTCAGACATTTTTTTCATGATATTTTTGACAGGTCATCGTTTTTTCATTAAAATTTCAGACTTTTTTTTTCATGATATTTTCGACAGGTCCGCGAGCATGGTTTTTTCATGAAAATTTCAGACATTTTTTCCATGATATTTTTGACAGGTCCACGGTCATCGTTTTTTCATGAAAATTTCAGACATTTTTGCATGAGTTTTTCGACAGGACCGCGGTGATCTTTTTTTCATGAAAATGACAACAGGTCCGCGGTCATCGTTTTTTCATGAAAATTTCCGACATTTTTTTCATGATATTTTCGACAGGTCCGCGGTCATCGTTTTTTCATGAAAATTTCAGACATTTTTTTCATGATATTTTAGACAAGTCCACGGTCATCGTTTTTTCATGAAAATTTCAGACATTTTTTTCATGATATTTTTAACAAGTCTGCGGTCATCGTTTTTTCATTAAAACTTCAGACATTTTTTAACATGATATTTTTGACAAGTCCACGGTCATCGTTTTTTCATGAAAATTTCAGAAATTTTTTTTCATGACATTTTCAACAGGTCCGCGGTCATCGTTTTTTCATGAAAATTTCAGACATTTTTTTCATGATATTTTTGACAGGTCATCGTTTTTTCATTAAAATTTCAGACTTTTTTTTTCATGATATTTTCGACAGGTCCGCGAGCATGGTTTTTTCATGAAAATTTCAGACATCTTTGCATGAGTTTTTCGACAGGACCGCGGTGATCTTTTTTTCATGAAAATGACAACAGGTCCGCAGTGATGTTTTTTTCATGAAAATGACAACAGGTCCGTGGACATCGTTTTTTTATGAAAATTTCAGACATTTTTTTCATGATATTTTCGACAAGTCCACGGTCATCGTTTCTTTATTGAAAATTTCAGACATTTTTTTCATGATATTTTCGATAGGTCCGCGGTCATCGTTTTTTCATGAAAATTTCAGACATTTTTTTCATCATATTTTCGACAGGTCCGCGGTGATCTTTTTTTCATGAAAATGACAACAGGTCCGCTGTCATTGTTTTTTCATGAACATTTCAGACATTTTTTTCATGATATTTTCGACAGGTCCGTGGTCATCGTTTTTTCATGAAAATAACAAATGGTCCGCGGTCATCATTTTTTCATGAAAATGACAACAGGTCCGCGGTCATCGTTTTTTCATGAAAATTTCAGACATTTTTTTCATGATATTTTAGACAAGTCCACGGTCATCGTTTTTTCATGAAAATTTCAGACATTTTTTTCATGATATTTTTAACAAGTCTGCGGTCATCGTTTTTTCATTAAAACTTCAGACATTTTTTAACATGATATTTTTGACAAGTCCACGGTCATCGTTTTTTCATGAAAATTTCAGACATTTTTTTTCATGACATTTTCAACAGGTCCGCGGTCATCGTTTTTTCATGAAAATTTCAGACATTTTTTTCATGATATTTTTGACAGGTCATCGTTTTTTTATTAAAATTTCAGACTTTTTTTTCATGATATTTTAGACAAGTCCACGGTCATCGTTTTTTCATGAAAATTTCAGAAATGTTTTTTTTCATGATATTTTCGAAAGTTACGCGGTCATCGTTTTTTGAATGAAAATTTCAGACATTTTTTTCATAATAATTTTGACAAGTCCGCGGTCATCGTCTTGTCATGAAAATTTCAGACATTTTTTTCATGATAATTTTGACAAGTCCGTGGTCATCGTTTTTTCATGAAAATTTCAGACATTTTTTTTCATGATATTTTCGACAGGTCCGCGGTCATCGTTTTTTGAATGAAAATTTCAGACATTTTTTTCATGATATTTTCGACAAGTCCGCGGTCATCGTTTTTTCATGAAAATTTCAGACATTTTTTTCATGATATTTTTGACAGGTCATCGTTTTTTCATTAAAATTTCAGACTTTTTTTTTCATTATATTTTCGACAGGTCCGCGAGCATGGTTTTTTCATGAAAATTTCAGACATTTTTTCCATGATATTTTTGACAGGTCCACGGTCATCGTTTTTTCATGAAAATTTCAGACATTTTTGCATGAGTTTTTCGACAGGACCGCGGTGATCTTTTTTTCATGAAAATGACAACAGGTCCGCGGTCATTGCTTTTTCATGAAAATTTCAGACATTTTTTTCATGATATTTTCCACAGGTCCGCGGTCATCGTTTTTTCAAGAAAATTTCAGACATTTTTTTCATGATATTTTACACAGTTCCGCGGTCATCGTTTTTTCATGAAAATTTCAGACATTTTTTTCATGATATTTTAGACAAGTCCACGGTCATCGTTTTTTCATTAAAATTTCAGACTTTTTTTTTCATGATATTTTCGACAGGTCCGCGAGCATGGTTTTTTCATGAACATTTCAGACATTTTTTCCATGATATTTTCGACAGTTCCACGGTCATCGTTTTTTCATGAAAATTTCAGACATTTTTGCATGAGTTTTTCGACAGGACCGCGGTGATCTTTTTTTCATGAAAATGACAACAGGTCCGCGGTCATTGCTTTTTCATGAAAATTTCAGACATTTTTTTCATGATATTTTCGACAGGTCCGCGGTCATCGTTTTTTCATGAAAATTTCCGACATTTTTTTCATGATATTTTCGAAAGGTCCACGGTCATCGTTTTTTCATGAAAATTTCAGACATTTTTGCATGAGTTTTTCGACAGGACCGCGGTGATCTTTTTTTCATGAAAATGACAACCGGTCCGCGGTCATTGCTTTTTCATGAAAATTTCAGACATTTTTTTCATGATATTTTCGAAAGGAACGCGGTCATCGTTGTTTCATGAACATTTTAGACATTTTTTTCATGATATTTTCGACAAGTCCGCGGTCATCGTTTTTTCATGAAAATTTCAGACAATTTTTTCATGATATTTTCGAAAGGAACGCGGTCCTCGTTGTTTCATGAACATTTCAGACATTTTTTTCATGATAATTTTGACAAGTCCGTGGTCATCGTTTTTTCATGAAAATTTCAGACATTTTTTATCCATGATATTTTCGACAGGTCCGCGATCATCGTTTTTTGAATGAAAATTTCAGACATTTTTTTCATGACATTTTCGACAAGTCAGCGGTCATCGTTTTTTCATGAAAATTTCAGACATTTTTTTCATGATATTTTCGACAAGTCCGCGATCATCGTTTTTTCATGAAAATTTCAGACATTTTTTTCATGATATTTTCGACAAGTCCGCGGTCATCGTTTTTTCATGAAAATTTCAGACATTTTTTTCATGATATTTTCGACAAGTCCGCGGTCATCGTTTTTTCATGAAAATTTCAGACATTTTTTTCATGATATTTTTGACAGGTCCGCTGTCCTAATTTTTTCGTGAAAGTTTGAGACATTTTTTACATGAAAATTTCAGACAATTTTTTCATGATATTTTCGAAAGGAACGCGGTCATCGTTGTTTCATGAAAATTACAGACATTTTTTTTCATGACATTTTCAACAGGTCCGCGGTCATCGTTTTTTCATGAAAATTTCAGACATTTTTTTCATGATATTTTTGACAGGTCATCGTTTTTTCATTAAAATTTCAGACTTTTTTTTTCATGATATTTTCGACAGGTCCGCGAGCATGGTTTTTTCATGAAAATTTCAGACATCTTTGCATGAGTTTTTCGACAGGACCGCGGTGATCTTTTTTTCATGAAAATGACAACAGGTCCGCAGTGATGTTTTTTTCATGAAAATGACAACAGGTCCGCGGACATCGTTTTTTTATGAAAATTTCAGACATTTTTTTCATGATATTTTCGACAAGTCCACGGTCATCGTTTCTTTATTGAAAATTTCAGACATTTTTTTCATGATATTTTCGATAGGTCCGCGGTCATCGTTTTTTCATGAAAATTTCAGACATTTTTTTCATCATATTTTCGACAGGTCCGCGGTGATCTTTTTTTCATGAAAATGACAACAGGTCCGCTGTCATTGTTTTTTCATGAACATTTCAGACATTTTTTTCATGATATTTTTGACAGTTCCGTGGTCATCGTTTTTTCATGAAAATAACAAATGGTCCGCGGTCATCATTTTTTCATGAAAATGACAACAGGTCCGCGGTCATCGTTTTTTCATGAAAATTTCAGACATTTTTTTCATGATATTTTAGACAAGTCCACGGTCATCGTTTTTTCATGAAAATTTCAGACATTTTTTTCATGATATTTTTAACAAGTCTGCGGTCATCGTTTTTTCATTAAAACTTCAGACATTTTTTAACATGATATTTTTGACAAGTCCACGGTCATCGTTTTTTCATGAAAATTTCAGACATTTTTTTTCATGACATTTTCAACAGGTCCGCGGTCATCGTTTTTTCATGAAAATTTCAGACATTTTTTTCATGATATTTTTGACAGGTCATCGTTTTTTTATTAAAATTTCAGACTTTTTTTTTCATGATATTTTCGACAGGTCCGCGAGCATGGTTTTTTCATGAAAATTTCAGACATTTTTTTCATGATATTTTCAACAAGTCCGTGGTCATCGTTTTTTCATGAAAATTTCAGACATTTTTTTCATGATATTTTAGACAAGTCCACGGTCATCGTTTTTTCATGAAAATTTCAGAAATGTTTTTTTTCATGATATTTTCGAAAGTTACGCGGTCATCGTTTTTTGAATGAAAATTTCAGACATTTTTTTCATAATAATTTTGACAAGTCCGCGGTCATCGTCTTGTCATGAAAATTTCAGACATTTTTTTCATGATAATTTTGACAAGTCCGTGGTCATCGTTTTTTCATGAAAATTTCAGACATTTTTTTTCATGATATTTTCGACAGGTCCGCGGTCATCGTTTTTTGAATGAAAATTTCAGACATTTTTTTCATGATATTTTCGACAAGTCCGCGGTCATCGTTTTTTCATGAAAATTTCAGACATTTTTTTCATGATATTTTTGACAGGTCATCGTTTTTTCATTAAAATTTCAGACTTTTTTTTTCATGATATTTTCGACAGGTCCGCGAGCATGGTTTTTTCATGAAAATTTCAGACATTTTTTCCATGATATTTTTGACAGGTCCACGGTCATCGTTTTTTCATGAAAATTTCAGACATTTTTGCATGAGTTTTTCGACAGGACCGCGGTGATCTTTTTTTCATGAAAATGACAACAGGTCCGCGGTCATTGCTTTTTCATGAAAATTTCAGACATTTTTTTCATGATATTTTCCACAGGTCCGCGGTCATCGTTTTTTCATGAAAATTTCAGACATTTTTTTCATGATATTTTACACAGGTCCGCGGTCATCGTTTTTTCATGAAAATTTCAGACATTTTTTTCATGATATTTTAGACAAGTCCACGGTCATCGTTTTTTCATTAAAATTTCAGACTTTTTTTTTCATGATATTTTCGACAGGTCCGCGAGCATGGTTTTTTCATGAAAATTTCAGACATTTTTGCATGAGTTTTTCGACAGGACCGCGGTGATCTTTTTTTCATGAAAATGACAACAGGTCCGCGGTCATTGCTTTTTCATGAAAATTTCAGACATTTTTTTCATGATATTTTCGACAGGTCCGCGGTCATCGTTTTTTCATGAAAATTTCCGACATTTTTTTCATGATATTTTCGAAAGGTCCACGGTCATCGTTTTTTCATGAAAATTTCAGACATTTTTGCATGAGTTTTTCGACAGGACCGCGGTGATCTTTTTTTCATGAAAATGACAACCGGTCCGCGGTCATTGCTTTTTCATGAAAATTTCAGACATTTTTTTCATGATATTTTCGAAAGGAACGCGGTCATCGTTGTTTCATGAACATTTTAGACATTTTTTTCATGATATTTTCGACAAGTCCGCGGTCATCGTTTTTTCATGAAAATTTCAGACAATTTTTTCATGATATTTTCGAAAGGAACGCGGTCCTCGTTGTTTCATGAACATTTCAGACATTTTTTTCATGATAATTTTGACAAGTCCGTGGTCATCGTTTTTTCATGAAAATTTCAGACATTTTTTTCATGATATTTTCGACAGGTCCGCGGTCATCGTTTTTTGAATGAAAATTTCAGACATTTTTTTCATGATATTTTCGACAAGTCAGCGCTCATCGTTTTTTCATGAAAATTTCAGACATTTTTTTCATGATATTTTCGACAAGTCCGCGATCATCGTTTTTTCATGAAAATTTCAGACATTTTTTTCATGATATTTTCGACAAGTCCGCGGTCATCGTTTTTTCATGAAAATTTCAGACATTTTTTTCATGATATTTTCGACAAGGCGGCGGTCATCGTTTTTTCATGAAAATTTCAGACATTTTTTTCATGATATTTTTGACAGGTCCGCTGTCCTAATTTTTTCGTGAAAGTTTGAGACATTTTTTACATGAAAATTTCAGACAATTTTTTCATGATATTTTCGAAAGGAACGCGGTCATCGTTGTTTCATGAAAATTACAGACATTTTTTTTCATGACATTTTCAACAGGTCCGCGGTCATCGTTTTTTCATGAAAATTTCAGACATTTTTTTCATGATATTTTTGACAGGTCATCGTTTTTTCATTAAAATTTCAGACTTTTTTTTTCATGATATTTTCGACAGGTCCGCGAGCATGGTTTTTTCATGAAAATTTCAGACATCTTTGCATGAGTTTTTCGACAGGACCGCGGTGATCTTTTTTTCATGAAAATGACAACAGGTCCGCAGTGATGTTTTTTTCATGAAAATGACAACAGGTCCGCGGACATCGTTTTTTTATGAAAATTTCAGACATTTTTTTCATGATATTTTCGACAAGTCCACGGTCATCGTTTCTTTATTGAAAATTTCAGACATTTTTTTCATGATATTTTCGATAGGTCCGCGGTCATCGTTTTTTCATGAAAATTTCAGACATTTTTTTCATCATATTTTCGACAGGTCCGCGGTGATCTTTTTTTCATGAAAATGACAACAGGTCCGCTGTCATTGTTTTTTCATGAACATTTCAGACATTTTTTTCATGATATTTTTGACAGTTCCGTGGTCATCGTTTTTTCATGAAAATAACAAATGGTCCGCGGTCATCATTTTTTCATGAAAATGACAACAGGTCCGCGGTCATCGTTTTTTCATGAAAATTTCAGACATTTTTTTCATGATATTTTAGACAAGTCCACGGTCATCGTTTTTTCATGAAAATTTCAGACATTTTTTTCATGATATTTTTAACAAGTCTGCGGTCATCGTTTTTTCATTAAAACTTCAGACATTTTTTAACATGATATTTTTGACAAGTCCACGGTCATCGTTTTTTCATGAAAATTTCAGACATTTTTTTTCATGACATTTTCAACAGGTCCGCGGTCATCGTTTTTTCATGAAAATTTCAGACATTTTTTTCATGATATTTTTGACAGGTTATCGTTTTTTCATGAAAATTTCAGACATTTTTTTTTCATGATATTTTCGACAGGTCCGCGAGCATCGTTTTTTCATGAAAATTTCAGACATTTTTTTCATGATATTTTCAACAAGTCCGTGGTCATCGTTTTTTCATGAAAATTTCAGACATTTTTTTTATGATATTTTAGACAAGTCCACGGTCATCGTTTTTTCATGAAAATTTCAGAAATGTTTTTTTTCATGATATTTTAGACAGGTCCGCGGTCATCGTTTTTTGAATGAAAATTTCAGACATTTTTTTCATAATAATTTTGACAATTCCGCGGTCATCGTTTTTTCATGAAAATTTCAGACATTTTTTTCATGATATTTTCGACAAGTCCGTGGTCATCGTTTTTTCATCAAAATTTCAGACATTTTTTTTCATGATATTTTCGACAGGTCCGCGGTCATCGTTTTTTCAATGAAAATTTCAGACATTTTTTTCATGATATTTTCGACAAGTCCGCGGTCATCGTTTTTTCATGAAAATTTCAGACATTTTTTTCATGATATTTTTGACAGGTCATCGTTTTTTCATTAAAATTTCAGACTTTTTTTTTCATGATATTTTCGACAGGTCCGCGAGCGTTTTTTCATGAAAATTTCAGACATTTTTTCCATGATATTTTTGACAGGTCCACGGTCATCGTTTTTTCATGAAAATTTCAGACATTTTTGCATGAGTTTTTCGACAGGACCGCGGTGATCTTTTTTTCATGAAAATGACAACAGGTCCGCGGTCATTGCTTTTTCATGAAAATTTCAGACATTTTTTTCATGATATTTTCCACAGGTCCGCGGTCATCGTTTTTTCATGAAAATTTCAGACATTTTTTTCATGATATTTTACACAGGTCCGCGGTCATCGTTTTTTCATGAAAATTTCAGACATTTTTTTCATGATATTTTAGACAAGTCCACGGTCATCGTTTTTTCATTAAAATTTCAGACTTTTTTTTTCATGATATTTTCGACAGGTCCGCGAGCATGGTTTTTTCATGAACATTTCAGACATTTTTTCCATGATATTTTCGACAGTTCCACGGTCATCGTTTTTTCATGAAAATTTCAGACATTTTTGCATGAGTTTTTTCGACAGGACCGCGGTGATCTTTTTTTCATGAAAATGACAACAGGTCCGCGGTCATTGCTTTTTCATGAAAATTTCAGACATTTTTTTCATGATATTTTCGACAGGTCCGCGGTCATCGTTTTTTCATGAAAATTTCCGACATTTTTTTCATGATATTTTCGAAAGGTCCACGGTCATCGTTTTTTCATGAAAATTTCAGACATTTTTGCATGAGTTTTTCGACAGGACCGCGGTGATCTTTTTTACATGAAAATGACAACCGGTCCGCGGTCATTGCTTTTTCATGAAAACTTCAGACATTTTTTAACATGATATTTTTGACAAGTCCACGGTCATCGTTTTTTCATGAAAATTTCAGACATTTTTTTTCATGACATTTTCAACAGGTCCGCGGTCATCGTTTTTTCATGAAAATTTCAGACATTTTTTTCATGATATTTTTGACAGGTCATCGTTTTTTCATTAAAATTTCAGACTTTTTTTTTCATGATATTTTCGACAGGTCCGCGAGCATGGTTTTTTCATGAAAATATCAGACATTTTTTCCATGATATTTTCGACAGGTCCGCGAGCATGGTTTTTTCATGAAAATTTCAGACATTTTTTCCATGATATTTTTGACAGGTCCACGGTCATCGTTTTTTCATGAAAATTTCAAACATTTTTGCATGAATTTTTCGACAGGACCGCGGTGATCTTTTTTTCATGAAAATGACAACAGGTCCGCGGTCATTGCTTTTTCATGAAAATTTCAGACATTTTTTTCATGATATTTTCGACAGGTCCGCGGTCATTGTTTTTTCATGAAAATTTCAGACATTTTTTTCATGATATTTTACACAGGTCCGCGGTCATCGTTTTTTCATGAAAATTTCAGACATTTTTTTATGATATTTTACACAAGTCCACGGTCATCGTTTTTTCATTAAAATTTCAGACTTTTTTTTTCATGATATTTTCGACAGGTCCGCGAGCATGGTTTTTTCATGAAAATTTCAGACATTTTTTCCATGATATTTTCGACAGTTCCACGGTCATCGTTTTTTTATGAAAATTTCAGACATTTTTGCATGAGTTTTTCGACAGGACCGCGGTGATCTTTTTTTCATGAAAATGACAACAGGTCCGCGGTCATTGCTTTTTCATGAAAATTTCAGACATTTTTTTCATGATATTTTCGACAGGTCCCCGGTCATCGTTTTTTCATGAAAATTTCCGACATTTTTTTCATGATATTTTCGAAAGGTCCACGGTCATCGTTTTTTCATGAAAATTTCAGACATTTTTGCATGAGTTTTTCGACAGGACCGCGGTGATCTTTTTTTCATGAAAATGACAACCGGTCCGCGGTCATTGCTTTTTCATGAAAATTTCAGACATTTTTTAACATGATATTTTTGACAAGTACACGGTCATCGTTTTTTCATGAAAATTTCAGACATTTTTTTTCATGACATTTTCAACAGGTCCGCGGTCATCGTTTTTTCATGAAAATTTCAGACATTTTTTTCATGATATTTTTGACAGGTCATCGTTTTTTCATTAAAATTTCAGACTTTTTTTTTCATGATATTTTCGACAGGTCCGCGAGCATGGTTTTTTCATGAAAATTTCAGACATTTTTGCATGAGTTTTTCGACAGGACCGCGGTGATCTTTTTTTCATGAAAATGACAACAGGTCCGCAGTGATGTTTTTTTCATGAAAATGACAACAGGTCCGTGGACATCGTTTTTTTATGAAAATTTCAGACATTTTTTTCATGATATTTTCGACAAGTCCACGGTCATCGTTTCTTTATTGAAAATTTCAGACATTTTTTTCATGATATTTTCGATAGGTCCGCGGTCATCGTTTTTTCATGAAAATTTCAGACATTTTTTTCATCATATTTTCGACAGGTCCGCGGTGATCTTTTTTTCATGAAAATGACAACAGGTCCGCTGTCATTGTTTTTTCATGAACATTTCAGACATTTTTTTCATGATATTTTTGACAGTTCCGTGGTCATCGTTTTTTCATGAAAATAACAAATGGTCCGCGGTCATCATTTTTTCATGAAAATGACAACAGGTCCGCAGTCATCGTTTATTCATGTAAATGACAACAGGTTCGCAGTCATCGTTTTTTCATGAAAATGACAACAGGTCCGCGGTCATTGCTTTTTCATGAAAATTTCAGACATTTTTTTCATGATATTTTCGACAGGTCCACGGTCATCGTTTTTTCATGAAAATTTCAGACATTTTTTTCATGATATTTTTAAGAAGTCTGCGGTCATCGTTTTTTCATTAAAACTTCAGACATTTTTTAACATGATATTTTTGACAAGTCCACGGTCATCGTTTTTTTCATGAAAATTTCAGACATTTTTTTTCATGACATTTTCAACAGGTCCGCGGTCATCGTTTTTTCATGAAAATTTCAGACATTTTTTTCATGATATTTTTGACAGGTCCGCTGTCCTAATTTTTTTCGTGAAAGTTTGAGACATTTTTTTCATGAAAATTTCAGACAATTTTTTCATGATATTTTCGAAAGGAACGCGGTCATCGTTGTTTCATGAACCTTTTAGACATTTTTTTCATGATATTTTCGACAAGTCCGCGGTCATCGTTTTTTCATGAAAATTTCAGACAATTTTTTCATGATATTTTCGAAAGGAACGCGGTCCTCGTTGTTTCATGAACATTTCAGACATTTTTTTCATGATAATTTTGACAAGTCCGTGGTCATCGTTTTTTCATGAAAATTTCAGACATTTTTTTTTCATGATATTTTCGACAGGTCCGCGGTCATCGTTTTTTGAATGAAAATTTCAGACATTTTTTTCATGATATTTTCGACAAGTCAGCGCTCATCGTTTTTTCATGAAAATTTCAGACATTTTTTTCATGGTATTTTCGACAAGTCCGCGGTCATCGTTTTTTCATGAAAATTTCAGACATTTTTTTCATGATATTTTCGACAAGTCCGCGGTCATCGTTTTTTCATTAAAATTTCAGACATTTTTTTCATGATATTTTCGACAAGTCCGCGGTCATCGTTTTTTCATGAAAATTTCAGACATTTTTTTCATGATATTTTTGACAGGTCCGCTGTCCTAATTTTTTCGTGAAAGTCTGAGACATTTTTTTCATGAAAATTTCAGACAATTTTTTCATGATATTTTCGAAAGGAACGCGGTCATCGTTGTTTCATGAACATTTTAGACATTTTTTTCATGATATTTTCGACAAGTCCGCGGTCATCGTTTTTTCATGAAAATTTCAGACAATTTTTTCATGATATTTTCGAAAGGAACGCGGTCCTCGTTGTTTCATGAACATTTCAGACATTTTTTTCATGATAATTTTGACAAGTCCGTGGTCATCGTTTTTTCATGAAAATTTCAGACATTTTTTTTCATGATATTTTCGACAGGTCCGCGGTCATCGTTTTTTGAATGAAAATTTCAGACATTTTTTTCATGATATTTTCGACAAGTCAGCGCTCATCGTTTTTTCATGAAAATTTCAGACATTTTTTTCATGATATTTTCGACAAGTCCGCGGTCATCGTTTTTTCATGAAAATTTCAGACATTTTTTTCATGATATTTTCGACAAGTCAGCGCTCATCGTTTTTTCATGAAAATTTCAGACATTTTTTTCATGATATGTTAGACAAGTCCGCGGTCATCGTTTTTTCATGAAAATTTCAGACATTTTTTTTCATGATATTTTAGACAGGTCCGCGGTCATCGTTTTTTGAATGAAAATTTCAGAATTTTTTCATGATATTTCATGATATTTTCATGATATTTTCGACAGGTCCGCGGTCATCGTTTTTTCATGAAAATTTCAGACATTTTTTTCATGATATGTTAGACAAGTCCGCGGTCATCGTTTTTTCATGAAAATTTCAGACTTTTTTTTCATGAAAATGTCAGACTTTTTTTTCATGATATTTTAGACAAGTCCGTGGTCATCGTTGTTTCATGAACATTTTAGACATTTTTTTCATGATATTTTAGACATGTCCGCGGTCATCGTTTTTTCATGTAAGTTTCAGACTTTTTTTTCATGAAAATGTCAGACTTTTTTTTCATGATATTTTCGACAGGTCCGCGGTCATCGTTTTTTGAATGAAAATTTCAGACATTGTTTAAATGATATTTTTGACAGGTCCGCTGTCCTAATTTTTTCGTGAAAGTTTCAGACTTTTTTTTCATGAAAATTTCAGACATTTTTTTCATGATATTTTAGACAAGTCCGTGGTCATCGTTTTTTCATGAACATTTCAGACATTTTTTTTCATGATATTTTCGACAAGTCCGCGGTCATCGTTTTTTGAATGAACATTTCAGACATTTTTTTCATGATATTTTCGACAAGTCCGCGGTCATCATTTTTTCATGAAAATTTCAGACATTTTTTTCATGATATTTTAGACAAGTCCGCGGTCATCGTTTTTTCATGAAAATTTCAGACATTTTTTCCATGATATTTTCGACAGGTCCACGGTCATCGTTTTTTCATGAAAATGACAACAGGTCCGCGGACATTGCTTTTTCATGAACATTTCAGACATTTTTTTCATGATATTTTCGACAGGTCCGCGGTCATGGTGTTTTTATGAAAATTTCAGACATTTTTTTCATGATATTTTCGACAGGTCCGCGGTCATCGTTTTTTCATGAAAATTTCAGACATTTTTTCATGATATATTAGACAAGTCCACGGTCATCGTTTTTTCATGAAAATTTCAGACATTTTTTTTCATGATATTTTTGACAGGTCCGCGTCATCGTTTTTTCATGAAAATTTCAGACATTTTTTTCATAATATTTTTGACAAGTCTGCGGTCATCGTTTTTTCATTAAAACTTCAGACATTTTTTAACATGATATTTTTGTCAAGTCCGCGGTCATCGTTTTTTCATGAAAATTTCAGACATTTTTTTTTCATGATATTTTTGACAGGTCCGCGATCATCGTTTTTTCATGAAAGTTTCAGACATTTTTTTCATGATATTTTTGACAGGTCATCGTTTTTTACGTTTTTTTAATGAAAATTTCAGACATTTTTTTCATGATATTTTCGACAGGTCCGCGGTCATCGTTTTTTCATGAAAATTTCAGACATTTTTTTCATGATATTTTACACAGGTCCGCGGTCATCGTTTTTTCATGAAAATTTCCGACATTTTTTTCATGATATTTTCGAAAGGTTCACGGTCATCGTTTTTTCATGAAAATTTCAGACATTTTTGCATGAGTTTTTTGACAGGACCGCGGTGATCTTTTTTTCATGAAAATGACAACCGGTCTGCGGTCATTGCTTTATCATGAAAATTTCAGACATTTTTTTCATGATATTTTCGACAGGTCCGCGGTCATCGTTTTTTCATGAAAATTTCAGACATTTTTTTTCATGATATTTTCGACAGGTCCGCGGTCATCGTTTTTTCATGAAAATTTCAGACATTTTTTTCATGATATTTTAGACAAGTCCACGGTCTTCGTTTTTTCATGAAAATTTCAGACATTTTTTTCATGATATTTTCGACAAGTCCGCGGTCATCGTTTTTTCATGAAAATTTCAGACATTTTTTTCATGATATTTTCGACAGGTCCGCGGTCATCGTTTTTTCATGAAAATTTCAGACATTTTTTTCATGATATTTTAGACAAGTCTGCGGTCATCGTTTTTTCATTAAAACTTCAGACATTTTTTAACATGATATTTTTGACAAGTCCACGGTCATCGTTTTTTCATGAAAATTTCAGACATTTTTTTCATGATATTTTAGACAAGTCCACGGTCATCGTTTTTTCATGAAAATTTCAGACATTTTTTTCATGATATTTTTAACAAGTCTGCGGTCATCGTTTTTTCATTAAAACTTCAGACATTTTTTAACATGATATTTTTGACAAGTCCACGGTCATCGTTTTTTCATGAAAATTTCAGACATTTTTTTTTCATGACATTTTCAACAGGTCCGCGGTCATCGTTTTTTCATGAAAATTTCAGACATTTTTTTCATGATATTTTTGACAGGTCATCGTTTTTTCATTAAAATTTCAGACTTTTTTTTTCATGATATTTTCGACAGGTCCGCGAGCATGGTTTTTTCATGAAAATTTCAGACATTTTTTTCATGATATTTTCAACAAGTCCGTGGTCATCGTTTTTTCATGAAAATTTCAGACATTTTTTTCATGATATTTTAGACAAGTCCACGGTCATCGTTTTTTCATGAAAATTTCAGAAATGTTTTTTTTCATGATATTTTCGAAAGTTACGCGGTCATCGTTTTTTGAATGAAAATTTCAGAAATTTTTTTCATAATAATTTTGACAAGTCCGCGGTCATCGTCTTGTCATGAAAATTTCAGACATTTTTTTCATGATAATTTTCACAAGTCCGTGGTCATCGTTTTTTCATGAAAGTTTCAGACTTTTTTTTCATGAAAATTTCAGACATTTTTTTCATGATATTTTCGACAGGTCCGCGGTCATCGTTTTTTCATGAAAATTTCCGACATTTTTTTCATGATATTTTCGACAGGTCCACGGTCATCGTTTTTTCATGAAAATTTCAGAAATTTTTTTCAGGATATTTTTAACAAGTCTGTTATCGTTTTTTCATTAAAACTTCAGACATTTTTTAACATGATATTTTAGACAAGTCCACGGTCATCGTTTTTTCATGAAAATTTCAGAAATGTTTTTTTTCATGATATTTTCGAAAGTTACGCGGTCATCGTTTTTTGAATGAAAATTTCAGAAATTTTTTTCATAATAATTTTGACAAGTCCGCGGTCATCGTCTTGTCATGAAAATTTCAGACATTTTTTTCATGATAATTTTCACAAGTCCGTGGTCATCGTTTTTTCATGAAAGTTTCAGACTTTTTTTTCATGAAAATTTCAGACATTTTTTTCATGATATTTTCGACAGGTCCGCGGTCATCGTTTTTTCATGAAAATTTCCGACATTTTTTTCATGATATTTTCGACAGGTCCGCGGTCATCGTTTTTTCATGAAAATTTCAGACATTTTTTTCATGATATTTTAGACAAGTCCACGGTCATCGTTTTTTCATGAAAATTTCAGACATTTTTTTCATGATATTTTTAACAAGTCTGCGGTCATCGTTTTTTCATTAAAACTTCAGACATTTTTTAACATGATATTTTTGACAAGTCCACGGTCATCGTTTTTTCATGAAAATTTCAGACATTTTTTTTCATGACATTTTCAACAGGTCCGCGGTCATCGTTTTTTCATGAAAATTTCAGACATTTTTTTCATGATATTTTTGACAGGTCATCGTTTTTTCATTAAAATTTCAGACTTTTTTTTTCATGATATTTTCGACAGGTCCGCGAGCATGGTTTTTTCATGAAAATTTCAGACATCTTTGCATGAGTTTTTCGACAGGACCGCGGTGATCTTTTTTTCATGAAAATGACAACAGGTCCGCAGTGATGTTTTTTTCATGAAAATGACAACAGGTCCGTGGACATCGTTTTTTTATGAAAATTTCAGACATTTTTTTCATGATATTTTCGACAAGTCCACGGTCATCGTTTCTTTATTGAAAATTTCAGACATTTTTTTCATGATATTTTCGATAGGTCCGCGGTCATCGTTTTTTCATGAAAATTTCAGACATTTTTTTCATCATATTTTCGACAGGTCCGCGGTGATCTTTTTTTCATGAAAATGACAACAGGTCCGCTGTCATTGTTTTTTCATGAACATTTCAGACATTTTTTTCATGATATTTTTGACAGTTCCGTGGTCATCGTTTTTTCATGAAAATAACAAATGGTCCGCGGTCATCATTTTTTCATGAAAATGACAACAGGTCCGCAGTCATCGTTTATTCATGTAAATGACAACAGGTTCGCAGTCATCGTTTTTTCATGAAAATGACAACAGGTCCGCGGTCATCGTTTTTTCATGAAAATTTCAGACATTTTTTTCATGATATTTTAGACAAGTCCACGGTCATCGTTTTTTCATGAAAATTTCAGACATTTTTTTTCATGATATTTTTAACAAGTCTGCGGTCATCGTTTTTTCATTAAAACTTCAGACATTTTTTAACATGATATTTTTGACAAGTCCACGGTCATCGTTTTTTCATGAAAATTTCAGACATTTTTTTTCATGACATTTTCAACAGGTCCGCGGTCATCGTTTTTTCATGAAAATTTCAGACATTTTTTTCATGATATTTTTGACAGGTCATCGTTTTTTTATTAAAATTTCAGACTTTTTTTTTCATGATATTTTCGACAGGTCCGCGAGCATGGTTTTTTCATGAAAATTTCAGACATTTTTTTCATGATATTTTCAACAAGTCCGTGGTCATCGTTTTTTCATGAAAATTTCAGACATTTTTTTCATGATATTTTAGACAAGTCCACGGTCATCGTTTTTTTCATGAAAATTTCAGAAATGTTTTTTTTTCATGATATTTTCGAAAGTTACGCGGTCATCGTTTCTTGAATGAAAATTTCAGAAATTTTTTTCATAATAATTTTGACAAGTCCGCGGTCATCGTCTTGTCATGAAAATTTCAGACATTTTTTTCATGATAATTTTCACAAGTCCGTGGTCATCGTTTTTTCATGAAAGTTTCAGACTTTTTTTTCATGAAAATTTCAGACATTTTTTTCATGATATTTTCGACAGGTCCGCGGTCATCGTTTTTTCATGAAAATTTCCGACATTTTTTTCATGATATTTTCGACAGGTCCGCGGTCATCGTTTTTTCATGAAAATTTCAGACATTTTTTTCATGATATTTTAGACAAGTCCACGGTCATCGTTTTTTCATGAAAATTTCAGACATTTTTTTCATGATATTTTTAACAAGTCTGCGGTCATCGTTTTTTCATTAAAACTTCAGACATTTTTTAACATGATATTTTAGACAAGTCCACGGTCATCGTTTTTTCATGAAAATTTCAGAAATGTTTTTTTTCATGATATTTTCGAAAGTTACGCGGTCATCGTTTTTTGAATGAAAATTTCAGAAATTTTTTTCATAATAATTTTGACAAGTCCGCGGTCATCGTCTTGTCATGAAAATTTCAGACATTTTTTTCATGATAATTTTCACAAGTCCGTGGTCATCGTTTTTTCATGAAAGTTTCAGACTTTTTTTTCATGAAAATTTCAGACATTTTTTTCATGATATTTTCGACAGGTCCGCGGTCATCGTTTTTTCATGAAAATTTCCGACATTTTTTTAATGATATTTTCGACAGGTCCGCGGTCATCGTTTTTTCATTAAAATTTCAGACATTTTTTTCATGATATTTTAGACAAGTCCACGGTCATCGTTTTTTCCTGAAAATTTCAGACATTTTTTTCATGATATTTTTAACAAGTCTGCGGTCATCGTTTTTTCATTAAAACTTCAGACATTTTTTAACATGATATTTTTGACAAGTCCACGGTCATCGTTTTTTCATGAACATTTCAGACTTTTTTTTTCATGACATTTTCAACAGGTCCGCGGTCATCGTTTTTTCATGAAAATTTCAGACATTTTTTTCATGATATTTTTGACAGGTCATCGTTTTTTCATTAAAATTTCAGACTTTTTTTTTCATGATATTTTCGACAGGTCCGCGAGCATGGTTTTTTCATGAAAATTTCAGACATCTTTGCATGAGTTTTTCGACAGGACCGCGGTGATCTTTTTTTCATGAAAATGACAACAGGTCCGCAGTGATGTTTTTTTCATGAAAATGACAACAGGTCCGTGGACATCGTTTTTTTATGAAAATTTCAGACATTTTTTTCATGATATTTTCGACAAGTCCACGGTCATCGTTTCTTTATTGAAAATTTCAGACATTTTTTTCATGATATTTTCGATAGGTCCGCGGTCATCGTTTTTTCATGAAAATTTCAGACATTTTTTTCATCATATTTTCGACAGGTCCGCGGTGATCTTTTTTTCATGAAAATGACAACAGGTCCGCTGTCATTGTTTTTTCATGAACATTTCAGACATTTTTTTCATGATATTTTTGACAGTTCCGTGGTCATCGTTTTTTCATGAAAATAACAAATGGTCCGCGGTCATCATTTTTTCATGAAAATGACAACAGGTCCGCAGTCATCGTTTATTCATGTAAATGACAACAGGTTCGCAGTCATCGTTTTTTCATGAAAATGACAACAGGTCCGCGGTCATCGTTTTTTCATGAAAATTTCAGACATTTTTTTCATGATATTTTAGACAAGTCCACGGTCATCGTTTTTTCATGAAAATTTCAGACATTTTTTTCATGATATTTTTAACAAGTCTGCGGTCATCGTTTTTTCATTAAAACTTCAGACATTTTTAACATGATATTTTTGACAAGTCCACGGTCATCGTTTTTTCATGAAATTTTCAGACATTTTTTTTCATGACATTTTCAACAGGTCCGCGGTCATCGTTTTTTCATGAAAATTTCAGACATTTTTTTCACGATATTTTTGACAGGTCATCGTTTTTTTATTAAAATTTCAGACTTTTTTTTTCATGATATTTTCGACAGGTCCGCGAGCATGGTTTTTTCATGAAAATTTCAGACATTTTTTTCATGATATTTTCAACAAGTCCGTGGTCATCGTTTTTTCATGAAAATTTCAGACATTTTTTTCATGATATTTTAGACAAGTCCACGGTCATCGTTTTTTCATGAAAATTTCAGAAATGTTTTTTTTCATGATATTTTCGAAAGTTACGCGGTCATCGTTTTTTCATGAAAATTTCAGACATTTTTTTCAGGATATTTTTAACAAGTCTGCGGTCATCGTTTTTTCATTAAAACTTCAGACATTTTTTAACATGATATTTTAGACAAGTCCACGGTCATCGTTTTTTCATGAAAATTTCAGAAATGTTTTTTTTCATGATATTTTCGAAAGTTACGCGGTCATCGTTTTTTGAATGAAAATTTCAGAAATTTTTTTCATAATAATTTTGACAAGTCCGCGGTCATCGTCTTGTCATGAAAATTTCAGACATTTTTTTCATGATAATTTTCACAAGTCCGTGGTCATCGTTTTTTCATGAAAGTTTCAGACTTTTTTTTCATGAAAATTTCAGACATTTTTTTCATGATATTTTCGACAGGTCCGCGGTCATCGTTTTTTGAATGAAAATTTCAGAAATTTTTTTCATAATAATTTTGACAAGTCCGCGGTCATCGTCTTGTCATGAAAATTTCAGACATTTTTTTCATGATATTTTAGACAAGTCCACGGTCATCGTTTTTTCATGAAAATTTCAGACATTTTTTTCATGATATTTTTAACAAGTCTGCGGTCATCGTTTTTTCATTAAAACTTCAGACATTTTTTAACATGATATTTTTGACAAGTCCACGGTCATCGTTTTTTCATGAAAATTTCAGACATTTTTTTTCATGACATTTTCAACAGGTCCGCGAGCATGGTTTTTTCATGAAAATTTCAGACATCTTTGCATGAGTTTTTCGACAGGACCGCGGTGATCTTTTTTTCATGAAAATGACAACAGGTCCGCAGTGATGTTTTTTTCATGAAAATGACAACAGGTCCGTGGACATCGTTTTTTTATGAAAATTTCAGACATTTTTTTCATGATATTTTCGACAAGTCCACGGTCATCGTTTCTTTATTGAAAATTTCAGACATTTTTTTCATGATATTTTCGATAGGTCCGCGGTCATCGTTTTTTCATGAAAATTTCAGACATTTTTTTCATCATATTTTCGACAGGTCCGCGGTGATCTTTTTTTCATGAAAATGACAACAGGTCCGCTGTCATTGTTTTTTCATGAACATTTCAGACATTTTTTTCATGATATTTTTGACAGTTCCGTGGTCATCGTTTTTTCATGAAAATAACAAATGGTCCGCGGTCATCATTTTTTCATGAAAATGACAACAGGTCCGCAGTCATCGTTTATTCATGTAAATGACAACAGGTTCGCAGTCATCGTTTTTTCATGAAAATGACAACAGGTCCGCGGTCATCGTTTTTTCATGAAAATTTCAGACATTTTTTTCATGATATTTTAGACAAGTCCACGGTCATCGTTTTTTCATGAAAATTTCAGACATTTTTTTCATGATATTTTTAACAAGTCTGCGGTCATCGTTTTTTCATTAAAACTTCAGACATTTTTTAACATGATATTTTTGACAAGTCCACGGTCATCGTTTTTTCATGAAAATTTCAGACATTTTTTTTCATGACATTTTCAACAGGTCCGCGGTCATCGTTTTTTCATGAAAATTTCAGACATTTTTTTCATGATATTTTTGACAGGTCATCGTTTTTTTATTAAAATTTCAGACTTTTTTTTTCATGATATTTTCGACAGGTCCGCGAGCATGGTTTTTTCATGAAAATTTCAGACATTTTTTTCATGATATTTTCAACAAGTCCGTGGTCATCGTTTTTTCATGAAAATTTCAGACATTTTTTTCATGATATTTTAGACAAGTCCACGGTCATCGTTTTTTCATGAAAATTTCAGAAATGTTTTTTTTCATGATATTTTCGAAAGTTACCCGGTCATCGTTTTTTGAATGAAAATTTCAGACATTTTTTTCATAATAATTTTGACAAGTCCGCGGTCATCGTCTTGTCATGAAAATTTCAGACATTTTTTTCATGATAATTTTGACAAGTCCGTGGTCATCGTTTTTTCATGAAAATTTCAGACATTTTTTTTCATGATATTTTCGACAGGTCCGCGGTCATCGTTTTTTGAATGAAAATTTCAGACATTTTTTTCATGATATTTTCGACAAGTCATCGTTTTTTCATTAAAATTTCAGACTTTTTTTTTCATGATATTTTCGACAGGTCCGCGAGCATGGTTTTTTCATGAAAATTTCAGACATTTTTTCCATGATATTTTTGACAGGTCCACGGTCATCGTTTTTTCATGAAAATTTCAGACATTTTTTCCATGATATTTTTGACAGGTCCACGGTCATCGTTTTTTCATGAAAATTTCAGACATTTTTGCATGAATTTTTCGACAGGACCGCGGTGATCTTTTTTTCATGAAAATGACAACAGGTCCGCGGTCATTGCTTTTTCATGAAAATTTCAGACATTTTTTTCATGATATTTTCGACAGGTCCGCGGTCATCGTCTTTTCATGAAAATTTCAGACATTTTTTTCATGATATTTTACAAAGGTCCGCGGTGATCTTTCTTTCATGAAAATGACAACAGGTCCGCTGTCATTGTTTTTTCATGAACATTTCAGACATTTTTTTCATGATATTTTTGACAGTTCCGTGGTCATCGTTTTTTCATGAAAATAACAAATGGTCCGCGGTCATCATTTTTTCATGAAAATGACAACAGGTCCGCAGTCATCGTTTATTCATGTAAATGACAACAGGTTCGCAGTCATCGTTTTTTCATGAAAATGACAACAGGTCCGCGGTCATCGTTTTTTCATGAAAATTTCAGACATTTTTTTCATGATATTTTAGACAAGTCCACGGTCATCGTTTTTTCATGAAAATTTCAGACATTTTTTTCATGACATTTTCAACAGGTCCGCGGTCATCGTTTTTTCATGAAAATTTCAGACATTTTTTTCATGATATTTTTGACAGGTCATCGTTTTTTTATTAAAATTTCAGACTTTTTTTTTCATGATATTTTCGACAGGTCCGCGAGCATGGTTTTTTCATGAAAATTTCAGACATTTTTTTCATGATATTTTCAACAAGTCCGTGGTCATCGTTTTTTCATGAAAATTTCAGACATTTTTTTCATGATATTTTAGACAAGTCCACGGTCATCGTTTTTTCATGAAAATTTCAGAAATGTTTTTTTTCATGATATTTTCGAAAGTTACGCGGTCATCGTTTTTTGAATGAAAATTTCAGACATTTTTTTCATAATAATTTTGACAAGTCCGCGGTCATCGTCTTGTCATGAAAATTTCAGACATTTTTTTCATGATAATTTTGACAAGTCCGTGGTCATCGTTTTTTCATGAAAATTTCAGACATTTTTTTTCATGATATTTTCGACAGGTCCGCGGTCATCGTTTTTTGAATGAAAATTTCAGACAATTTTTTCATGATATTTTTGAAAGGAACGCGGTCCTCGTTGTTTCATGAACATTTCAGACACTTTTTTTCATGATAATTTTGACAAGTCCGTGGTCATCGTTTTTTCATGAAAATTTCAGACATTTTTTTCATGATATTTTCGACAAGTCCGCGGTCATCGTTTTTTCATGAAAATTTCAGACATTTTTTAAATGATATTTTTGACAGGTCCGCTGTCCTAATTTTTTCGTGAAAGTTTGAGACATTTTTTTCATGAAAATTTCAGACAATTTTTTCATGATATTTTCGAAAGGAACGCGGTCATCGCTGTTTCATGAACATTTTAGACATTTTTTTCATGATATTTTAGACATGTCCGCGGTCATCGTTTTTTCATGAAAGTTTCAGACTTTTTTTTCATGAAAATGTCAGACTTTTTTTTCATGATATTTTTTGACAGGTCATCGTTTTTTCATTAAAACTTCAGAAATTTTTTAACATGATATTTTTGACAAGTCCACGGTCATCGTTTTTTCATGAACATTTCAGACATTTTTTTCATGATAATTTTGACAAGTCCGTGGTCATCGTTTTTTCATGAAAATTTCAGACATTTTTTTTCATGATATTTTCGACAGGTCCGCGGTCATCGTTTTTTGAATGAAAATTTCAGACATTTTTTTCATGATATTTTCGAAAGGTCAGCGCTCATCGTTTTTTCATGAAAATTTCAGACATTTTTTTCATGATATTTTCGACAAGTCCGCGGTCATCGTTTTTTCATGAAAATTTCAGACATTTTTTAAATGATATTTTCGACAGGTCCGCTGTCCTAATTTTTTCGTGAAAGTTTGAGACATTTTTTTCATGAAAATTTCAGACAATTTTTTCATGATATTTTCGAAAGGAACGCGGTCATCGTTGTTTCATGAACATTTTAGACATTTTTTTCATGATATTTTAGACATGTCCGCGGTCATCGTTTTTTCATGAAAGTTTCAGACTTTTTTTTCATGATATTTTTAACAAGTCTGCGGTCATCGTTTTTTCATTAAAACTTCAGACATTTTTTAACATGATATTTTTGACAAGTCCACGGTCATCGTTTTTTCATGAAAATTTCCGACATTTTTTTCATGATATTTTCGAAAGGTCCACGGTCATCGTTTTTTCATGAAAATTTCAGACATTTTTTTCATGATATTTTTAACAAGTCTGCGGTCATCGTTTTTTCATTAAAACTTCAGACATTTTTTAACATGATATTTTTGACAAGTCCACGGTCATCGTTTTTTCATGAAAATTTCAGACATTTTTTTTCATGACATTTTCAACAGGTCCGCGGTCATCGTTTTTTCATGAAAATTTCAGACATTTTTTTCATGATATTTTTGACAGGTCATCGTTTTTTCATTAAAACTTCAGAAATTTTTTAACATGATATTTTTGACAAGTCCACGGTCATCGTTTTTTCATGAACATTTCAGACATTTTTTTCATGATAATTTTGACAAGTCCGTGGTCATCGTTTTTTCATGAAAATTTCAGACATTTTTTTTCATGATATTTTCGACAGGTCCGCGGTCATCGTTTTTTGAATGAAAATTTCAGACATTTTTTTCATGATATTTTCGAAAGGTCAGCGCTCATCGTTTTTTCATGAAAATTTCAGACATTTTTTTCATGATATTTTCGACAAGTCCGCGGTCATCGTTTTTTCATGAAAATTTCAGACATTTTTTAAATGATATTTTTGACAGGTCCGCTGTCCTAATTTTTTCGTGAAAGTTTGAGACATTTTTTTCATGAAAATTTCAGACAATTTTTTCATGATATTTTCGAAAGGAACGCGGTCATCGTTGTTTCATGAACATTTTAGACATTTTTTTCATGATATTTTAGACATGTCCGCGGTCATCGTTTTTTCATGAAAGTTTCAGACTTTTTTTTCATGAAAATGTCAGACTTTTTTTTCATGATATTTTCGACAGGTCCGCGGTCATCGTTTTTTGAATGAAAATTTCAGACATTTTTTAAATGATATTTTTGACAGGTCCGCTGTCCTAATTTTTTCGTGAAAGTTTCAGACATTTTTTTCATGATATTTTAGACAAGTCCACGGTCATCGTTTTTTCATGAAAATTTCAGACATTTTTTTCATGATATTTTTAACAAGTCTGCGGTCATCGTTTTTTCATTAAAACTTCAGACATTTTTTAACATGATATTTTTGACAAGTCCACGGTCATCGTTTTTTCATGAAAATTTCCGACATTTCTTTCATGATATTTTCGAAAGGTCCACGGTCATCGTTTTTTCATGAAAATTTCAGACATTTTTTTCATGATATTTTTAACAAGTCTGCGGTCATCGTTTTTTCATTAAAACTTCAGACATTTTTTAACATGATATTTTTGACAAGTCCACAGTCATCGTTTTTTCATGAAAATTTCAGACATTTTTTTTCATGACATTTTCAACAGGTCCGCGGTCATCGTTTTTTCATGAAAATTTCAGACATTTTTTTCATGATATTTTTGACAGGTCATCATTTTTTCATTAAAACTTCAGACATTTTTTAACATGATATTTTTGACAAGTCCGCGGTCATCGTTTTTTCATGAACATTTCAGACATTTTTTTCATGATAATTTTGACAAGTCCGTGGTCATCGTTTTTTCATGAAAATTTCAGACATTTTTTTTCATGATATTTTCGACAGGTCCGCGGTCATCGTTTTTTGAATGAAAATTTCAGACATTTTTTTCATGATATTTTCGAAAGGTCAGCGCTCATCGTTTTTTCATGAAAATTTCAGACATTTTTTTCATGATATTTTCGATAGGTCCGCGGTCATCGTTTTTTCATGAAAATTTCAGACATTCTTTTCATCATATTTTCGACAGGTCCGCGGTGATCTTTTTTTCATGAAAATGACAACAGGTCCGCTGTCATTGTTTTTTCATGAACATTTCAGACATTTTTTTCATGATATTTTTGACAGTTCCGTGGTCATCGTTTTTTCATGAAAATAACAAATGGTCCGCGGTCATCATTTTTTCATGAAAATGACAACAGGTCCGCAGTCATCGTTTATTCATGTAAATGACAACAGGTTCGCAGTCATCGTTTTTTCATGAAAATGACAACAGGTCCGCGGTCATTGCTTTTTCATGAAAATTTCAGACATTTTTTTCATGATATTTTCGACAGGTCCGCGGTCATCGTTTTTTCATGAAAATTTCCGACATTTTTTTCATGATATTTTCGAAAGGTCCACGGTCATCGTTTTTTTCATGAAAATTTCAGACATTTTTTTCATGATATTTTTAAGAAGTCTGCGGTCATCGTTTTTTCATTAAAACTTCAGACATTTTTTAACATGATATTTTTGACAAGTCCACGGTCATCGTTTTTTCATGAAAATTTCAGACATTTTTTTTTCATGACATTTTCAACAGGTCCGCGGTCATCGTTTTTTCATGAAAATTTCAGACATTTTTTTCATGATATTTTTGACAGGTCATCGTCTTGTCATGAAAATTTCAGACATTTTTTTCATGATAATTTTGACAAGTCCGTGGTCATCGTTTTTTCATGAAAATTTCAGACATTTTTTTTCATGATATTTTCGACAGGTCCGCGGTCATCGTTTTTTGAATGAAAATTTCAGACATTTTTTTCATGATATTTTCGACAAGTCCGCGGTCATCGTTTTTTCATGAAAATTTCAGACATTTTTTTCATGATATTTTCGACAAGTCCGCGGTCATCGTTTTTTCATGAAAATTTCAGACATTTTTTTCATGATATTTTAGACAAGTCCACGGTCATCGTTTTTTTATGAAAATTTCAGACATTTTTTTCATGATATTTTTAACAAGTCTGCGGTCATCGTTTTTTCATTAAAACTTCAGACATTTTTTAACATGATATTTTTGACAAGTCCACGGTCATCGTTTTTTCATGAAAATTTCAGACATTTTTTTTCATGACATTTTCAACAGGTCCGCGGTCATCGTTTTTTCATGAAAATTTCAGACATTTTTTTCATGATATTTTTGACAGGTCATCGTTTTTTCATTAAAATTTCAGACTTTTTTTTTCATGATATTTTCGACAGGTCCGCGAGCATGGTTTTTTCATGAAAATTTCAGACATCTTTGCATGAGTTTTTCGACAGGACCGCGGTGATCTTTTTTTCATGAAAATGACAACAGGTCCGCAGTGATGTTTTTTTCATGAAAATGACAACAGGTCCGTGGACATCGTTTTTTTATGAAAATTTCAGACATTTTTTTCATGATATTTTCGACAAGTCCACGGTCATCGTTTCTTTATTGAAAATTTCAGACATTTTTTTCATGATATTTTCGATAGGTCCGCGGTCATCGTTTTTTCATGAAAATTTCAGACATTTTTTTCATCATATTTTCGACAGGTCCGCGGTGATCTTTTTTTCATGAAAATGACAACAGGTCCGCTGTCATTGTTTTTTCATGAACATTTCAGACATTTTTTTCATGATATTTTTGACAGTTCCGTGGTCATCGTTTTTTCATGAAAATAACAAATGGTCCGCGGTCATCATTTTTTCATGAAAATGACAACAGGTCCGCAGTCATCGTTTATTCATGTAAATGACAACAGGTTCGCAGTCATCGTTTTTTCATGAAAATGACAACAGGTCCGCGGTCATCGTTTTTTCATGAAAATTTCAGACATTTTTTTCATGATATTTTAGACAAGTCCACGGTCATCGTTTTTTCATGAAAATTTCAGACATTTTTTTCATGATATTTTTAACAAGTCTGCGGTCATCGTTTTTTCATTAAAACTTCAGACATTTTTTAACATGATATTTTTGACAAGTCCACGGTCATCGTTTTTTCATGACAATTTCAGACATTTTTTTTCATGACATTTTCAACAGGTCCGCGGTCATCGTTTTTTCATGAAAATTTCAGACATTTTTTTCATGATATTTTTGACAGGTCATCGTTTTTTTATTAAAATTTCAGACTTTTTTTTTCATGATATTTTCGACAGGTCCGCGAGCATGGTTTTTTCATGAAAATTTCAGACATTTTTTTCATGATATTTTCAACAAGTCCGTGGTCATCGTTTTTTCATGAAAATTTCAGACATTTTTTTCATGATATTTTCGACAAGTCCACGGTCATCGTTTTTTCATGAAAATTTCAGAAATGTTTTTTTTCATGATATTTTCGAAAGTTACGCGGTCATCGTTTTTTGAATGAAAATTTCAGACATTTTTTTCATAATAATTTTGACAAGTCCGCGGTCATCGTCTTGTCATGAAAATTTCAGACATTTTTTTCATGATAATTTTGACAAGTCCGTGGTCATCGTTTTTTCATGAAAATTTCAAACATTTTTTTTCATGATATTTTCGACAGGTCCGCGGTCATCGTTTTTTAATGAAAATTTCAGACATTTTTTTCATGATATTTTCGACAAGTCCGCGGTCATCGTTTTTTCATGAAAATTTCAGACATTTTTTTCATGATATTTTTGACAGGTCATCGTTTTTTCATTAAAATTTCAGACTTTTTTTTTCATGATATTTTCGACAGGTCCGCGAGCATGGTTTTTTCATGAAAATTTCAGACATTTTTTCCATGATATTTTTCGACAGGACCGCGGTGATCTTTTTTTCATGAAAATTTCAGACATTTTTGCATGAATTTTTCGACAGGACCGCGGTGATCTTTTTTTCATGAAAATGACAACAGGTCCGCGGTCATTGCTTTTTCATGAAAATTTCAGACATTTTTTTCATGATATTTTCGACAGGTCCGCGGTCATCGTTTTTTCATGAAAATTTCAGACATTTTTTTCATGATATTTTACACAGGTCCGCGGTCATCGTTTTTTCATGAAAATTTCAGACATTTTTTTCATGATATTTTCGACAAGTCCACGGTCATCGTTTTTTCATTAAAATTTCAGACTTTTTTTTCATGATATTTTCGACAGGTCCGCGAGCATGGTTTTTTCATGAAAATTTCCGACATTTTTTTCATGATATTTTCGAAAGGTCCACGGTCATCGTTTTTTCATGAAAATTTCAGACATTTTTGCATGAGTTTTTCGACAGGACCGCGGTGATCTTTTTTTCATGAAAATGACAACCGGTCCGCGGTCATTGCTTTTTCATGAAAATTTCAGACATTTTTTAACATGATATTTTTGACAAGTACACGGTCATCGTTTTTTCATGAAAATTTCAGACATTTTTTTTCATGACATTTTCAACAGGTCCGCGGTCATCGTTTTTTCATGAAAATTTCAGACATTTTTTTCATGATATTTTTGACAGGTCATCGTTTTTTCATTAAAATTTCAGACTTTTTTTTTCATGATATTTTCGACAGGTCCGCGAGCATGGTTTTTTCATGAAAATTTCAGACATTTTTTTCATGATATTTTCAACAAGTCCGTGGTCATCGTTTTTTCATGAAAATTTCAGACATTTTTTTCATGATATTTTAGACAAGTCCACGGTCATCGTTTTTTCATGAAAATTTCAGAAATGTTTTTTTTCATGATATTTTCGAAAGTTACGCGGTCATCGTTTTTTGAATGAAAATTTCAGACATTTTTTTCATAATAATTTTGACAAGTCCGCGGTCATCGTCTTGTCATGAAAATTTCAGACATTTTTTTCATGATAATTTTGACAAGTCCGTGGTCATCGTTTTTTCATGAAAATTTCAAACATTTTTTTCATGATATTTTCGACAGGTCCGCGGTCATCGTTTTTTGAATGAAAATTTCAGACATTTTTTTCATGATATTTTCGACAAGTCCGCGGTCATCGTTTTTTCATGAAAATTTCAGACATTTTTTTCATGATATTTTTGACAGGTCATCGTTTTTTCATTAAAATTTCAGACTTTTTTTTTCATGATATTTTCGACAGGTCCGCGAGCATGGTTTTTTCATGAAAATTTCAGACATTTTTTCCATGATATTTTTGACAGGTCCACGGTCATCGTTTTTTCATGAAAATTTCAGACATTTTTTCCATGATATTTTTGACAGGTCCACGGTCATCGTTTTTTCATGAAAATTTCAGACATTTTTGCATGAATTTTTCGACAGGACCGCGGTGATCTTTTTTTCATGAAAATGACAACAGGTCCGCGGTCATTGCTTTTTCATGAAAATTTCAGACATTTTTTTCATGATATTTTCGACAGGTCCGCGGTCATCGTTTTTTCATGAAAATTTCAGACATTTTTTTCATGATATTTTACACAGGTCCGCGGTCATCGTTTTTTCATGAAAATTTCAGACATTTTTTTCATGATATTTTAGACAAGTCCACGGTCATCGTTTTTTCATTAAAATTTCAGACTTTTTTTTTCATGATATTTTCGACAGGTCCGCGAGCATGGTTTTTTCATGAAAATTTCCGACATTTTTTTCATGATATTTTCGAAAGGTCCACGGTCATCGTTTTTTCATGAAAATTTCAGACATTTTTGCATGAGTTTTTCGACAGGACCGCGGTGATCTTTTTTTCATGAAAATGACAACCGGTCCGCGGTCATTGCTTTTTCATGAAAATTTCAGACATTTTTTAACATGATATTTTTGACAAGTACACGGTCATCGTTTTTTCATGAAAATTTCAGACATTTTTTTTCATGACATTTTCAACAGGTCCGCGGTCATCGTTTTTTCATGAAAATTTCAGACATTTTTTTCATGATATTTTTGACAGGTCATCGTTTTTTCATTAAAATTTCAGACTTTTTTTTTCATGATATTTTCGACAGGTCCGCGAGCATGGTTTTTTCATGAAAATTTCAGACATTTTTGCATGAGTTTTTCGACAGGACCGCGGTGATCTTTTTTTCATGAAAATGACAACAGGTCCGCAGTGATGTTTTTTTCATGAAAATGACAACAGGTCCGTGGACATCGTTTTTTTCTGAAAATTTCAGACATTTTTTTCATGATATTTTCGACAAGTCCACGGTCATCGTTTCTTTATTGAAAATTTCAGACATTTTTTTCATGATATTTTCGATAGGTCCGCGGTCATCGTTTTTTCATGAAAATTTCAGACATTCTTTTCATCATATTTTCGACAGGTCCGCGGTGATCTTTTTTTCATGAAAATGACAACAGGTCCGCTGTCATTGTTTTTTCATGAACATTTCAGACATTTTTTTCATGATATTTTTGACAGTTCCGTGGTCATCGTTTTTTCATTAAAATAACAAATGGTCCGCGGTCATCATTTTTTCATGAAAATGACAACAGGTCCGCAGTCATCGTTTATTCATGTAAATGACAACAGGTTCGCAGTCATCGTTTTTTCATGAAAATGACAACAGGTCCGCGGTCATTGCTTTTTCATGAAAATTTCAGACATTTTTTTCATGATATTTTCGACAGGTCCGCGGTCATCGTTTTTTCATGAAAATTTCCGACATTTTTTTCATGATATTTTCGAAAGGTCCACGGTCATCGTTTTTTTCATGAAAATTTCAGACATTTTTTTCATGATATTTTTAAGAAGTCCACGGTCATCGTTTTTTCATGAAAATTTCAGACATTTTTTTTCATGACATTTTCAACAGGTCCGCGGTCATCGTTTTTTCATGAAAATTTCAGACATTTTTTTCATGATATTTTTGACAGGTCATCGTCTTGTCATGAAAATTTCAGACATTTTTTTCATGATAATTTTGACAAGTCCGTGGTCATCGTTTTTTCATGAAAATTTCAGACATTTTTTTTCATGATATTTTCGACAGGTCCGCGGTCATCGTTTTTTGAATGAAAATTTCAGACATTTTTTTCATGATATTTTCGACAAGTCCGCGGTCATTGTTTTTTCATGAAAATTTCAGACATTTTTTTCATGATATTTTCGACAAGTCCGCGGTCATCGTTTTTTCATGAAAATTTCAGACATTTTTTTCATTGTATTTTTGACAGGTCCGCTGTCCTAATTTTTTCGTGAAAGTTTGAGACATTTTTTTCATGAAAATTTCAGACAATTTTTTCATGATATTTTCGAAAGGAACGCGGTCATCGTTGTTTCATGAACATTTTAGACATTTTTTTCATGATATTTTCGACAAGTCCGCGGTCATCGTTTTTTCATGAAAATTTCAGACAATTTTTTCATGATATTTTCGAAAGGAATGCGGTCCTCGTTGTTTCATGAACATTTCAGACACTTTTTTTCATGATAATTTTGACAAGTCCGTGGTCATCGTTTTTTCATGAAAATTTCAGACATTTTTTTTCATGATATTTTCGACAGGTCCGCGGTCATCGTTTTTTGAATGAAAATTTCAGACATTTTTTTCATGATATTTTCGACAAGTCAGCGCTCATCGTTTTTTCATGAAAATTTCAGACATTTTTTTCATGATATTTTCGACAAGTCCGCGGTCATCGTTTTTTCATGAAAATTTCAGACATTTTTTAAATGATATTTTTGACAGGTCCGCTGTCCTAATTTTTTCGTGAAAGTTTGAGACATTTTTTTCATGAAAATTTCAGACAATTTTTTCATGATATTTTCGAAAGGAACGCGGTCATCGTTGTTTCATGAACATTTTAGACATTTTTTTCATGATATTTTCGACAGTCCGCGGTCATCGTTTTTTCATGAAAATTTCAGACATTTTTTTCATTGTATTTTTGACAGGTCCGCTGTCCTAATTTTTTCGTGAAAGTTTGAGACATTTTTTTCATGAAAATTTCAGACAATTTTTTCATGATATTTTCGAAAGGAACGCGGTCATCGTTGTTTCATGAACATTTCAGACATTTTTTTCATGATATTTTCGACAAGTCCACGGTCATCGTTTCTTTATTGAAAATTTCAGACATTTTTTTCATGATATTTTCGATAGGTCCGCGGTCATCGTTTTTTCATGAAAATTTCAGACATTCTTTTCATCATATTTTCGACAGGTCCGCGGTGATCTTTTTTTCATGAAAATGACAACAGGTCCGCTGTCATTGTTTTTTCATGAACATTTCAGACATTTTTTTCATGATATTTTTGACAGTTCCGTGGTCATCGTTTTTTCATTAAAATAACAAATGGTCCGCGGTCATCATTTTTTCATGAAAATGACAACAGGTCCGCAGTCATCGTTTATTCATGTAAATGACAACAGGTTCGCAGTCATCGTTTTTTCATGAAAATGACAACAGGTCCGCGGTCATTGCTTTTTCATGAAAATTTCAGACATTTTTTTCATGATATTTTCGACAGGTCCGCGGTCATCGTTTTTTCATGAAAATTTCCGACATTTTTTTCATGATATTTTCGAAAGGTCCACGGTCATCGTTTTTTTCATGAAAATTTCAGACATTTTTTTCATGATATTTTTAAGAAGTCCACGGTCATCGTTTTTTCATGAAAATTTCAGACATTTTTTTTCATGACATTTTCAACAGGTCCGCGGTCATCGTTTTTTCATGAAAATTTCAGACATTTTTTTCATGATATTTTTGACAGGTCATCGTCTTGTCATGAAAATTTCAGACATTTTTTTCATGATAATTTTGACAAGTCCGTGGTCATCGTTTTTTCATGAAAATTTCAGACATTTTTTTTCATGATATTTTCGACAGGTCCGCGGTCATCGTTTTTTGAATGAAAATTTCAGACATTTTTTTCATGATATTTTCGACAAGTCCGCGGTCATCGTTTTTTCATGAAAATTTCAGACATTTTTTTCATGATATTTTCGACAGGTCCGCGGTCATCGTTTTTTCATGAAAATTTCAGACATTTTTTTCATTGTATTTTTGACAGGTCCGCTGTCCTAATTTTTTCGTGAAAGTTTGAGACATTTTTTTCATGAAAATTTCAGACAATTTTTTCATGATATTTTCGAAAGGAACGCGGTCATCGTTGTTTCATGAACATTTTAGACATTTTTTTCATGATATTTTCGACAAGTCCGCGGTCATCGTTTTTTCATGAAAATTTCAGACAATTTTTTCATGATATTTTCGAAAGGAATGCGGTCCTCGTTGTTTCATGAACATTTCAGACACTTTTTTTCATGATAATTTTGACAAGTCCGTGGTCATCGTTTTTTCATGAAAATTTCAGACATTTTTTTTCATGATATTTTCGACAGGTCCGCGGTCATCGTTTTTTGAATGAAAATTTCAGACATTTTTTTCATGATATTTTCGACAAGTCAGCGCTCATCGTTTTTTCATGAAAATTTCAGACATTTTTTTCATGATATTTTCGACAAGTCCGCGGTCATCGTTTTTTCATGAAAATTTCAGACATTTTTTAAATGATATTTTTGACAGGTCCGCTGTCCTAATTTTTTCGTGAAAGTTTGAGACATTTTTTTCATGAAAATTTCAGACAATTTTTTCATGATATTTTCGAAAGGAACGCGGTCATCGTTGTTTCATGAACATTTTAGACATTTTTTTCATGATATTTTCGACAGTCCGCGGTCATCGTTTTTTCATGAAAATTTCAGACATTTTTTTCATTGTATTTTTGACAGGTCCGCTGTCCTAATTTTTTCGTGAAAGTTTGAGACATTTTTTTCATGAAAATTTCAGACAATTTTTTCATGATATTTTCGAAAGGAACGCGGTCATCGTTGTTTCATGAACATTTTAGACATTTTTTTCATGATATTTTCGACAAGTCCGCGGTCATCGTTTTTTCATGAAAATTTCAGACAATTTTTTCATGATATTTTCGAAAGGAATGCGGTCCTCGTTGTTTCATGAACATTTCAGACACTTTTTTTCATGATAATTTTGACAAGTCCGTGGTCATCGTTTTTTCATGAAAATTTCAGACATTTTTTTTCATGATATTTTCGACAGGTCCGCGGTCATCGTTTTTTGAATGAAAATTTCAGACATTTTTTTCATGATATTTTCGACAAGTCAGCGCTCATCGTTTTTTCATGAAAATTTCAGACATTTTTTTCATGATATTTTCGACAAGTCCGCGGTCATCGTTTTTTCATGAAAATTTCAGACATTTTTTAAATGATATTTTTGACAGGTCCGCTGTCCTAATTTTTTCGTGAAAGTTTGAGACATTTTTTTCATGAAAATTTCAGACAATTTTTTCATGATATTTTCGAAAGGAACGCGGTCATCGTTGTTTCATGAACATTTTAGACATTTTTTTCATGATATTTTAGACATGTCCGCGGTCATCGTTTTTTCATGAAAGTTTCAGACTTTTTTTTCATGAAAATGTCAGACTTTTTTTTCATGATATTTTCGACAGGTCCGCGGTCATCGTTTTTTGAATGAAAATTTCAGACATTTTTTAAATGATATTTTTGACAGGTCCGCTGTCCTAATTTTTTCGTGAAAGTTTCAGACATTTTTTTCATGATATTTTAGACAAGTCCACGGTCATCGTTTTTTCATGAAAATTTCAGACATTTTTTTCATGATATTTTTAACAAGTCTGCGGTCATCGTTTTTTCATTAAAACTTCAGACATTTTTTAACATGATATTTTTGACAAGTCCACGGTCATCGTTTTTTCATGAAAATTTCCGACATTTTTTTCATGATATTTTCGAAAGGTCCACGGTCATCGTTTTTTCATGAAAATTTCAGACATTTTTTTCATGATATTTTTAACAAGTCTGCGGTCATCGTTTTTTCATTAAAACTTCAGACATTTTTTAACATGATATTTTTGACAAGTCCACGGTCATCGTTTTTTCATGAAAATTTCAGACATTTTTTTTCATGACATTTTCAACAGGTCCGCGGTCATCGTTTTTTCATGAAAATTTCAGACATTTTTTTCATGATATTTTTGACAGGTCATCGTTTTTTCATTAAAACTTCAGAAATTTTTTAACATGATATTTTTGACAAGTCCACGGTCATCGTTTTTTCATGAACATTTCAGACATTTTTTTCATGATAATTTTGACAAGTCCGTGGTCATCGTTTTTTCATGAAAATTTCAGACATTTTTTTTCATGATATTTTCGACAGGTCCGCGGTCATCGTTTTTTGAATGAAAATTTCAGACATTTTTTTCATGATATTTTCGAAAGGTCAGCGCTCATCGTTTTTTCATGAAAATTTCAGACATTTTTTTCATGATATTTTCGACAAGTCCGCGGTCATCGTTTTTTCATGAAAATTTCAGACATTTTTTAAATGATATTTTTGACAGGTCCGCTGTCCTAATTTTTTCGTGAAAGTTTGAGACATTTTTTTCATGAAAATTTCAGACAATTTTTTCATGATATTTTCGAAAGGAACGCGGTCATCGTTGTTTCATGAACATTTTAGACATTTTTTTCATGATATTTTAGACATGTCCGCGGTCATCGTTTTTTCATGAAAGTTTCAGACTTTTTTTTCATGATATTTTTAACAAGTCTGCGGTCATCGTTTTTTCATTAAAACTTCAGACATTTTTTAACATGATATTTTTGACAAGTCCACGGTCATCGTTTTTTCATGAAAATTTCCGACATTTTTTTCATGATATTTTCGAAAGGTCCACGGTCATCGTTTTTTCATGAAAATTTCAGACATTTTTTTCATGATATTTTTAACAAGTCTGCGGTCATCGTTTTTTCATTAAAACTTCAGACATTTTTTAACATGATATTTTTGACAAGTCCACGGTCATCGTTTTTTCATGAAAATTTCAGACATTTTTTTTCATGACATTTTCAACAGGTCCGCGGTCATCGTTTTTTCATGAAAATTTCAGACATTTTTTTCATGATATTTTTGACAGGTCATCGTTTTTTCATTAAAACTTCAGACATTTTTTAACATGATATTTTTGACAAGTCCACGGTCATCGTTTTTTCATGAACATTTCAGACATTTTTTTCATGATAATTTTGACAAGTCCGTGGTCATCGTTTTTTCATGAAAATTTCAGACATTTTTTTTCATGATATTTTCGACAGGTCCGCGGTCATCGTTTTTTGAATGAAAATTTCAGACATTTTTTTCATGATATTTTCGAAAGGTCAGCGCTCATCGTTTTTTCATGAAAATTTCAGACATTTTTTTCATGATATTTTCGACAAGTCCGCGGTCATCGTTTTTTCATGAAAATTTCAGACATTTTTTAAATGATATTTTTGACAGGTCCGCTGTCCTAATTTTTTCGTGAAAGTTTGAGACATTTTTTTCATGAAAATTTCAGACAATTTTTTCATGATATTTTCGAAAGGAACGCGGTCATCGTTGTTTCATGAACATTTTAGACATTTTTTTCATGATATTTTAGACATGTCCGCGGTCATCGTTTTTTCATGAAAGTTTCAGACTTTTTTTTCATGAAAATGTCAGACTTTTTTTTCATGATATTTTCGACAGGTCCGCGGTCATCGTTTTTTGAATGAAAATTTCAGACATTTTTTAAATGATATTTTTGACAGGTCCGCTGTCCTAATTTTTTCGTGAAAGTTTCAGACATTTTTTTCATGATATTTTAGACAAGTCCACGGTCATCGTTTTTTCATGAAAATTTCAGACATTTTTTTCATGATATTTTTAACAAGTCTGCGGTCATCGTTTTTTCATTAAAACTTCAGACATTTTTTAACATGATATTTTTGACAAGTCCACGGTCATCGTTTTTTCATGAAAATTTCCGACATTTCTTTCATGATATTTTCGAAAGGTCCACGGTCATCGTTTTTTCATGAAAATTTCAGACATTTTTTTCATGATATTTTTAACAAGTCTGCGGTCATCGTTTTTTCATTAAAACTTCAGACATTTTTTAACATGATATTTTTGACAAGTCCACGGTCATCGTTTTTTCATGAAAATTTCAGACATTTTTTTTCATGACATTTTCAACAGGTCCGCGGTCATCGTTTTTTCATGAAAATTTCAGACATTTTTTTCATGATATTTTTGACAGGTCATCGTTTTTTCATTAAAACTTCAGAAATTTTTTAACATGATATTTTTGACAAGTCCACGGTCATCGTTTTTTCATGAACATTTCAGACATTTTTTTCATGATAATTTTGACAAGTCCGTGGTCATCGTTTTTTCATGAAAATTTCAGACATTTTTTTTCATGATATTTTCGACAGGTCCGCGGTCATCGTTTTTTGAATGAAAATTTCAGACATTTTTTTCATGATATTTTCGAAAGGTCAGCGCTCATCGTTTTTTCATGAAAATTTCAGACATTTTTTAACATGATATTTTTGACAAGTCCACGGTCATCGTTTTTTCGTGAACATTTCAGACATTTTTTTCATGATAATTTTGACAAGTCCGTGGTCATCGTTTTTTCATGAAAATTTCAGACATTTTTTTTCATGATATTTTCGACAGGTCCGCGGTCATCGTTTTTTGAATGAAAATTTCAGACATTTTTTTCATGATATTTTCGAAAGGTCAGCGCTCATCGTTTTTTCATGAAAATTTCAGACATTTTTTTCATGATATTTTCGATAGGTCCGCGGTCATCGTTTTTTCATGAAAATTTCAGACATTCTTTTCATCATATTTTCGACAGGTCCGCGGTGATCTTTTTTTCATGAAAATGACAACAGGTCCGCTGTCATTGTTTTTTCATGAACATTTCAGACATTTTTTTCATGATATTTTTGACAGTTCCGTGGTCATCGTTTTTTCATGAAAATAACAAATGGTCCGCGGTCATCATTTTTTCATGAAAATGACAACAGGTCCGCAGTCATCGTTTATTCATGTAAATGACAACAGGTTCGCAGTCATCGTTTTTTCATGAAAATGACAACAGGTCCGCGGTCATCGTTTTTTCATGAAAATTTCAGACATTTTTTTCATGATATTTTTGACAAGTCCGTGGTCATCGTTTTTTCATGAAAATTTCAGACATTTTTTTTCATGATATTTTCGACAGGTCCGCGGTCATCGTTTTTTGAATGAAAATTTCAGACATTTTTTTCATGATATTTTCGAAAGGTCAGCGCTCATCGTTTTTTCATGAAAATTTCAGACATTTTTTTCATGATATTTTCGACAAGTCCGCGGTCATCGTTTTTTCATGAAAATTTCAGACATTTTTTAAATGATATTTTTGACAGGTCCGCTGTCCTAATTTTTTCGTGAAAGTTTGAGACATTTTTTTCATGAAAATTTCAGACAATTTTTTCATGATATTTTCGAAAGGAACGCGGTCATCGTTGTTTCATGAACATTTTAGACATTTTTTTCATGATATTTTAGACATGTCCGCGGTCATCGTTTTTTCATGAAAGTTTCAGACTTTTTTTTCATGAAAATGTCAGACTTTTTTTTCATGATATTTTCGACAGGTCCGCGGTCATCGTTTTTTGAATGAAAATTTCAGACATTTTTTAAATGATATTTTTGACAGGTCCGCTGTCCTAATTTTTTCGTGAAAGTTTCAGACTTTTTTTTCATGATATTTTCGACAAGTCCGCGGTCATCGTTTTTTCATGAAAATTTCAGACATTTTTTAAATGATATTTTTGACAGGTCCGCTGTCCTAATTTTTTCGTGAAAGTTTGAGACATTTTTTTCATGAAAATTTCAGACAATTTTTTCATGATATTTTCGAAAGGAACGCGGTCATCGTTGTTTCATGAACATTTTAGACATTTTTTTCATGATATTTTAGACATGTCCGCGGTCATCGTTTTTTCATGAAAGTTTCAGACTTTTTTTTCATGAAAATGTCAGACTTTTTTTTCATGATATTTTCGACAGGTCCGCGGTCATCGTTTTTTGAATGAAAATTTCAGACATTTTTTAAATGATATTTTTGACAGGTCCGCTGTCCTAATTTTTTCGTGAAAGTTTCAGACATTTTTTTCATGATATTTTAGACAAGTCCACGGTCATCGTTTTTTCATGAAAATTTCAGACATTTTTTTCATGATATTTTTAACAAGTCTGCGGTCATCGTTTTTTCATTAAAACTTCAGACATTTTTTAACATGATATTTTTGACAAGTCCACGGTCATCGTTTTTTCATGAAAATTTCCGACATTTCTTTCATGATATTTTCGAAAGGTCCACGGTCATCGTTTTTTCATGAAAATTTCAGACATTTTTTTCATGATATTTTTAACAAGTCTGCGGTCATCGTTTTTTCATTAAAACTTCAGACATTTTTTAACATGATATTTTTGACAAGTCCACGGTCATCGTTTTTTCATGAAAATTTCAGACATTTTTTTTCATGACATTTTCAACAGGTCCGCGGTCATCGTTTTTTCATGAAAATTTCAGACATTTTTTTCATGATATTTTTGACAGGTCATCGTTTTTTCATTAAAACTTCAGAAATTTTTTAACATGATATTTTTGACAAGTCCACGGTCATCGTTTTTTCATGAACATTTCAGACATTTTTTTCATGATAATTTTGACAAGTCCGTGGTCATCGTTTTTTCATGAAAATTTCAGACATTTTTTTTCATGATATTTTCGACAGGTCCGCGGTCATCGTTTTTTGAATGAAAATTTCAGACATTTTTTTCATGATATTTTCGAAAGGTCAGCGCTCATCGTTTTTTCATGAAAATTTCAGACATTTTTTAACATGATATTTTTGACAAGTCCACGGTCATCGTTTTTTCGTGAACATTTCAGACATTTTTTTCATGATAATTTTGACAAGTCCGTGGTCATCGTTTTTTCATGAAAATTTCAGACATTTTTTTTCATGATATTTTCGACAGGTCCGCGGTCATCGTTTTTTGAATGAAAATTTCAGACATTTTTTTCATGATATTTTCGAAAGGTCAGCGCTCATCGTTTTTTCATGAAAATTTCAGACATTTTTTTCATGATATTTTCGATAGGTCCGCGGTCATCGTTTTTTCATGAAAATTTCAGACATTCTTTTCATCATATTTTCGACAGGTCCGCGGTGATCTTTTTTTCATGAAAATGACAACAGGTCCGCTGTCATTGTTTTTTCATGAACATTTCAGACATTTTTTTCATGATATTTTTGACAGTTCCGTGGTCATCGTTTTTTCATGAAAATAACAAATGGTCCGCGGTCATCATTTTTTCATGAAAATGACAACAGGTCCGCAGTCATCGTTTATTCATGTAAATGACAACAGGTTCGCAGTCATCGTTTTTTCATGAAAATGACAACAGGTCCGCGGTCATTGCTTTTTCATGAAAATTTCAGACATTTTTTTCATGATATTTTTGACAAGTCCGTGGTCATCGTTTTTTCATGAAAATTTCAGACATTTTTTTTCATGATATTTTCGACAGGTCCGCGGTCATCGTTTTATGAATGAAAATTTCAGACATTTTTTTCATGATATTTTCGAAAGGTCAGCGCTCATCGTTTTTTCATGAAAATTTCAGACATTTTTTTCATGATATTTTCGACAAGTCCGCGGTCATCGTTTTTTCATGAAAATTTCAGACATTTTTTAAATGATATTTTTGACAGGTCCGCTGTCCTAATTTTTTCGTGAAAGTTTGAGACATTTTTTTCATGAAAATTTCAGACAATTTTTTCATGATATTTTCGAAAGGAACGCGGTCATCGTTGTTTCATGAACATTTTAGACATTTTTTTCATGATATTTTAGACATGTCCGCGGTCATCGTTTTTTCATGAAAGTTTCAGACTTTTTTTTCATGAAAATGTCAGACTTTTTTTTCATGATATTTTCGACAGGTCCGCGGTCATCGTTTTTTGAATGAAAATTTCAGACATTTTTTAAATGATATTTTTGACAGGTCCGCTGTCCTAATTTTTTCGTGAAAGTTTCAGACATTTTTTTCATGATATTTTAGACAAGTCCACGGTCATCGTTTTTTCATGAAAATTTCAGACATTTTTTTCATGATATTTTTAACAAGTCTGCGGTCATCGTTTTTTCATTAAAACTTCAGACATTTTTTAACATGATATTTTTGACAAGTCCACGGTCATCGTTTTTTCATGAAAATTTCCGACATTTCTTTCATGATATTTTCGAAAGGTCCACGGTCATCGTTTTTTCATGAAAATTTCAGACATTTTTTTCATGATATTTTTAACAAGTCTGCGGTCATCGTTTTTTCATTAAAACTTCAGACATTTTTTAACATGATATTTTTGACAAGTCCACGGTCATCGTTTTTTCATGAAAATTTCAGACATTTTTTTTCATGACATTTTCAACAGGTCCGCGGTCATCGTTTTTTCATGAAAATTTCAGACATTTTTTTCATGATATTTTTGACAGGTCATCGTTTTTTCATTAAAACTTCAGAAATTTTTTAACATGATATTTTTGACAAGTCCACGGTCATCGTTTTTTCATGAACATTTCAGACATTTTTTTCATGATAATTTTGACAAGTCCGTGGTCATCGTTTTTTCATGAACATTTCAGACATTTTTTTTCATGATATTTTCGACAGGTCCGCGGTCATCGTTTTTTGAATGAAAATTTCAGACATTTTTTTCATGATATTTTCGAAAGGTCAGCGCTCATCGTTTTTTCATGAAAATTTCAGACATTTTTTAACATGATATTTTTGACAAGTCCACGGTCATCGTTTTTTCGTGAACATTTCAGACATTTTTTTCATGATAATTTTGACAAGTCCGTGGTCATCGTTTTTTCATGAAAATTTCAGACATTTTTTTTCATGATATTTTCGACAGGTCCGCGGTCATCGTTTTTTGAATGAAAATTTCAGACATTTTTTTCATGATATTTTCGAAAGGTCAGCGCTCATCGTTTTTTAATGAAAATTTCAGACATTTTTTTCATGATATTTTCGATAGGTCCGCGGTCATCGTTTTTTCATGAAAATTTCAGACATTCTTTTCATCATATTTTCGACAGGTCCGCGGTGATCTTTTTTTCATGAAAATGACAACAGGTCCGCTGTCATTGTTTTTTCATGAACATTTCAGACATTTTTTTCATGATATTTTTGACAGTTCCGTGGTCATCGTTTTTTCATGAAAATAACAAATGGTCCGCGGTCATCATTTTTTCATGAAAATGACAACAGGTCCGCAGTCATCGTTTATTCATGTAAATGACAACAGGTTCGCAGTCATCGTTTTTTCATGAAAATGACAACAGGTCCGCGGTCATTGCTTTTTCATGAAAATTTCAGACATTTTTTTCATGATATTTTCGACAGGTCCGCGGTCATCGTTTTTTCACGAAAATTTCCGACATTTTTTTCATGATATTTTCGAAAGGTCCACGGTCATCGTTTTTTTCATGAAAATTTCAGACATTTTTTTCATGATATTTTTAAGAAGTCTGCGGTCATCGTTTTTTCATTAAAACTTCAGACATTTTTTAACATGATATTTTTGACAAGTCCACGGTCATCGTTTTTTCATGAAAATTTCAGACATTTTTTTTCATGACATTTTCAACAGGTCCGCGGTCATCGTTTTTTCATGAAAATTTCAGACATTTTTTTCATGATATTTTTGACAGGTCATCGTCTTGTCATGAAAATTTCAGACATTTTTTTCATGATAATTTTGACAAGTCCGTGGTCATCGTTTTTTCATGAAAATTTCAGACATTTTTTTTCATGATATTTTCGACAGGTCCGCGGTCATCGTTTTTTGAATGAAAATTTCAGACATTTTTTTCATGATATTTTCGACAAGTCCGCGGTCATCGTTTTTTCATTAAAACTTCAGACATTTTTTAAAATGACATTTTCAACAGGTCCGCGGTCATCGTTTTTTCATGAAAATTTCAGACATTTTTTTCATGATATTTTTGACAGGTCATCGTTTTTTCATTAAAACTTCAGAAATTTTTTAACATGATATTTTTGACAAGTCCACGGTCATCGTTTTTTCATGAACATTTCAGACATTTTTTTCATGATAATTTTGACAAGTCCGTGGTCATCGTTTTTTCATGAAAATTTCAGACATTTTTTTTCATGATATTTTCGACAGGTCCGCGGTCATCGTTTTTTGAATGAAAATTTCAGACATTTTTTTCATGATATTTTCGAAAGGTCAGCGCTCATCGTTTTTTCATGAAAATTTCAGACATTTTTTTCATGATATTTTCGACAAGTCCGCGGTCATCGTTTTTTCATGAAAATTTCAGACATTTTTTAAATGATATTTTTGACAGGTCCGCTGTCCTAATTTTTTCGTGAAAGTTTGAGACATTTTTTTCATGAAAATTTCAGACAATTTTTTCATGATATTTTCGAAAGGAACGCGGTCATCGTTGTTTCATGAACATTTTAGACATTTTTTTCATGATATTTTAGACATGTCCGCGGTCATCGTTTTTTCATGAAAGTTTCAGACTTTTTTTTCATGATATTTTTAACAAGTCTGCGGTCATCGTTTTTTCATTAAAACTTCAGACATTTTTTAACATGATATTTTTGACAAGTCCACGGTCATCGTTTTTTCATGAAAATTTCCGACATTTTTTTCATGATATTTTCGAAAGGTCCACGGTCATCGTTTTTTCATGAAAATTTCAGACATTTTTTTCATGATATTTTTAACAAGTCTGCGGTCATCGTTTTTTCATTAAAACTTCAGACATTTTTTAACATGATATTTTTGACAAGTCCACGGTCATCGTTTTTTCATGAAAATTTCAGACATTTTTTTTCATGACATTTTCAACAGGTCCGCGGTCATCGTTTTTTCATGAAAATTTCAGACATTTTTTTCATGATATTTTTGACAGGTCATCGTTTTTTCATTAAAACTTCAGACATTTTTTAACATGATATTTTTGACAAGTCCACGGTCATCGTTTTTTCATGAACATTTCAGACATTTTTTTCATGATAATTTTGACAAGTCCGTGGTCATCGTTTTTTCATGAAAATTTCAGACATTTTTTTTCATGATATTTTCGACAGGTCCGCGGTCATCGTTTTTTGAATGAAAATTTCAGACATTTTTTTCATGATATTTTCGAAAGGTCAGCGCTCATCGTTTTTTCATGAAAATTTCAGACATTTTTTTCATGATATTTTCGACAAGTCCGCGGTCATCGTTTTTTCATGAAAATTTCAGACATTTTTTAAATGATATTTTTGACAGGTCCGCTGTCCTAATTTTTTCGTGAAAGTTTGAGACATTTTTTTCATGAAAATTTCAGACAATTTTTTCATGATATTTTCGAAAGGAACGCGGTCATCGTTGTTTCATGAACATTTTAGACATTTTTTTCATGATATTTTAGACATGTCCGCGGTCATCGTTTTTTCATGAAAGTTTCAGACTTTTTTTTCATGAAAATGTCAGACTTTTTTTTCATGATATTTTCGACAGGTCCGCGGTCATCGTTTTTTGAATGAAAATTTCAGACATTTTTTAAATGATATTTTTGACAGGTCCGCTGTCCTAATTTTTTCGTGAAAGTTTCAGACATTTTTTTCATGATATTTTAGACAAGTCCACGGTCATCGTTTTTTCATGAAAATTTCAGACATTTTTTTCATGATATTTTTAACAAGTCTGCGGTCATCGTTTTTTCATTAAAACTTCAGACATTTTTTAACATGATATTTTTGACAAGTCCACGGTCATCGTTTTTTCATGAAAATTTCAGACATTTTTTTTCATGACATTTTCAACAGGTCCGCGGTCATCGTTTTTTCATGAAAATTTCAGACATTTTTTTCATGATATTTTTGACAGGTCATCGTTTTTTCATTAAAACTTCAGACATTTTTTAACATGATATTTTTGACAAGTCCACGGTCATCGTTTTTTCATGAACATTTCAGACATTTTTTTCATGATAATTTTGACAAGTCCGTGGTCATCGTTTTTTCATGAAAATTTCAGACATTTTTTTTCATGATATTTTCGACAGGTCCGCGGTCATCGTTTTTTGAATGAAAATTTCAGACATTTTTTTCATGATATTTTCGAAAGGTCAGCGCTCATCGTTTTTTCATGAAAATTTCAGACATTTTTTTCATGATATTTTCGATAGGTCCGCGGTCATCGTTTTTTCATGAAAATTTCAGACATTCTTTTCATCATATTTTCGACAGGTCCGCGGTGATCTTTTTTTCATGAAAATGACAACAGGTCCGCTGTCATTGTTTTTTCATGAACATTTCAGACATTTTTTTCATGATATTTTTGACAGTTCCGTGGTCATCGTTTTTTCATGAAAATAACAAATGGTCCGCGGTCATCATTTTTTCATGAAAATGACAACAGGTCCGCAGTCATCGTTTATTCATGTAAATGACAACAGGTTCGCAGTCATCGTTTTTTCATGAAAATGACAACAGGTCCGCGGTCATTGCTTTTTCATGAAAATTTCAGACATTTTTTTCATGATATTTTCGACAGGTCCGCGGTCATCGTTTTTTCACGAAAATTTCCGACATTTTTTTCATGATATTTTCGAAAGGTCCACGGTCATCGTTTTTTTCATGAAAATTTCAGACATTTTTTTCATGATATTTTTAAGAAGTCTGCGGTCATCGTTTTTTCATTAAAACTTCAGACATTTTTTAACATGATATTTTTGACAAGTCCACGGTCATCGTTTTTTCATGAAAATTTCAGACATTTTTTTTCATGACATTTTTGACAAGTCCGTGGTCATCGTTTTTTCATGAAAATTTCAGACATTTTTTTTCATGATATTTTCGACAGGTCCGCGGTCATCGTTTTTTGAATGAAAATTTCAGACATTTTTTTCATGATATTTTCGAAAGGTCAGCGCTCATCGTTTTTTCATGAAAATTTCAGACATTTTTTTCATGATATTTTCGATAGGTCCGCGGTCATCGTTTTTTCATGAAAATTTCAGACATTCTTTTCATCATATTTTCGACAGGTCCGCGGTGATCTTTTTTTCATGAAAATGACAACAGGTCCGCTGTCATTGTTTTTTCATGAACATTTCAGACATTTTTTTCATGATATTTTTGACAGTTCCGTGGTCATCGTTTTTTCATGAAAATAACAAATGGTCCGCGGTCATCATTTTTTCATGAAAATGACAACAGGTCCGCAGTCATCGTTTATTCATGTAAATGACAACAGGTTCGCAGTCATCGTTTTTTCATGAAAATGACAACAGGTCCGCGGTCATTGCTTTTTCATGAAAATTTCAGACATTTTTTTCATGATATTTTCGACAGGTCCGCGGTCATCGTTTTTTCACGAAAATTTCCGACATTTTTTTCATGATATTTTCGAAAGGTCCACGGTCATCGTTTTTTTCATGAAAATTTCAGACATTTTTTTCATGATATTTTTAAGAAGTCTGCGGTCATCGTTTTTTCATTAAAACTTCAGACATTTTTTAACATGATATTTTTGACAAGTCCACGGTCATCGTTTTTTCATGAAAATTTCAGACATTTTTTTTCATGACATTTTCAACAGGTCCGCGGTCATCGTTTTTTCATGAAAATTTCAGACATTTTTTTCATGATATTTTTGACAGGTCATCGTCTTGTCATGAAAATTTCAGACATTTTTTTCATGATAATTTTGACAAGTCCGTGGTCATCGTTTTTTCATGAAAATTTCAGACATTTTTTTTCATGATATTTTCGACAGGTCCGCAGTCATCGTTTTTTGAATGAAAATTTCAGACATTTTTTTCATGATATTTTCGACAAGTCCGCGGTCATCGTTTTTTCATTAAAACTTCAGACATTTTTTAACATGATATTTTTGACAAGTCCACGGTCATCGTTTTTTCATGAAAATTTCAGACATTTTTTTTCATGACATTTTCAACAGGTCCGCGGTCATCGTTTTTTCATGAAAATTTCAGACATTTTTTTCATGATATTTTTGACAGGTCATCGTTTTTTCATTAAAACTTCAGACATTTTTTAACATGATATTTTTGACAAGTCCACGGTCATCGTTTTTTCATGAACATTTCAGACATTTTTTTCATGATAATTTTGACAAGTCCGTGGTCATCGTTTTTTCATGAAAATTTCAGACATTTTTTTTCATGATATTTTCGACAGGTCCGCGGTCATCGTTTTTTGAATGAAAATTTCAGACATTTTTTTCATGATATTTTCGAAAGGTCAGCGCTCATCGTTTTTTCATGAAAATTTCAGACATTTTTTTCATGATATTTTCGATAGGTCCGCGGTCATCGTTTTTTCATGAAAATTTCAGACATTCTTTTCATCATATTTTCGACAGGTCCGCGGTGATCTTTTTTTCATGAAAATGACAACAGGTCCGCTGTCATTGTTTTTTCATGAACATTTCAGACATTTTTTTCATGATATTTTTGACAGTTCCGTGGTCATCGTTTTTTCATGAAAATAACAAATGGTCCGCGGTCATCATTTTTTCATGAAAATGACAACAGGTCCGCAGTCATCGTTTATTCATGTAAATGACAACAGGTTCGCAGTCATCGTTTTTTCATGAAAATGACTACAGGTCCGCGGTCATTGCTTTTTCATGAAAATTTCAGACATTTTTTTCATGATATTTTCGACAGGTCCGCGGTCATCGTTTTTTCACGAAAATTTCCGACATTTTTTTCATGATATTTTCGAAAGGTCCACGGTCATCGTTTTTTTCATGAAAATTTCAGACATTTTTTTCATGATATTTTTAAGAAGTCTGCGGTCATCGTTTTTTCATTAAAACTTCAGACATTTTTTAACATGATATTTTTGACAAGTCCACGGTCATCGTTTTTTCATGAAAATTTCAGACATTTTTTTTCATGACATTTTCAACAGGTCCGCGGTCATCGTTTTTTCATGAAAATTTCAGACATTTTTTTCATGATATTTTTGACAGGTCATCGTCTTGTCATGAAAATTTCAGACATTTTTTTCATGATAATTTTGACAAGTCCGTGGTCATCGTTTTTTCATGAAAATTTCAGACATTATTTTTCATGATATTTTCGACAGGTCCGCGGTCATCGTTTTTTCATGAAAATTTCAGACATTTTTTTCATGATATTTTTAACAAGTCTGCGGTCATCGTTTTTTCATTAAAACTTCAGACATTTTTTAACATGATATTTTTGACAAGTCCACGGTCATCGTTTTTTCATGAAAATTTCCGACATTTCTTTCATGATATTTTCGAAAGGTCCACGGTCATCGTTTTTTCATGAAAATTTCAGACATTTTTTTTCATGACATTTTCAACAGGTCCGCGGTCATCGTTTTTTCATGAAAATTTCAGACATTTTTTAACATGATATTTTTGACAAGTCCACGGTCATCGTTTTTTCATGAACATTTCAGACATTTTTTTCATGATAATTTTGACAAGTCCGTGGTCATCGTTTTTTCATGAAAATTTCAGACATTTTTTTTCATGATATTTTCGACAGGTCCGCGGTCATCGTTTTTTGAATGAAAATTTCAGACATTTTTTTCATGATATTTTCGAAAGGTCAGCGCTCATCGTTTTTTCATGAAAATTTCAGACATTTTTTTCATGATATTTTCGATAGGTCCGCGGTCATCGTTTTTTCATGAAAATTTCAGACATTCTTTTCATCATATTTTCGACAGGTCCGCGGTGATCTTTTTTTCATGAAAATGACAACAGGTCCGCTGTCATTGTTTTTTCATGAACATTTCAGACATTTTTTTCATGATATTTTTGACAGTTCCGTGGTCATCGTTTTTTCATGAAAATAACAAATGGTCCGCGGTCATCATTTTTTCATGAAAATGACAACAGGTCCGCAGTCATCGTTTATTCATGTAAATGACAACAGGTTCGCAGTCATCGTTTTTTCATGAAAATGACAACAGGTCCGCGGTCATTGCTTTTTCATGAAAATTTCAGACATTTTTTTCATGATATTTTTGACAGTTCCGTGGTCATCGTTTTTTCATGAAAATAACAAATGGTCCGCGGTCATCATTTTTTCATGAAAATGACAACAGGTCCGCAGTCATCGTTTATTCATGTAAATGACAACAGGTTCGCAGTCATCGTTTTTTCATGAAAATGACAACAGGTCCGCGGTCATTGCTTTTTCATGAAAATTTCAGACATTTTTTTCATGATATTTTCGACAGGTCCGCGGTCATCGTTTTTTCACGAAAATTTCCGACATTTTTTTCATGATATTTTCGAAAGGTCCACGGTCATCGTTTTTTTCATGAAAATTTCAGACATTTTTTTCATGATATTTTTAAGAAGTCTGCGGTCATCGTTTTTTCATTAAAACTTCAGACATTTTTTAACATGATATTTTTGACAAGTCCACGGTCATCGTTTTTTCATGAAAATTTCAGACATTTTTTTTCATGACATTTTCAACAGGTCCGCGGTCATCGTTTTTTCATGAAAATTTCAGACATTTTTTTCATGATATTTTTGACAGGTCATCGTCTTGTCATGAAAATTTCAGACATTTTTTTCATGATAATTTTGACAAGTCCGTGGTCATCGTTTTTTCATGAAAATTTCAGACATTTTTTTTCATGATATTTTCGACAGGTCCGCGGTCATCGTTTTTTGAATGAAAATTTCAGACATTTTTTTCATGATATTTTCGACAAGTCCGCGGTCATCGTTTTTTCATGAAAATTTCAGACATTTTTTTCATGATATTTTCGACAAGTCCGCGGTCATCGTTTTTTCATGAAAATTTCAGACATTTTTTTCATTGTATTTTTGACAGGTCCGCTGTCCTAATTTTTTCGTGAAAGTTTGAGACATTTTTTTCATGAAAATTTCAGACAATTTTTTCATGATATTTTCGAAAGGAACGCGGTCCTCGTTGTTTCATGAACATTTCAGACACTTTTTTTCATGATAATTTTGACAAGTCCGTGGTCATCGTTTTTTCATGAAAATTTCAGACATTTTTTTTCATGATATTTTCGACAGGTCCGCGGTCATCGTTTTTTGAATGAAAATTTCAGACATTTTTTTCATGATATTTTTGACAGGTCCGCTGTCCTAATTTTTTCGTGAAAGTTTCAGACATTTTTTTCATGATATTTTAGACAAGTCCACGGTCATCGTTTTTTCATGAAAATTTCAGACATTTTTTTCATGATATTTTTAACAAGTCTGCGGTCATCGTTTTTTCATTAAAACTTCAGACATTTTTTAACATGATATTTTTGACAAGTCCACGGTCATCGTTTTTTCATGAAAATTTCCGACATTTTTTTCATGATATTTTCGAAAGGTCCACGGTCATCGTTTTTTCATGAAAATTTCAGACATTTTTTTCATGATATTTTTAACAAGTCTGCGGTCATCGTTTTTTCATTAAAACTTCAGACATTTTTTAACATGATATTTTTGACAAGTCCACGGTCATCGTTTTTTCATGAAAATTTCAGACATTTTTTTTCATGACATTTTCAACAGGTCCGCGGTCATCGTTTTTTCATGAAAATTTCAGACATTTTTTTCATGATATTTTTGACAGGTCATCGTTTTTTCATTAAAACTTCAGAAATGTTTTAACATGATATTTTTGACAAGTCCACGGTCATCGTTTTTTCATGAACATTTCAGACATTTTTTTCATGATAATTTTGACAAGTCCGTGGTCATCGTTTTTTCATGAAAATTTCAGACATTTTTTTTCATGATATTTTCGACAGGTCCGCGGTCATCGTTTTTTGAATGAAAATTTCAGACATTTTTTTCATGATATTTTCGAAAGGTCAGCGCTCATCGTTTTTTCATGAAAATTTCAGACATTTTTTTCATGATATTTTCGACAAGTCCGCGGTCATCGTTTTTTCATGAAAATTTCAGACATTTTTTAAATGATATTTTTGACAGGTCCGCTGTCCTAATTTTTTCGTGAAAGTTTGAGACATTTTTTTCATGAAAATTTCAGACAATTTTTTCATGATATTTTCGAAAGGAACGCGGTCATCGTTGTTTCATGAACATTTTAGACATTTTTTTCATGATATTTTAGACATGTCCGCGGTCATCGTTTTTTCATGAAAGTTTCAGACTTTTTTTTCATGAAAATGTCAGACTTTTTTTTCATGATATTTTCGACAGGTCCGCGGTCATCGTTTTTTGAATGAAAATTTCAGACATTTTTTAAATGATATTTTTGACAAGTACGCTGTCCTAATTTTTTCGTGAAAGTTTCAGACTTTTTTTTCATGGAAATTTCAGACTTTTTTTTCCTGATATTTTAGACAAGTCCGTGGTCATCGTTTTTTCATGAAAATTTCAGACATTTTTTTTCATGATATTTTCGACAGGTCCGCGGTCATCGTTTTTTGAATGAAAATTTCAGACATTTTTTTCATGATATTTTTGACAAGTCCGCGGTCATGGTTTTTTCAATAAAACTTCAGACATTTTTTAACATGATATTTTTGACAGGTCATCGTTTTTTCATGAAAATTTCAGACATTTTTGCATGAGTTTTTCGACAGGACCGCGGTGATCTTTTTTTCATGAAAATGACAACAGGTCCGCGGTCATTGCTTTTTCATGAAAAATTCCGACATTTTTTTCATGATATTTTCGACAGGTCCGCGCTCATCGTTTTTTCATGAAAATTTCAGACATTTTTTTCATGATATTTTCGACAAGTCCGCGGTCATCGTTTTTTCATGAAAATTTCAGACATTTTTTAAATGATATTTTTGACAGGTCCGCTGTCCTAATTTTTTCGTGAAAGTTTGAGACATTTTTTTCATGAAAATTTCAGACAATTTTTTCATGATATTTTCGAAAGGAACGCGGTCATCGTTGTTTCATGAACATTTTAGACATTTTTTTCATGATATTTTAGACATGTCCGCGGTCATCGTTTTTTCATGAAAGTTTCAGACTTTTTTTTCATGAAAATGTCAGACTTTTTTTTCATGATATTTTCGACAGGTCCGCGGTCATCGTTTTTTGAATGAAAATTTCAGACATTTTTTAAATGATATTTTTGACAGGTCCGCTGTCCTAATTTTTTCGTGAAAGTTTCAGACATTTTTTTCATGATATTTTAGACAAGTCCACGGTCATCGTTTTTTCATGAAAATTTCAGACATTTTTTTCATGATATTTTTAACAAGTCTGCGGTCATCGTTTTTTCATTAAAACTTCAGACATTTTTTAACATGATATTTTTGACAAGTCCACGGTCATCGTTTTTTCATGAAAATTTCCGACATTTTTTTCATGATATTTTCGAAAGGTCCACGGTCATCGTTTTTTCATGAAAATTTCAGACATTTTTTTCATGATATTTTTAACAAGTCTGCGGTCATCGTTTTTTCATTAAAACTTCAGACATTTTTTAACATGATATTTTTGACAAGTCCACGGTCATCGTTTTTTCATGAAAATTTCAGACATTTTTTTTCATGACATTTTCAACAGGTCCGCGGTCATCGTTTTTTCATGAAAATTTCAGACATTTTTTTCATGATATTTTTGACAGGTCATCGTTTTTTCATTAAAACTTCAGAAATTTTTTAACATGATATTTTTGACAGGTCCACGGTCATCGTTTTTTCATGAACATTTCAGACATTTTTTTCATGATAATTTTGACAAGTCCGTGGTCATCGTTTTTTCATGAAAATTTCAGACATTTTTTTTCATGATATTTTCGACAGGTCCGCGGTCATCGTTTTTTGAATGAAAATTTCAGACATTTTTTTCATGATATTTTCGAAAGGTCAGCGCTCATCGTTTTTTCATGAAAATTTCAGACATTTTTTCATGATATTTTCGACAAGTCCGCGGTCATCGTTTTTTCATGAAAATTTCAGACATTTTTTAAATGATATTTTTGACAGGTCCGCTGTCCTAATTTTTTCGTGAAAGTTTGAGACATTTTTTTCATGAAAATTTCAGACAATTTTTTCATGATATTTTCGAAAGGAACGCGGTCATCGTTGTTTCATGAACATTTTAGACATTTTTTTCATGATATTTTAGACATGTCCGCGGTCATCGTTTTTTCATGAAAGTTTCAGACTTTTTTTTCATGATATTTTTAACAAGTCTGCGGTCATCGTTTTTTCATTAAAACTTCAGACATTTTTTAACATGATATTTTTGACAAGTCCACGGTCATCGTTTTTTCATGAAAATTTCCGACATTTTTTTCATGATATTTTCGAAAGGTCCACGGTCATCGTTTTTTCATGAAAATTTCAGACATTTTTTTCATGATATTTTTAACAAGTCTGCGATCATCGTTTTTTCATTAAAACTTCAGACATTTTTTAACATGATATTTTTGACAAGTCCACGGTCATCGTTTTTTCATGAAAATTTCAGACATTTTTTTTCATGACATTTTCAACAGGTCCGCGGTCATCGTTTTTTCATGAAAATTTCAGACATTTTTTTCATGATATTTTTGACAGGTCATCGTTTTTTCATTAAAACTTCAGACATTTTTTTCATGATATTTTCGAAAGGTCAGCGCTCATCGTTTTTTCATGAAAATTTCAGACATTTTTTTCATGATATTTTCGACAAGTCCGCGGTCATCTTTTTTTCATGAAAATTTCAGACATTTTTTAAATGATATTTTTGACAGGTCCGCTGTCCTAATTTTTTCGTGAAAGTTTGAGACATTTTTTTCATGAAAATTTCAGACAATTTTTTCATGATATTTTCGAAAGGAACGCGGTCATCGTTGTTTCATGAACATTTTAGACATTTTTTTCATGATATTTTAGACATGTCCGCGGTCATCGTTTTTTCATGAAAGTTTCAGACTTTTTTTTCATGATATTTTTAACAAGTCTGCGGTCATCGTTTTTTCATTAAAACTTCAGACATTTTTTAACATGATATTTTTGACAAGTCCACGGTCATCGTTTTTTCATGAAAATTTCCGACATTTTTTTCATGATATTTTCGAAAGGTCCACTGTCATCGTTTTTTCATGAAAATTTCAGACATTTTTTTCATGATATTTTTAACAAGTCTGCGATCATCGTTTTTTCATTAAAACTTCAGACATTTTTTAACATGATATTTTTGACAAGTCCACGGTCATCGTTTTTTCATGAAAATTTCAGACATTTTTTTTCATGACATTTTCAACAGGTCCGCGGTCATCGTTTTTTCATGAAAATTTCAGACATTTTTTTCATGATATTTTTGACAGGTCATCGTTTTTTCATTAAAACTTCAGACATTTTTTAACATGATATTTTTGACAAGTCCACGGTCATCGTTTTTTCATGAACATTTCAGACATTTTTTTCATGATAATTTTGACAAGTCCGTGGTCATCGTTTTGTCATGAAAATTTCAGACATTTTTTTTCATGATATTTTCGACAGGTCCGCGGTCATCGTTTTTTGAATGAAAATTTCAGACATTTTTTTCATGATATTTTCGAAAGGTCAGCGCTCATCGTTTTTTCATGAAAATTTCAGACATTTTTTTCATGATATTTTCGACAAGTCCGCGGTCATCGTTTTTTCATGAAAATTTCAGACATTTTTTAAATGATATTTTTGACAGGTCCGCTGTCCTAATTTTTTCGTGAAAGTTTGAGACATTTTTTTCATGAAAATTTCAGACAATTTTTTCATGATATTTTCGAAAGGAACGCGGTCATCGTTGTTTCATGAACATTTTAGACATTTTTTTCATGATATTTTAGACATGTCCGCGGTCATCGTTTTTTCATGAAAGTTTCAGACTTTTTTTTCATGAAAATGTCAGACTTTTTTTTCATGATATTTTCGACAGGTCCGCGGTCATCGTTTTTTGAATGAAAATTTCAGACATTTTTTAAATGATATTTTTGACAGGTCCGCTGTCCTAATTTTTTCGTGAAAGTTTCAGACATTTTTTTCATGATATTTTAGACAAGTCCACGGTCATCGTTTTTTCATGAAAATTTCAGACATTTTTTTCATGATATTTTTAACAAGTCTGCGGTCATCGTTTTTTCATTAAAACTTCAGACATTTTTTAACATGATATTTTTGACAAGTCCACGGTCATCGTTTTTTCATGAAAATTTCCGACATTTTTTTCATGATATTTTCGAAAGGTCCACGGTCATCGTTTTTTCATGAAAATTTCAGACATTTTTTTTCATGATATTTTTGACAGGTCATCGTTTTTTCATTAAAACTTCAGACATTTTTTAACATGATATTTTTGACAAGTCCACGGTCATCGTTTTTTCATGAACATTTCAGACATTTTTTTCATGATAATTTTGACAAGTCCGTGGTCATCGTTTTTTCATGAAAATTTCAGACATTTTTTTTCATGATATTTTCGACAGGTCCGCGGTCATCGTTTTTTGAATGAAAATTTCAGACATTTTTTTCATGATATTTTCGAAAGGTCAGCGCTCATCGTTTTTTCATGAAAATTTCAGACATTTTTTTCATGATATTTTCGACAAGTCCGCGGTCATCGTTTTTTCATGAAAATTTCAGACATTTTTTAAATGATATTTTTGACAGGTCCGCTGTCCTAATTTTTTCGTGAAAGTTTGAGACATTTTTTTCATGAAAATTTCAGACAATTTTTTCATGATATTTTCGAAAGGAACGCGGTCATCGTTGTTTCATGAACATTTTAGACATGTTTTTCATGATATTTTAGACATGTCCGCGGTCATCGTTTTTTCATGAAAGTTTCAGACTTTTTTTTCATGAAAATGTCAGACTTTTTTTTCATGATATTTTCAACAGGTCCGCGGTCATCGTTTTTTGAATGAAAATTTCAGACATTTTTTAAATGATATTTTTGACAGGTCCGCTGTCCTAATTTTTTCGTGAAAGTTTCAGACTTTTTTTTCATGAAAATTTCAGACTTTTTTTTCATGATATTTTAGACAAGTCCGTGGTCATCGTTTTTTCATTAAAACTTCAGACATTTTTTAACATGATATTTTTGACAAGTCCACGGTCATCGTTTTTTCATGAAAATTTCCGACATTTTTTTTCATGATATTTTCGACAGGTCCGCGGTCATCGTTTTTTGAATGAAAATTTCAGACATTTTTTAAATGATATTTTTGACAGGTCCGCTGTCCTAATTTTTTCGTGAAAGTTTCAGACATTTTTTTCATGATATTTTAGACAAGTCCACGGTCATCGTTTTTTCATGAAAATTTCAGACATTTTTTAACATGATATTTTTGACAAGTCCACGGTCATCGTTTTTTCATGAAAATTTCAGACATTTTTTTTCATGACATTTTCAACAGGTCCGCGGTCATCGTTTTGTCATGAAAATTTCAGACATTTTTTTCATGATATTTTAGACAGGTCATCGTTTTTTCATTAAAATTTCAGACTTTTTTTTTCATGATATTTTCGACAGGTCCGCGGTCATCGTTTTTTGAATGAAAATTTCAGACATTTTTTAAATGATATTTTTGACAGGTCCGCTGTCCTAATTTTTTCGTGAAAGTTTCAGACATTTTTTTCATGATATTTTACACAGGTCCGCGAGCATGGTTTTTTCATGAAAATTTCCGACATTTTTTTCATGATATTTTCAACAAGTCCGTGGTCATCGTTTTTTCATGAAAATTTCAGACATTTTTTTCATGATATTTTCGACAAGTCCACGGTCATCGTTTTTTCATGAAAATTTCAGAAATGTTTTTTTTCATGATATTTTCGAAAGTTACGCGGTCATCGTTTTTTGAATGAAAATTTCAGACATTTTTTTCATCATAATTTTGACAAGTCCGTGGTCATCGTTTTTTCATGAAAATGTCAGACATTTTTCTGCATGATATTTTCGACAGGTCCGCGGTCATCGTTTTTTCATTAAAACTTCAGACATTTTTTAACATGATATTTTCAACAGGTCCGCGGTCATCGTTTTTTCATGAACATTTCAGACATTTTTTCATGATATTTTTGACAGGTCATCGTTTTTTCATTAAAATTTCAGACCTTTTTTTTCATGATATTTTCGACAGGTCCGCGAGCATGGTTTTTTCATGAAAATTTCAGACATTTTTTTCATGATATTTTCAACAAGTCCGTGGTCATCGTTTTTTCATGAAATTTTCAGACATTTTTTTCATGATATTTTTAACAAGTCTGCGGTCATCGTTTTTTCATTAAAACTTCAGACATTTTTTAACATGATATTTTCGACGTGTCCACGGTCATCGTTTTTTCATGAAAATTTCAGACATTTTTTTTCATGACATTTTCAACAGGTCCGCGGTCATCGTTTTTTCATGAACATTTCAGACATTTTTTCATGATATTTTTGACAGGTCATCGTTTTTTCATTAAAATTTCAGACTTTTTTTTTCATGATATTTTCGACAGGTCCGCGAGCATCGTTTTTTCATGAAAATTTCAGACATTTTTTTCATGATATTTTCAACAGGTCCGCGGTCATCGTTTTTTCATGAAAATTTCAGACATTTTTTTCATGATATTTTTGACAGGTCATCGTTTTTTCATTAAAACTTCAGAAATGTTTTAACATGATATTTTTGACAAGTCCACGGTCATCGTTTTTTCATGAACATTTCAGACATTTTTTTCATGATAATTTTGACAAGTCCGTGGTCATCGTTTTTTCATGAAAATTTCAGACATTTTTTTTCATGATATTTTCGACAGGTCCGCGGTCATCGTTTTTTGAATGAAAATTTCAGACATTTTTTTCATGATATTTTTGAAAGGTCAGCGCTCATCGTTTTTTCATGAAAATTTCAGACATTTTTTTCATGATATTTTCGACAAGTCCGCGGTCATCGTTTTTTCATGAAAATTTCAGACATTTTTTAAATGATATTTTTGACAGGTCCGCTGTCCTAATTTTTTCGTGAAAGTTTGAGACATTTTTTTCATGAAAATTTCAGACAATTTTTTCATGATATTTTCGAAAGGAACGCGGTCATCGTTGTTTCATGAACATTTTAGACATTTTTTTCATGATATTTTAGACATGTCCGCGGTCATCGTTTTTTCATGAAAGTTTCAGACTTTTTTTTCATGAAAATGTCAGACTTTTTTTTCATGATATTTTCGACAGGTCCGCGGTCATCGTTTTTTGAATGAAAATTTCAGACATTTTTTTCATGATATTTTTGACAAGTCCGCGGTCATGGTTTTTTCAATAAAACTTCAGACATTTTTTAACATGATATTTTTGACAGGTCATCGTTTTTTCATGAAAATTTCAGACATTTTTGCATGAGTTTTTCGACAGGACCGCGGTGATCTTTTTTTCATGAAAATGACAACAGGTCCGCGGTCATTGCTTTTTCATGAAAAATTCCGACATTTTTTTCATGATATTTTCGACAGGTCCGCGCTCATCGTTTTTTCATGAAAATTTCAGACATTTTTTTCATGATATTTTTAACAAGTCTGCGGTCATCGTTTTTTCATTAAAACTTCAGACATTTTTTAACATGATATTTTTGACAAGTCCACGGTCATCGTTTTTTCATGAAAATTTCCGACATTTTTTTCATGATATTTTCGAAAGGTCCACGGTCATCGTTGTTTCATGAACATTTTAGACATGTTTTTCATGATATTTTAGACATGTCCGCGGTCATCGTTTTTTCATGAAAGTTTCAGACTTTTTTTTCATGAAAATGTCAGACTTTTTTTTCATGATATTTTCGACAGGTCCGCGGTCATCGTTTTTTGAATGAAAATTTCAGACATTTTTTAAATGATATTTTTGACAGGTCCGCTGTCCTAATTTTTTCGTGAAAGTTTCAGACATTTTTTTCATGATATTTTAGACAAGTCCACGGTCATCGTTTTTTCATGAAAATTTCAGACATTTTTTTCATGATATTTTTAACAAGTCTGCGGTCATCGTTTTTTCATTAAAACTTCAGACATTTTTTAACATGATATTTTTGACAAGTCCACGGTCATCGTTTTTTCATGAAAATTTCCGACATTTTTTTCATGATATTTTCGAAAGGTCCACGGTCATCGTTTTTTCATGAAAATTTCAGACATTTTTTTCATGATATTTTTAACAAGTCTGCGGTCATCGTTTTTTCATTAAAACTTCAGACATTTTTTAACATGATATTTTTGACAAGTCCACGGTCATCGTTTTTTCATGAAAATTTCAGACATTTTTTTTCATGATATTTTCGACAGGTCCGCGGTCATCGTTTTTTCATGAAAATTTCAGACATTTTTTTCATGATATTTTTGACAGGTCATCGTTTTTTCATTAAAACTTCAGACATTTTTTAACATGATATTTTTGACAAGTCCACGGTCATCGTTTTTTCATGAACATTTCAGACATTTTTTTCATGATAATTTTGACAAGTCCGTGGTCATCGTTTTTTCATGAAAATTTCAGACATTTTTTTTCATGATATTTTCGACAGGTCCGCGGTCATCGTTTTTTTGAATGAAAATTTCAGACATTTTTTTCATGATATTTTCGAAAGGTCAGCGCTCATCGTTTTTTCATGAAAATTTCAGACATTTTTTTCATGATATTTTCGACAGGTCCGCGGTCATCGTTTTTTCATGAAAATTTCAGACATTTTTTAAATGATATTTTTGACAGGTCCGCTGTCCTAATTTTTTCGTGAAAGTTTGAGACATTTTTTTCATGAAAATTTCAGACAATTTTTTCATGATATTTTCGAAAGGAACGCGGTCATCGTTGTTTCATGAACATTTTAGACATGTTTTTCATGATATTTTAGACATGTCCGCGGTCATCGTTTTTTCATGAAAGTTTCAGACTTTTTTTTCATGAAAATGTCAGACTTTTTTTTCATGATATTTTCGACAGGTCCGCGGTCATCGTTTTTTGAATGAAAATTTCAGACATTTTTTAAATGATATTTTTGACAGGTCCGCTGTCCTAATTTTTCCGTGAAAGTTTCAGACTTTTTTTTCATGAAAATTTCAGACTTTTTTTTCATGATATTTTAGACAAGTCCGTGGTCATCGTTTTTTCATTAAAACTTCAGACATTTTTTAACATGATATTTTTGACAAGTCCACGGTCATCGTTTTTTCATGAAAATTTCCGACATTTTTTTTCATGATATTTTCGACAGGTCCGCGGTCATCGTTTTTTGAATGAAAATTTCAGACATTTTTTAAATGATATTTTTGACAGGTCCGCTGTCCTAATTTTTTCGTGAAAGTTTCAGACATTTTTTTCATGATATTTTAGACAAGTCCACGGTCATCGTTTTTTCATGAAAATTTCAGACATTTTTTAACATGATATTTTTGACAAGTCCACGGTCATCGTTTTTTCATGAAAATTTCAGACATTTTTTTTCATGACATTTTCAACAGGTCCGCGGTCATCGTTTTGTCATGAAAATTTCAGACATTTTTTTCATGATATTTTAGACAGGTCATCGTTTTTTCATTAAAATTTCAGACTTTTTTTTTCATGATATTTTCGACAGGTCCGCGGTCATCGTTTTTTGAATGAAAATTTCAGACATTTTTTAAATGATATTTTTGACAGGTCCGCTGTCCTAATTTTTTCGTGACAGTTTCAGACATTTTTTTCATGATATTTTACACAGGTCCGCGAGCATGGTTTTTTCATGAAAATTTCCGACATTTTTTTCATGATATTTTCAACAAGTCCGTGGTCATCGTTTTTTCATGAAAATTTCAGACATTTTTTTCATGATATTTTCGACAAGTCCACGGTCATCGTTTTTTCATGAAAATTTCAGAAATGTTTTTTTTCATGATATTTTCGAAAGTTACGCGGTCATCGTTTTTTGAATGAAAATTTCAGACATTTTTTTCATCATAATTTTGACAAGTCCGTGGTCATCGTTTTTTCATGAAAATGTCAGACATTTTTCTGCATGATATTTTCGACAGGTCCGCGGTCATCGTTTTTTCATTAAAACTTCAGACATTTTTTAACATGATATTTTCAACAGGTCCGCGGTCATCGTTTTTTCATGAACATTTCAGACATTTTTTCATGATATTTTTGACAGGTCATCGTTTTTTCATTAAAATTTCAGACCTTTTTTTTCATGATATTTTCGACAGGTCCGCGAGCATGGTTTTTTCATGAAAATTTCAGACATTTTTTTCATGATATTTTCAACAAGTCCGTGGTCATCGTTTTTTCATGAAATTTTCTGACATTTTTTTCATGATATTTTTAACAAGTCTGCGGTCATCGTTTTTTCATTAAAACTTCAGACATTTTTTAACATGATATTTTCGACGTGTCCACGGTCATCGTTTTTTCATGAAAATTTCAGACATTTTTTTTCATGACATTTTCAACAGGTCCGCGGTCATCGTTTTTTCATGAACATTTCAGACATTTTTTCATGATATTTTTGACAGGTCATCGTTTTTTCATTAAAATTTCAGACTTTTTTTTTCATGATATTTTCGACAGGTCCGCGAGCATGGTTTTTTCATGAAAATTTCAGACATTTTTTTCATGATATTTTCAACAGGTCCGCGGTCATCGTTTTTTCATGAAAATTTCAGACATTTTTTTCATGATATTTTTGACAGGTCATCGTTTTTTCATTAAAACTTCAGAAATGTTTTAACATGATATTTTTGACAAGTCCACGGTCATCGTTTTTTCATGAACATTTCAGACATTTTTTTCATGATAATTTTGACAAGTCCGTGGTCATCGTTTTTTCATGAAAATTTCAGACATTTTTTTTCATGATATTTTCGACAGGTCCGCGGTCATCGTTTTTTGAATGAAAATTTCAGACATTTTTTTCATGATATTTTCGAAAGGTCAGCGCTCATCGTTTTTTCATGAAAATTTCAGACATTTTTTTCATGATATTTTCGACAAGTCCGCGGTCATCGTTTTTTCATGAAAATTTCAGACATTTTTTAAATGATATTTTTGACAGGTCCGCTGTCCTAATTTTTTCGTGAAAGTTTGAGACATTTTTTTCATGAAAATTTCAGACAATTTTTTCATGATATTTTCGAAAGGAACGCGGTCATCGTTGTTTCATGAACATTTTAGACATTTTTTTCATGATATTTTAGACATGTCCGCGGTCATCGTTTTTTCATGAAAGTTTCAGACTTTTTTTTCATGAAAATGTCAGACTTTTTTTTCATGATATTTTCGACAGGTCCGCGGTCATCGTTTTTTGAATGAAAATTTCAGACATTTTTTTCATGATATTTTTGACAAGTCCGCGGTCATGGTTTTTTCAATAAAACTTCAGACATTTTTTAACATGATATTTTTGACAGGTCATCGTTTTTTCATGAAAATTTCAGACATTTTTGCATGAGTTTTTCGACAGGACCGCGGTGATCTTTTTTTCATGAAAATGACAACAGGTCCGCGGTCATTGCTTTTTCATGAAAAATTCCGACATTTTTTTCATGATATTTTCGACAGGTCCGCGCTCATCGTTTTTTCATGAAAATTTCAGACATTTTTTTCATGATATTTTCGACAAGTCCGCGGTCATCGTTTTTTCATGAAAATTTCAGACATTTTTTAAATGATATTTTTGACAGGTCCGCTGTCCTAATTTTTTCGTGAAAGTTTGAGACATTTTTTTCATGAAAATTTCAGACAATTTTTTCATGATATTTTCGAAAGGAACGCGGTCATCGTTGTTTCATGAACATTTTAGACATGTTTTTCATGATATTTTAGACATGTCCGCGGTCATCGTTTTTTCATGAAAGTTTCAGACTTTTTTTTCATGAAAATGTCAGACTTTTTTTTCATGATATTTTCGACAGGTCCGCGGTCATCGTTTTTTGAATGAAAATTTCAGACATTTTTTAAATGATATTTTTGACAGGTCCGCTGTCCTAATTTTTTCGTGAAAGTTTCAGACTTTTTTTTCATGAAAATTTCAGACTTTTTTTTCATGATATTTTAGACAAGTCCGTGGTCATCGTTTTTTCATTAAAACTTCAGACATTTTTTAACATGATATTTTTGACAAGTCCACGGTCATCGTTTTTTCATGAAAATTTCCGACATTTTTTTTCATGATATTTTCGACAGGTCCGCGGTCATCGTTTTTTGAATGAAAATTTCAGACATTTTTTAAATGATATTTTTGACAGGTCCGCTGTCCTAATTTTTTCGTGAAAGTTTCAGACATTTTTTTCATGATATTTTAGACAAGTCCACGGTCATCGTTTTTTCATGAGAATTTCAGACATTTTTTAACATGATATTTTTGACAAGTCCACGGTCATCGTTTTTTCATGAAAATTTCAGACATTTTTTTTTCATGACATTTTCAACAGGTCCGCGGTCATCGTTTTGTCATGAAAATTTCAGACATTTTTTTCATGATATTTTAGACAGGTCATCGTTTTTTCATTAAAATTTCAGACTTTTTTTTTCATGATATTTTCGACAGGTCCGCGGTCATCGTTTTTTGAATGAAAATTTCAGACATTTTTTAAATGATATTTTTGACAGGTCCGCTGTCCTAATTTTTTCGTGAAAGTTTCAGACATTTTTTTCATGATATTTTAGACAAGTCCACGGTCATCGTTTTTTCATGAAAATTTCAGACATTTTTTTCATGATATTTTTGACAGGTCCGCGAGCATGGTTTTTTCATGAAAATTTCAGACATTTTTTCCATGATATTTTCGACAGGTCCACGGTCATCGTTTTTTCATGAAAATTTCAGACATTTTTTTCATGATATTTTACACAGGTCCGCGGTCATCATTTTTTCATGAAAATTTCCGACATTTTTTTCATGATATTTTCGAAAGTTACGCGGTCATCGTTTTTTGAATGAAAATTTCAGACATTTTTTTCATAATAATTTTGACAAGTCCGCGGTCATCGTCTTGTCATGAAAATTTCAGACATTTTTTTTCATGATAATTTTGACAAGTCCGTGGTCATCGTTTTTTCATGAAAATGTCAGACATTTTTTTGCATGATATTTTCGACAGGTCCGCGGTCATCGTTTTTTTCATGAAAATTTCAGACATTTTTTTCATGATATTTTTGACAAGTCATCGTTTTTTCATTAAAATTTCAGACTTTTTTTTTCATGATATTTTCGACAGGTCCGCGAGCATGGTTTTTTCATGAAAATTTCAGACATTTTTTCCATGATATTTTCGACAGGTCCACGGTCATCGTTTTTTCATGAAAATTTCAGACATTTTTGCATGAGTTTTTCGACAGGACCGCGGTGATCTTTTTTTCATGAAAATGACAACAGGTCCGCGGTCATCGTTTTTCCATGAAAATTTCAGACATTTTTTTCATGATATTTTCGACAGGTCATCGTTTTTTCATTAAAATTTCAGACTTTTTTTTTTCATGATATTTTCGACAGGTCCGCGAGCATGGTTTTTTCATGAAAATTTCAGACATTTTTTTCATGATATTTTCAACAAGTCCGTGGTCATCGTTTTTTCATGAAAATTTCAGACATTTTTTTCATGATATTTTAGACAAGTCCACGGTCATCGTTTTTTCATGAAAATTTCCGACATTTTTTTCATGATATTTTCGAAAGGTCTGCGGTCATCGTTTTTTCATTAAAACTTCAGACATTTTTTTTCATGACATTTTCAACAGGTCCGCGGTCATCGTTTTTTCATGAAAATTTCAGACATTTTTTTCATGATATTTTTGACAGGTCATCGTTTTTTCATTAAAATTTCAGACTTTTTTTTTCATGATATTTTCGACAGGTCCGCGAGCATGGTTTTTTCATGAAAATTTCAGACATTTTTTTCATGATATTTTCAACAAGTCCGTGGTCATCGTTTTTTCATGAAAATTTCAGACATTTTTTTCATGATATTTTAGACAAGTCCACGGTCATCGTTTTTTCATGAAAATTTCAGACATTTTTTTTCATGATATTTTCGACAGGTCCGCGGTCATCGTTTTTTGAATGAAAATTTCAGACATTTTTTTCATGATATTTTCGACACGTCCGCGGTCATCGTTTTTTCATGAAAATTTCAGACATTTTTTTCATGATATTTTCGACAAGTCCGCGGTCATCGTTTTTTCATGAAAATTTCAGACATTTTTTAAATGATATTTTTGACAGGTCCGCTGTCCTAATTTTTTCGTGAAAGTTTCAGACTTTTTTTTCATGAAAATTTAAGACTTTTTTTTCATGATATTTTCGAAAGGAACGCGGTCATCGTTTTTTCATGAAAATTTCAGACATTTTTTTTCATGATATTTTTGACAAGTCCGCGGTCATGGTTTTTTCAATAAAACTTCAGACATTTTTTAACATGATATTTTTGACAGGTCATCGTTTTTTCATGAAAATTTCAGACATTTTTGCATGAGTTTTTCGACAGGACCGCGGTGATCTTTTTTTCATGAAAATGACAACAGGTCCGCGGTCATTGCTTTTTCATGAAAATTTCAGATTTTTTTTTCATGATATTTTCGACAGGTCCGCGGTCATCGTTTTTTCATGAACATTTCAGACATTTTTTCCATGATATTTTCGACAGGTCCACGGTCATCGTTTTTTCATGAAAATTTCAGACATTTTTGCTTGAGTTTTTCGACAGGACCGCGGTGATCTTTTTTTCATGAAAATGACAACAGGTCCGCGGTCATTGCTTTTTCGTGAAAATTTCAGACATTTTTTTCATGATATTTTCGACAGGTCCGCGGTCATCGTTTTTTCATGAAAATTTCAGACATTTTTGCATGAGTTTTTCGACAGGACCGCGGTGATCTTTTTTTCATGAAAATGACAACAGGTCCGCAGTGATGTTTTTTTCATGAAAATGACAACAGGTCCGTGGACATCGTTTTTTTATGAAAATTTCAGACATTTTTTTCATGATATTTTCGACAGGTCCGCGGTCATCGTTTTATCATGAAAATTTCAGACATTTTTTTCATGATATTTTCGACAGGTCCGCGGTCATCGTTTTTTCATGAAAATTTCAGACATTTTTGCATGAGTTTTTCGACAGGACCGCGGTGATCTTTTTTTCATGAAAATGACAACAGGTCCGCAGTGATGTTTTTTTCATGAAAATGACAACAGGTCCGTGGACATCGTTTTTTTATGAAAATTTCAGACATTTTTTTCATGATATTTTCGACAAGTCCACGGTCATCGTTTCTTTATTGAAAATTTCAGACATTTTTTTCATGATATTTTCGATAGGTCCGCGGTCATCGTTTTTGTCATGAAAATTTCAGACATTTTTTCATGATATTTTCGACAGGTCCGCGGTCATCGTTTTTTCATGAAAATTTCAGACATTTTTGCATGAGTTTTTCGACAGGACCGCGGTGATCTTTTTTTCATGAAAATGACAACAGGTCCGCAGTGATGTTTTTTTTCATGAAAATGACAACAGGTCCGTGGACATCGTTTTTTTATGAAAATTTCAGACATTTTTTTCATGATATTTTCGACAAGTCCACGGTCATCGTTTCTTTATTGAAAATTTCAGACATTTTTTTCATGATATTTTCGATAGGTCAGCGGTCATTGTTTTTTCATGAAAATTTCAGACATTTTTTTTCATGACATTTTCAACAGGTCCGCGGTCATCGTTTTTTCATTAAAATTTCAGACATTTTTTTCATGATATTTTTGACAGGTCATCGTTTTTTCATTAAAATTTCAGACTTTTTTTTTCATGATATTTTCGACAGGTCCGCGAGCATGATTTTTTCATGAACATTTCAGACATTTTTTCCACGATATTTTCGACAGGTCCACGGTCATCGTTTTTTCATGAAAATTTCAGACATTTTTGCTTGAGTTTTTCGACAGGACCGCGGTGATCTTTTTTTTCATGAAAATGACAACAGGTCCGCGGTCATTGCTTTTTCATGAAAATTTCAGACATTTTTTCCATGATATTTTCGACCGGTCCACGGTCATCGTTTTTTGAATGAAAATTTCAGACATTTTTTTCATGACATTTTCGATAAGTCCGCGGTCATCGTTTTTTCATGAAAATTTCAAACATTTTTGCTTGAGTTTTTCGACAGGACCGCGGTGATCTTTTTTCATGAAAATGACAACAGGTCCGCGGTCATTGCTTTTTCATGAAAATTTCAGACATTTTTTTCATGATATTTTCGACAGGTCCGCGGTCATCGTTTTTTCATGAAAATTTCAGACATTTTTTTCATGATATTTTCGACAGGTCCGCGGTCATCGTTTTTTCATGAAAATTTCAGACATTTTTGCATGAGTTTTTCGACAGGACCGCGGTGATCTTTTTTTCATGAAAATGACAACAGGTCCGCAGTGATGTTTTTTTCATGAAAATGACAACAGGTCCGTGGACATCGTTTTTTTATGAAAATTTCAGACATTTTTTTCATGATATTTTCGACAAGTCCACGGTCATCATTTCTTTATTGAAAATTTCAGACATTTTTTTCATGATATTTTCGATAGGTCCGCGGTCATCGTTTTTTCATGAAAATTTCAGACATTTTTGCATGAGTTTTTCGACAGGACCGCGGTGATCTTTTTTTCATGAAAATGACAACAGGTCCGCAGTGATGTTTTTTTCATGAAAATGACAACAGGTCCGTGGACATCGTTTTTTTATGAAAATTTCAGACATTTTTTTCATGATATTTTCGACAAGTCCACGGTCATCGTTTCTTTATTGAAAATTTCAGACATTTTTTTCATGATATTTTCGATAGGTCAGCGGTCATCGTTTTTTCATGAAAATTTCAGAAATTTTTTTTCATGACATTTTCAACAGGTCCGCGGTCATCGTTTTTTCATTAAAATTTCAGACATTTTTTTCATGATATTTTTGACAGGTCATCGTTTTTTCATTAAAATTTCCGACTTTTTTTTTCATGATATTTTCGACAGGTCCGCGAGCATGGTTTTTTCATGAACATTTCAGACATTTTTTCCATGATATTTTCGACAGGTCCACGGTCATCGTTTTTTCATGAAAATTTCCGACATTTTTTTCATGATATTTTCGAAAGGTCCACGGTCATCGTTTTTTCATGAAAATTTCAGACATTTTTTTTCATGACATTTTCAACAGGTCCGCGGTCATCGTTTTTTCATGAAAATTTCAGACATTTTTTTCATGATATTTTTGACAGGTCATCGTTTTTTCATTAAAACTTCAGACATTTTTTAACATGATATTTTTGACAAGTCCACGGTCATCGTTTTTTCATGAACATTTCAGACATTTTTTTCATGATAATTTTGACAAGTCCGTGGTCATCGTTTTTTCATGAAAATTTCAGACATTTTTTTCATGATATTTTCGACAAGTCCACGGTCATCGTTTCTTTATTGAAAATTTCAGACATTTTTTTCATGATATTTTCGATAGGTCCGCGGTCATCGTTTTTTCATGAAAATTTCAGACATTTTTTCCATGATATTTTCAACAGGTCCACGGTCATCGTTTTTTCATGAAAATTTCAGACATTTTTGCATTAGTTTTTCGACAGGACCGCGGTGATCTTTTTTTCATGAAAATGACAACAGGTCCGCGGTCATCGTTTTTTTCATGAAAATGACAACAGGTCCGTGGACATCGTTTTTTTATGAAAATTTCAGACATTTTTTTCATGATATTTTCGACAAGTCCACGGTCATCGTTTCTTTATTGAAAATTTCAGACATTTTTTTCATGATATTTTCGATAGGTCCGCGGTCATCGTTTTTTCATGAAAATTTCAGACATTTTTTTCATGATATTTTCGACAGGTCCGCGGTCATCGTTTTTTCATGAAAATTTCAGACATTTTTGCATGAGTTTTTCGACAGGACCGCGGTGATCTTTTTTTCATGAAAATGACAACAGGTCCGCAGTGATGTTTTTTTCATGAAAATGACAACAGGTCCGTGGACATCGTTTTTTTATGAAAATTTCAGACATTTTTTTCATGATATTTTCGACAAGTCCACGGTCATCATTTCTTTATTGAAAATTTCAGACATTTTTTTCATGATATTTTCGATAGGTCCGCGGTCATCGTTTTTTCATGAAAATTTCAGACATTTTTGCATGAGTTTTTCGACAGGACCGCGGTGATCTTTTTTTCATGAAAATGACAACAGGTCCGCAGTGATGTTTTTTTCATGAAAATGACAACAGGTCCGTGGACATCGTTTTTTTATGAAAATTTCAGACATTTTTTTCATGATATTTTCGACAAGTCCACGGTCATCGTTTCTTTATTGAAAATTTCAGACATTTTTTTCATGATATTTTCGATAGGTCAGCGGTCATCGTTTTTTCATGAAAATTTCAGAAATTTTTTTTCATGACATTTTCAACAGGTCCGCGGTCATCGTTTTTTCATTAAAATTTCAGACATTTTTTTCATGATATTTTTGACAGGTCATCGTTTTTTCATTAAAATTTCCGACTTTTTTTTTCATGATATTTTCGACAGGTCCGCGAGCATGGTTTTTTCATGAACATTTCAGACATTTTTTCCATGATATTTTCGACAGGTCCACGGTCATCGTTTTTTCATGAAAATTTCCGACATTTTTTTCATGATATTTTCGAAAGGTCCACGGTCATCGTTTTTTCATGAAAATTTCAGACATTTTTTTTCATGACATTTTCAACAGGTCCGCGGTCATCGTTTTTTCATGAAAATTTCAGACATTTTTTTCATGATATTTTTGACAGGTCATCGTTTTTTTCATTAAAACTTCAGACATTTTTTAACATGATATTTTTGACAAGTCCACGGTCATCGTTTTTTCATGAACATTTCAGACATTTTTTTCATGATAATTGTGACAAGTCCGTGGTCATCGTTTTTTCATGAAAATTTCAGACATTTTTTTCATGATATTTTCGACAAGTCCACGGTCATCGTTTCTTTATTGAAAATTTCAGACATTTTTTTCATGATATTTTCGATAGGTCCACGGTCATCGTTTTTTCATGAAAATTTCAGACATTTTTGCATTAGTTTTTCGACAGGACCGCGGTGATCTTTTTTTCATGAAAATGACAACAGGTCCGCGGTCATCGTTTTTTTCATGAAAATGACAACAGGTCCGTGGACATCGTTTTTTTATGAAAATTTCAGACATTTTTTTCATGATATTTTCGACAAGTCCACGGTCATCGTTTCTTTATTGAAAATTTCAGACATTTTTTCCATGATATTTTCGACAGGTCCACGGTCATCGTTTTTTCATGAAAATTTCAGACATTTTTGCTTGAGTTTTTCGACAGGACCGCGGTGATCTTTTTTTCATGAAAATGACAACAGGTCCGCGGTCATTGCTTTTTCATGAAAATTTCAGACATTTTTTCCATGATATTTTCGACCGGTCCACGGTCATCGTTTTTTGAATGAAAATTTCAGACATTTTTTTTCATGATATTTTCGACAGGTCCGCGGTCATCGTTTTTTGAATGAAAATTTCAGACATTTTTTTCATGATATTTTCGACACGTCCGCGGTCATCGTTTTTTCATGAAAATTTCAGACATTTTTTTCATGATATTTTCGACAAGTCCGCGGTCATCGTTTTTTCATGAAAATTTCAGACATTTTTTAAATGATATTTTTGACAGGTCCGCTGTCCTAATTTTTTCGTGAAAGTTTGAGACATTTTTTTCATGAAAATTTCAGACAAATTTTTCATGATATTTTCGAAAGGAACGCGGTCATCGTTGTTTCATGAACATTTTAGACATTTTTTTCATGATAATTTTGACAAGTCCGTGGTCATCGTTTTTTCATGAAAATTTCAGACATTTTTTTTCATGATATTTTCGACAGGTCCGCGGTCATCGTTTTTTGAATGTAAATTTCAGACATTTTTTTCATGATATTTTCGACAGGTCCGCGGTCATCGTTTTTTCATTAAAATTTCAGACTTTTTTTTTCATGATATTTTCGACAAGTCCGCGGTCATCGTTTTTTCATGAAAATTTCAGACATTTTTTTCATGATATTTTCAACAAGTCCGTGGTCATCGTTTTTTCATGAAAATTTCAGACATTTTTTTCATGATATTTTAGACAAGTCCACGGTCATCGTTTTTTCATGAAAATTTCAGACATTTTTTTTCATGATATTTTCGACAGGTCCGCGGTCATCGTTTTTTCATGAACATTTCAGACATTTTTTCCATGATATTTTCGACAGGTCCACGGTCATCGTTTTTTCATGAAAATTTCAGACATTTTTGCTTGAGTTTTTCGACAGGACCGCGGTGATCTTTTTTTCATGAAAATGACAACAGGTCCGCGGTCATTGCTTTTTCGTGAAAATTTCAGACATTTTTTTCATGATATTTTCGACAGGTCCGCGGTCATCGTTTTTTCATGAAAATTTCAGACATTTTTGCATGAGTTTTTCGACAGGACCGCGGTGATCTTTTTTTCATGAAAATGACAACAGGTCCGCAGTGATGTTTTTTTCATGAAAATGACAACAGGTCCGTGGACATCGTTTTTTTATGAAAATTTCAGACATTTTTTTCATGATATTTTCGATAGGTCCGCGGTCATCGTTTTTTCATGAAAATTTCAGACATTTTTTTTCATGACATTTTCAACAGGTCCGCGGTCATCGTTTTTTCATGAAAATTTCAGACATTTTTTTTCATGACATTTTCAACAGGTCCGCGGTCATCGTTTTTTCATGAAAATTTCAGACATTATTTTCATGATATTTTTGACAGGTCATCGTTTTTTCATTAAAATTTCAGACTTTTTTTTTCATGATATTTTCGACAGGTCCGCGGGCATGGTTTTTTCATGAACATTTCAGACATATTTTCCATGATATTTTCGACAGGTCCACGGTCATCGTTTTTTCATGAAAATTTCAGACATTTTTGCTTGAGTTTTTCGACAGGACCGCGGTGATCTTTTTTTCATGAAAATGACAACAGGTCCGCGGTCATTGCTTTTTCATGAAAATTTCAGACATTTTTTTCATGATATTTGCGACAGGTCCGCGGTCATCGTTTTTTCATGAAAATTTCCGACATTTTTTTCATGATATTTTCGACAGGTCCGCGGTCATCGTTTTTTCATGAAAATTTCAGACATTTTTGCATGAGTTTTTCGACAGGACCGCGGTGATCTTTTTTTCATGAAAATGACAACAGGTCCGCGGTCATCGTTTTTTTCATGAAAATGACAACAGGTCCGTGGACATCGTTTTTTTATGAAAATTTCAGACATTTTTTTCATGATATTTTCGACAAGTCCACGGTCATCGTTTCTTTATTGAAAATTTCAGACATTTTTTTCATGATATTTTCGATAGGTCCGCGGTCATCGTTTTTTCATGAAAATTTCAGACATTTTTTTCATGATATTTTCGACAGGTCCGCGGTCATCGTTTTTTCATGAAAATTTCAGACATTTTTGCATGAGTTTTTCGACAGGACCGCGGTGATCTTTTTTTCATGAAAATGACAACAGGTCCGCAGTGATGTTTTTTTCATGAAAATGACAACAGGTCCGTGGACATCGTTTTTTTATGAAAATTTCAGACATTTTTTTCATGATATTTTCGACAAGTCCACGGTCATCATTTCTTTATTGAAAATTTCAGACATTTTTTTCATGATATTTTCGATAGGTCCGCGGTCATCGTTTTTTCATGAAAATTTCAGACATTTTTGCATGAGTTTTTCGACAGGACCGCGGTGATCTTTTTTTCATGAAAATGACAACAGGTCCGCAGTGATGTTTTTTTCATGAAAATGACAACAGGTCCGTGGACATCGTTTTTTTATGAAAATTTCAGACATTTTTTTCATGATATTTTCGACAAGTCCACGGTCATCGTTTCTTTATTGAAAATTTCAGACATTTTTTTCATGATATTTTCGATAGGTCAGCGGTCATCGTTTTTTCATGAAAATTTCAGAAATTTTTTTTCATGACATTTTCAACAGGTCCGCGGTCATCGTTTTTTCATTAAAATTTCAGACATTTTTTTCATGATATTTTTGACAGGTCATCGTTTTTTCATTAAAATTTCCGACTTTTTTTTTCATGATATTTTCGACAGGTCCGCGAGCATGGTTTTTTCATGAACATTTCAGACATTTTTTCCATGATATTTTCGACAGGTCCACGGTCATCGTTTTTTTCATGAAAATTTCCGACATTTTTTTCATGATATTTTCGAAAGGTCCACGGTCATCGTTTTTTCATGAAAATTTCAGACATTTTTTTTCATGACATTTTCAACAGGTCCGCGGTCATCGTTTTTTCATGAAAATTTCAGACATTTTTTTCATGATATTTTTGACAGGTCATCGTTTTTTCATTAAAACTTCAGACATTTTTTAACATGATATTTTTGACAAGTCCACGGTCATCGTTTTTTGAATGAAAATTTCAGACATTTTTTTCATGATATTTTCGAAAGGTCAGCGCTCATCGTTTTTTCATGAAAATTTCAGACATTTTTTTCATGATATTTTCGACAAGTCCGCGGTCATCGTTTTTTCATGAAAATTTCAGACATTTTTTAAATGATATTTTTGACAGGTCCGCTGTCCTAATTTTTTCGTGAAAGTTTGAGACATTTTTTTCATGAAAATTTCAGACAATTTTTTCATGATATTTTCGAAAGGAACGCGGTCATCGTTGTTTCATGAACATTTTAGACATTTTTTTCATGATATTTTAGACATGTCCGCGGTCATCGTTTTTTCATGAAAGTTTCAGACTTTTTTTTCATGAAAATGTCAGACTTTTTTTTCATGATATTTTCGACAGGTCCGCGGTCATCGTTTTTTGAATGAAAATTTCAGACATTTTTTAAATGATATTTTTGACAGGTCCGCTGTCCTAATTTTTTCGTGAAAGTTTCAGACATTTTTTTCATGATATTTTAGACAAGTCCACGGTCATCGTTTTTTCATGAAAATTTCAGACATTTTTTTCATGATATCTTTAACAAGTCTGCGGTCATCGTTTTTTCATTAAAACTTCAGACATTTTTTAACATGATATTTTTGACAAGTCCACGGTCATCGTTTTTTCATGAAAATTTCCGACATTTTTTTCATGATATTTTCGAAAGGTCCACGGTCATCGTTTTTTCATGAAAATTTCAGACATTTTTTTTCATGACATTTTCAACAGGTCCGCGGTCATCGTTTTTTCATGAAAATTTCAGACATTTTTTTCATGATATTTTTGACAGGTCATCGTTTTTTCATTAAAACTTCAGACATTTTTTAACATGATATTTTTGACAAGTCCACGGTCATCGTTTTTTCATGAACATTTCAGACATTTTTTTCATGATAATTTTGACAAGTCCGTGGTCATCGTTTTTTCATGAAAATTTCAGACATTTTTTTCATGATATTTTCGACAAGTCCACGGTCATCGTTTCTTTATTGAAAATTTCAGACATTTTTTTCATGATATTTTCGATAGGTCCGCGGTCATCGTTTTTTCATGAAAATTTCAGACATTTTTTCCATGATATTTTCGACAGGTCCACGGTCATCGTTTTTTCATGAAAATTTCAGACATTTTTGCATTAGTTTTTCGACAGGACCGCGGTGATCTTTTTTTCATGAAAATGACAACAGGTCCGCGGTCATCGTTTTTTTCATGAAAATGACAACAGGTCCGTGGACATCGTTTTTTTATGAAAATTTCAGACATTTTTTTCATGATATTTTCGACAAGTCCACGGTCATCGTTTCTTTATTGAAAATTTCAGACATTTTTTTCATGATATTTTCGATAGGTCAGCGGTCATCGTTTTTTCATGAAAATTTCAGACATTTTTTTTCATGACATTTTCAACAGGTCCGCGGTCATCGTTTTTTCATTAAAATTTCAGACATTTTTTTCATGATATTTTTGACAGGTCATCGTTTTTTCATGAAAATTTCAGACATTTTTTAAATGATATTTTTGACAGGTCCGCTGTCCTAATTTTTTCGTGAAAGTTTGAGACATTTTTTTCATGAAAATTTCAGACAATTTTTTCATGATATTTTCGAAAGGAACGCGGTCATCGTTGTTTCATGAACATTTTAGACATTTTTTTCATGATATTTTAGACATGTCCGCGGTCATCGTTTTTTCATGAAAGTTTCAGACTTTTTTTTCATGAAAATGTCAGACTTTTTTTTCATGATATTTTCGACAGGTCCGCGGTCATCGTTTTTTGAATGAAAATTTCAGACATTTTTTAAATGATATTTTTGACAGGTCCGCTGTCCTAATTTTTTCGTGAAAGTTTCAGACATTTTTTTCATGATATTTTAGACAAGTCCACGGTCATCGTTTTTTCATGAAAATTTCAGACATTTTTTTCATGATATCTTTAACAAGTCTGCGGTCATCGTTTTTTCATTAAAACTTCAGACATTTTTTAACATGATATTTTTGACAAGTCCACGGTCATCGTTTTTTCATGAAAATTTCCGACATTTTTTTCATGATATTTTCGAAAGGTCCACGGTCATCGTTTTTTCATGAAAATTTCAGACATTTTTTTTCATGACATTTTCAACAGGTCCGCGGTCATCGTTTTTTCATGAAAATTTCAGACATTTTTTTCATGATATTTTTGACAGGTCATCGTTTTTTCATTAAAACTTCAGACATTTTTTAACATGATATTTTTGACAAGTCCACGGTCATCGTTTTTTCATGAACATTTCAGACATTTTTTTCATGATAATTTTGACAAGTCCGTGGTCATCGTTTTTTCATGAAAATTTCAGACATTTTTTTCATGATATTTTCGACAAGTCCACGGTCATCGTTTCTTTATTGAAAATTTCAGACATTTTTTTCATGATATTTTCGATAGGTCCGCGGTCATCGTTTTTTCATGAAAATTTCAGACATTTTTTCCATGATATTTTCGACAGGTCCACGGTCATCGTTTTTTCATGAAAATTTCAGACATTTTTGCATTAGTTTTTCGACAGGACCGCGGTGATCTTTTTTTCATGAAAATGACAACAGGTCCGCGGTCATCGTTTTTCTCATGAAAATGACAACAGGTCCACGGTCATCGTTTTTTTATGAAAATTTCAGACATTTTTTTCATGATATTTTCGACAAGTCCACGGTCATCGTTTCTTTATTGAAAATTTCAGACATTTTTTTCATGATATTTTCGATAGGTCAGCGGTCATCGTTTTTTCATGAAAATTTCAGACATTTTTTTTCATGACATTTTCAACAGGTCCGCGGTCATTGCTTTTTCATTAAAATTTCAGACATTTTTTTCATGATATTTTTGACAGGTCATCGTTTTTTCATTAAAATTTCAGACTTTTTTTTTCATGATATTTTCGACAGGTCCGCGAGCATGGTTTTTTCATGAACATTTCAGACATTTTTTCCATGATATTTTCGACAGGTCCACGGTCATCGTTTTTTCATGAAAATTTCAGACATTTTTACTTGAGTTTTTCGACAGGACCGCGGTGATCTTTTTTTCATGAAAATGACAACAGGTCGGCGGTCATTGCTTTTTCATGAAAATTTCAGACATTTTTTCCATGATATTTTCGACCGGTCCACGGTCATCGTTTTTTGAATGAAAATTTCAGACATTTTTTTCATGACATTTTCGACAAGTCCGCGGTCATCGTTTTTTCATGAAAATTTCAAACATTTTTGCTTGAGTTTTTCGACAGGACCGCGGTGATCTTTTTTTCATGAAAATGACAACAGGTCCGCGGTCATTGCTTTTTCATGAAAATTTCAGACATTTTTTTCATGATATTTTCGAAAGGAACGCGGTCATCGTTGTTTCATGAACATTTTAGACATTTTTTTAATGATATTTTAGACATGTCCGCGGTCATCGTTTTTTCATGAAAGTTTCAGACTTTTTTTTCATGAAAATGTCAGACTTTTTTTTCATGATATTTTCGACAGGTCCGCGGTCATCGTTTTTTGAATGAAAATTTCAGACATTTTTTAAATGATATTTTTGACAGGTCCGCTGTCCTAATTTTTTCGTGAAAGTTTCAGACTTTTTTTTCATGAAAATTTCAGACTTTTTTTTCATGATATTTTAGACAAGTCCGTGGTCATCGTTTTTTCATGAAAATTTCAGACATTTTTTTTCATGATATTTTCGACAGGTCCGCGGTCATCGTTTTTTGAATGAAAATTTCAGACATTTTTTTCATGATATTTTTGACAAGTCCGCGGTCATGGTTTTTTCAATAAAACTTCAGACATTTTTTAACATGATATTTTTGACAGGTCATCGTTTTTTCATGAAAAATTCAGACATTTTTGCATGAGTTTTTCGACAGGACCGCGGTGATCTTTTTTTCATGAAAATGACAACAGGTCCGCGGTCATTGCTTTTTCATGAAAATTTCCGACATTTTTTTCATGATATTTTCGACAGGTCCGCGGTCATCGTTTTTTCATGAAAATTTCCGACATTTTTTTCATGATATTTTCGACCGGTCCACGGTCAACGTTTTTTGAATGAAAATTTCAGACATTTTTTTCATGATATTTTCGACAAGTCCGCGGTCATCGTTTTTTCATGAACATTTCAGACTTTTTTTTCATGATATTTTCGACAGGTCCGCGGTCATCGTTTTTTGATTGAAAATTTCAGACATTTTTTTCATGATATTTTTGACAAGTCCGCGGTCATGGTTTTTTCAAGAAAACTTCAGACATTTTTTAACATGATATTTTTGACAGGTCATCGTTTTTTCATGAAAAATTCAGACATTTTTGCATGAGTTTTTCGACAGGACCGCGGTGATCTTTTTTTCATGAAAATGACAACAGGTCCGCGGTCATTGCTTTTTCATGAAAATTTCCGACATTTTTTTTCATGATATTTTCGACAGGTCCGCGGTCATCGTTTTTTCATGAAAATTTCCGACATTTTTTTCATGATATTTTCGACCGGTCCACGGTCATCGTTTTTTGAATGAAAATTTCAGACATTTTTTTCATGATATTTTCGACAAGTCCGCGGTCATCGTTTTTTCATGAACATTTCAGACTTTTTTTTCATGATATTTTCGACAGGTCCGCGGTCATCGTTTTTTGATTGAAAATTTCAGACATTTTTTTCATGATATTTTTGACAAGTCCGCGGTCATGGTTTTTTCAAGAAAACTTCAGACATTTTTTAACATGATATTTTTGACAGGTCATCTTTTTTTCATGAAAATTTCAGACATTTTTGCATGAGTTTTTCGACAGGACCGCGGTGATCTTTTTTTCATGAAAATGACAACAGGTCCGCGGTCATTGCTTTTTCATGAAAATTTCCGACATTTTTTTCATGATATTTTCGACAGGTCCGCGGTCATCGTTTTTTCATGAAAATTTCAGACATTTTTTTCATGATATTTTGGACAAGTCCACGGTCATCGTTTTTTCATGAAAATTTCAGACATTTTTTCCATGATATTTTCGACCGGTCCACGGTCATCGTTTTTTGAATGAAAATTTCAGACATTTTTTTCATGACATTTTCGACAAGTCCGCGGTCATCGTTTTTTCATGAAAATTTCAGACTTTTTTTTCATGATATTTTAGACAAGTCCGCGGTCATCGTTTTTTCATGAAAGTTTCAGACTTTTTTTTCATGAAAATTTCAGACTTTTTTTTCATGATATTTTAGACAAGTCCGTGGTCATCGTTTTTTGCATGAAAATTTCAGACATTTTTTAAATGATATTTTTGACAGGTCCGCTGTCCTAATTTTTTCGTGAAAATTTCAGACAATTTTTTCATGATATTTTCGAAAGGAACGCGGTCATCGTTGTTTCATGAACATTTTAGACATTTTTTTCATGATATTTTAGACATGTCCGCGATCATCGTTTTTTCATGAAAGTTTCAGACTTTTTTTTCATGAAAATTTCAGACTTTTTTTTCATGATATTTTCGACAGGTCCGCGGTCATCGTTTTTTATGAAAATTTCAGACATTTTTTAAATGATATTTTTGACAGGTCCGCTGTCCTAATTTTTTCGTGAAAGTTTCAGACTTTTTTTTCATGAAAATTTCAGACTTTTTTTTCATGATATTTTCGACAGGTCCGCGGTCATCGTTTTTTGAATGAAAATTTCAGACATTTTTTAAATGATATTTTTGACAGGTCCGCTGTCCTAATTTTTTCGTGAAAGTTTCAGACTTTTTTTTCATGAAAATTTCAGACTTTTTTTTCATGATATTTTAGACAAGTCCGTGGTCATCGTTTTTTCATGAAAATTTCAGACATTTTTTTTCATGATATTTTCGACAGGTCCGCAGTCATCGTTTTTTGAATGAAAATTTCAGACATTTTTTAAATGATGTTTTCGACAGGTCCGCTGTCCTAATTTTTTCGTGAAAGTTTCAGACTTTTTTTTCATGAAAATTTCAGACATTTTTTTCATGATATTTTCGACAAGTCCGCGGTCATCGTTTTTTCATGAAAATTTCAGACTTTTTTTTCATGATATTTTCGACAAGTCCGCGGTCATCGTTTTTTCATGAAAATTTCAGACATTTTTTAAATGATATTTTTGACAGGTCCGCTGTCCTAATTTTTTGGTGAAAGTTTGAGACATTTTTGTCATGAAAATTTCAGACAATTTTTTCATGATATTTTCGAAAGGAACGCGGTCATCGTTGTTTCATGAACATTTTAGACATTTTTTTCATGATATTTTAGACATGTCCGCGGTCATCGTTTTTTCATGAAAGTTTCAGACTTTTTTTTCATGATATTTTCGACAGGTCCGCAGTCATCGTTTTTTGAATGAAAATTTCAGACATTTTTTAAATGATATTTTTGACAGGTCCGCTGTCCTAATTTTTTCGTGAAAGTTTCAGACTTTTTTTTCATGAAAATTTCAGACATTTTTTAAATGATATTTTTGACAGGTCCGCTGTCCTAATTTTTTCGTGAAAGTTTGAGACATTTTTTTCATGAAAATTTCAGACAATTTTTTCATGATATTTTCGAAAGGAACGCGGTCATCGTTGTTTCATGAACATTTTAGACATTTTTTTCATGATATTTTAGACAGGTCCGCAGTCATCGTTTTTTGAATGAAAATTTCAGACATTTTTTAAATGATGTTTTTGACAGGTCCGCTGTCCTAATTTTTTCGTGAAAGTTTCAGACTTTTTTTTCATGAAAATTTCAGACTTTTTTTTCATGATATTTTAGACAAGTCCGCGGTCATCGTTTTTTCATGAAAATTTCAGACATTTTTTAAATGATATTTTTGACAGGTCCGCTGTCCTAATTTTTTCGTGAAAGTTTGAGACATTTTTTTCATGAAAATTTCAGACAATTTTTTCATGATATTTTCGAAAGGAACGCGGTCATCGTTGTTTCATGAACATTTTAGACATTTTTTTCATGATATTTTAGACATGTCCGCGGTCATCGTTTTTTCATGAAAGTTTCAGACTTTTTTTTCATGAAAATGTCAGACTTTTTTTTCATGATATTTTCGACAGGTCCGCGGTCATCGTTTTTTGAATGAAAATTTCAGACATTTTTTAAATGATATTTTTGACAGATATTTTTGTCCTAATTTTTTCGTGAAAGTTTCAGACTTTTTTTTTCATGATATTTTCGACAGGTCCGCGGTCATCGTTTTTTGAATGAAAATTTCAGACATTTTTTTCATGATATTTTTGACAAGTCCGCGGTCATGGTTTTTTCAATAAAACTTCAGATATTTTTTAACATGATATTTTTGACAGGTCATCGTTTTTTCATGAAAATTTCAGACATTTTTGCATGAGTTTTTCGACAGGACCGCGGTGATCTTTTTTTCATGAAAATGACAACAGGTCCGCGGTCATTGCTTTTTCATGAAAAATTCCGACATTTTTTTCATGATATTTTCGACAGGTCCGCGGTCATCGTTTTTTCATGAAAATTTCCGACATTTTTTCCATGATATTTTCGACCGGTCCACGGTCATCGTTTTTTGAATGAAAATTTCAGACATTTTTTTCATGATATTTTCGACAAGTCCGCGGTCATCGTTTTTTCATGAAAATTTCAGACTTTTTTTTCATGATATTTTCGACAGGTCCGCAGTCATCGTTTTTTGAATGAAAATTTCAGACATTTTTTAAATGATATTTTTGACAGGTCCGCTGTCCTAATTTTTTCGTGAAAGTTTCAGACTTTTTTTTCATGAAAATTTCAGACTTTTTTTCATGATATTTTAGACAAGTCCGCGGTCATCGTTTTTTCATGAAAATTTCAGACATTTTTTTCAGGATATTTTCGAAAGGAACGCGGTCATCGTTGTTTCATGAACATTTTAGACATTTTTTTCATGATATTTTAGACATGTCCGCGGTCATCGTTTTTTCATGAAAGTTTCAGACTTTTTTTTCATGAAAATGTCAGACTTTTTTTTCATGATATTTTCGACAGGTCCGCGGTCATCGTTTTTTTGAATGAAAATTTCAGACATTTTTTAAATGATATTTTTGACAGGTCCGCTGTCCTAATTTTTTCGTGAAAGTTTCAGACTTTTTTTTCATGATATTTTCGACAGGTCCGCGGTCATCGTTTTTTGAATGAAAATTTCAGACATTTTTTTCATGATATTTTTGACAAGTCCGCGGTCATGGTTTTTTCAATAAAACTTCAGACATTTTTTAACATGATATTTTTGACAGGTCATCGTTTTTTCATGAAAATTTCAGACATTTTTGCATGAGTTTTTCGACAGGACCGCGGTGATCTTTTTTTCATGAAAATGACAACAGGTCCGCGGTCATTGCTTTTTCATGAAAAATTCCGACATTTTTTTCATGATATTTTCGACAGGTCCGCGGTCATCGTTTTTTCATGAAAATTTCCGACATTTTTTCCATGATATTTTCGACCGGTCCACGGTCATCGTTTTTTGAATGAAAATTTCAGACATTTTTTTCATGATATTTTCGACAAGTCCGCGGTCATCGTTTTTTCATGAAAATTTCAGACTTTTTTTTTCATGATATTTTCGACAGGTCCGCAGTCATCGTTTTTTGAATGAAAATTTCAGACATTTTTTAAATGATATTTTTGACAGGTCCGCTGTCCTAATTTTTTCGTGAAAGTTTCAGACTTTTTTTTCATGAAAATTTCAGACTTTTTTTTCATGATATTTTAGACAAGTCCGCGGTCATCGTTTTTTCATGAAAATTTCAGACATTTTTTAAATGATATTTTTGACAGGTCCGCTGTCCTAATTTTTTCGTGAAAGTTTGAGACATTTTTTTCATGAAAATTTCAGACAATTTTTTCATGATATTTTCGAAAGGAACGCGGTCATCGTTGTTTCATGAACATTTTAGACATTTTTTTCATGATATTTTAGACATGTCCGCGGTCATCGTTTTTTCATGAAAGTTTCAGACTTTTTTTTCATGAAAATGTCAGACTTTTTTTTCATGATATTTTCGACAGGTCCGCGGTCATGGTTTTTTGAATGAAAATTTCAGACATTTTTTAAATGATATTTTTGACAGGTCCGCTGTCCTAATTTTTTCGTGAAAGTTTCAGACTTTTTTTTCATGAAAATTTCAGACTTTTTTTTCATGATATTTTCCACAGGTCCACGGTCATCGTTTTTTGAATGAAAATTTCAGACATTTTTTTCATGATATTTTCGACAAGTCCGCGGTCATCGTTTTTTCATGAAAATTTCAGACATTTTTTTCATGATATTTTTGACAGGTCCGCTGTCCTAATTTTTTCGTGAAAGTTTCAGACTTTTTTTTCATGAAAATTTCAGACTTTTTTTTCATGATATTTTCCACAGGTCCACGGTCATCGTTTTTTGAATGAAAATTTCAGACATTTTTTTCATGATATTTTCGACAAGTCCGCGGTCATCGTTTTTTTATGAAAATTTCAGACATTTTTTAAATGATATTTTTGACAGGTCCGCTGTCCTAATTTTTTCGTGAAAGTTTGAGACATTTTTTTCATGAAAATTTCAGACAAGTTTTTCATGATATTTTCGAAAGGAACGCGGTCATCGTTGTTTCATGAACATTTTAGACATTTTTTTCATGATATTTTAGACATGTCCGCGGTCATCGTTTTTTCATGAAAATTTCAGACTTTTTTTTCATGATATTTTCGACAAGTCCGCGGTCATCGTTTTTTTATGAAAATTTCAGACATTTTTTAAATGATATTTTTGACAGGTCCGCTGTCCTAATTTTTTCGTGAAAGTTTGAGACATTTTTTTCATGAAAATTTCAGACAATTTTTTCATGATATTTTCGAAAGGAACGCGGTCATCGTTGTTTCATGAACATTTTAGACATTTTTTTCATGATATTTTAGACATGTCCGCGGTCATCGTTTTTTCATGAAAGTTTCAGACTTTTTTTTCATGAAAATGTCAGACTTTTTTTTCATGATATTTTCGACAGGTCCGCTGTCCTAATTTTTTCGTGAAAGTTTCAGACTTTTTTTTCATGAAAATTTAAGACTTTTTTTTCATGATATTTTAGACAAGTCCGTGGTCATCGTTTTTTCATGAAAATTTCAGACATTTTTTTTCATGATATTTTCGACAGGTCCGCGGTCATCGTTTTTTGAATGAAAATTTCAGACATTTTTTTCATGATATTTTTGACAAGTCTGCGGTTATGGTTTTTTCAATAAAACTTCAGACATTTTTTAACATGATATTTTTGACACGTCATCGTTTTTTCATGAAAATTTCAGACATTTTTGCATGAGTTTTTCGACAGGACCGCGGTGATCTTTTTTTCATGAAAATGACAACAGGTCCGCGGTCATTGCTTTTTCATGAAAATTTCAGACATTTTTTTCATGATATTTCGACAGGTCCGCGGTCATCGTTTTTTCATGAAAATTTCCGACATTTTTTTCATGATATTTTAGACAGGTCCGCGGTCATCGTTTTTTCATGAAAATTTCAGACATTTTTTTCATGATATTTTAGACAGGTCCACGGTCATCGTTTTTTCATGAAAATTTCAGACATTTCTTTCATGATATTTTCGACATGTCCGCGGTCATTGTTTTTTCATAAAAATTTCAGACATTTTTTCATGATATTTTACACAGGTCCGCAGACATTGGGCCTCATTCACTAACATTGCGTACGCACAAATATGTGCTTAAACCGTGCGTACGAACGTTTGAAGCACAAATCTGTGATTCATCAATATATTCTTACTTGAATTTGTTCTACTCTGCGAACACAATTTAGAACCTCCTGAGACAATGCGTACGCACAAATGATTGACCAGCTTTCTCAGATTATGTACACTCTTAACTAAATGAATGACATATTAAACATACATTCAGTAAAAAATAATATATATATAAATGTATTTTTATTTTTGAAAAGACAAGACTTAAAAACATGAATTAACTAATGCATTGACTAAATGTATTAAGTAATCATGAAATGCCTTTTCATCATTTAATCTAAAATCTTGAATCTAATCTTTGATCACTCCCACTAATACTGCCATGAAATATCGCATCTGTTACCAAAACCTGCTGATTAATTGGAGCTTATTTAAGAGCATGAAGGGAAAATACATGGTTGTGATTTACGTCTCAGAAAGTGTAAAGATCCAGCCTTGCTGAAAGATATTGCAGCCGGTGCCTTCAGAAGAGAGCGCATCAGACCGTCACAACGTGTGAAGAGTGTGACAAGTGACTGATCAGCTGATTCCGGATGCCAATGCACGTACAGAATTCCTGTGGACACAGCGCTCTTTTTTACCTTTTGGGGCCGTCCCTTGCAACTTCTACGTGTCTCCACGTCGCCGCTCTCGTCCTGATACACCAATCGGATGTCCTTATATGGGGAGATGGGGGCGTGGTAGTATGCTGATTGCAGGTTGCGGGCATGCGCCTGACGATTTAGAATGATTCTGATTCACTAACATACGCATGGTGGTGAGAACAAAATTGGCTGGTACGCATGTGTCATGAATCCGACGGTGATTTTGCGCATGCACTTATTTTATGCGCAGGGTAAGAGCATTTCTACGCACATATTAGTGAATGAGGCCCATTGTTTTTTCATAAAAATGACAACAGGTCCGCGGTCATCGTTTTTTCATGAAAATGACAACAGGTCCGCGGTCATGGTTTTTTCATGAAAATTTCATACATTTTTTTCATCATATTTTGGACAGGTCTGCAGTCATCGTTTTTTCATGAACATTTCAGAAATTTTTTCCTGATATTTTTGATAGGACCGTGGTCATCGTTTTTTCATGAACATTTCAGACATTTTTTTTAATAATATTTTAGACATGTCCGCGGTCATCGTTTTTTCATGAAAATTTCAGACATTTTTTCATGATATTTTACACAGGTCCGCGGTCATCGTTTTTTCATGAAAATGACAACAGGTCAGCGGTCATAGTTTTTTTATGGAAGTTTTCAACAGGTCCGCGGTCATGGTTTTTTCATGAACATTTTCAACACATTTTTTTCATGAAAATGTTAATCAGGTCCGCAGTTATCGTTTTTTATGAAAATTTGCAACAGGTCTGCGGTCATCGTGTTTTCATGAACATTTTCAACAGGTCTGCGGGCATCACTTTTTTTATGAACATTTTCAACACATTTTATTAATCAAAATTTTTGATAGGTCCGCAGTCATCATGTTTTCATGAAAATGTTTAACACATTTTGTTCTTGAAAATTTTCGAAAGGTCCGCGGTCATCATTTTTTTATGAACATCTTCAACAGGTCCGCGGTCATCGTTTTTTTAATGAAAATTTTCAACAGGTCTGCGGGCATCACTTTTTTTATGAAAATTTTCAACACATTTTATTAATCAAAATTTTTGATAGGTCCGCGTTCATTGTGTTTTCATGAAAATGTTCAACACATTTTGTTCTTGAAAATTTTCGAAAGGTCCGCGGTCATAGTTTTTTTATGGAAGTTTTCAACAGGTCCGCGGTCATCGTGTTTTCATGAAAATTTTAAACACAATTTTTTTCAAGAAAATGTTCAACAGGTCTGCGGTCATCGTGTTTTCATGAAAATTTCAGACATTTTTTCATGATATTTTACACAGGTCCGTGGTCATCGTTTTTTCATGAAAATGACAACAGGTCCACGGTCATCGTTTTTTCATGAAAATGACAACAGGTCCGCGGTCATAGTTTTTTTATGGAAGTTTTCAACAGGTCCGCGGTCATGGTTTTTTCATGAAAATTTCAGACATTTCTTTCATCATATTTTCGACAGGTCCGCGGTCATTGTTTTTTCTTGAACATTTCAGACATTTTTTCCTGATTTTGACAGGACTGCGGTCATCGTTTTTTCATGAAAATTTCAGACATTTTTTTCATGATATTTTCGACATGTCCGCGGTCATCGTTTTTTCATGAAAATTTCAGAGATTTTTTTCATGATATTTTACACAGGTCCGCGGTCATCGTTTTTTCATGAAAATTTCAGACATTTCTTTCATCATATTTTCGACAGGTCCGTGGTCATCGTTTTTTCATGAAAATTTCAGACATTTCTTTCATCATATTTTCGACAGGTCCGCGGTCATTGTTTTTTCATAAAAAATTTCAGACATTTTTTCATGATATTTTACACAGGTCCGCAGACATTGGGCCTCATTCACTAACATTGCGTACGCACAAATATGTGCTTAAACCGTGCGTACGAACGTTTGAAGCACAAATCTGTGATTCATCAATATATTCTTACTTGAATTTGTTCTACTCTGCGAACACAATTTAGAACCTCCTGAGACAATGCGTACGCACAAATGATTGACCAGCTTTCTCAGATTATGTACACTCTTAACTAAATGAATGACATATTAAACATACATTCAGTAAAAAATATATATATAAATGTATTTTTATTTTTGAAAAGACAAGACTTAAAAACATGAATTAACTAATGCATTGACTAAATGTATTAAGTAATCATGAAATGCCTTTTCATCATTTAATCTAAAATCTTGAATCTAATCTTTGATCACTCCCACTAATACTGCCATGAAATATCGCATCTGTTACCAAAACCAGCTGATTAATTGGAGCTTATTTAAGAGCATGAAGGGAAAATACATGGTTGTGATTTACGTCTCAGAAAGTGTAAAGATCCAGCCTTGCTGAAAGATATTGCAGCCGGTGCCTTCAGAAGAGAGCGCATCAGACCGTCACAACGTGTGAAGAGTGTGACAAGTGACTGATCAGCTGATTCCGGATGCCAATGCACGTACAGAATTCCTGTGGACACAGCGCTCTTTTTTACCTTTTGGGGCCGTCCCTTGCAACTTCTACGTGTCTCCACGTCGCCGCTCTCGTCCTGATACACCAATCGGATGTCCTTATATGGGGAGATGGGGGCGTGGTAGTATGCTGATTGCAGGTTGCGGGCATGCGCCTGACGATTTAGAATGATTCTGATTCACTAACATACGCATGGTGGTGAGAACAAAATTGGCTGGTACGCATGTGTCATGAATCCGACGGTGATTTTGCGCATGCACTTATTTTATGCGCAGGGTAAGAGCATTTCTACGCACATATTAGTGAATGAGGCCCATTGTTTTTTCATAAAAATGACAACAGGTCCGCGGTCATCGTTTTTTCGTGAAAATGACAACAGGTCCGCGGTCATGGTTTTTTCATGAAAATTTCATACATTTTTTTCATCATATTTTGGACAGGTCTGCAGTCATCGTTTTTTCATGAACATTTCAGAAATTTTTTCCTGATATTTTTGATAGGACCGTGGTCATCGTTTTTTCATGAAAATTTCAGACATTTTTTTTTATAATATTTTAGACATGTCCGCGGTCATCGTTTTTTCATGAAAATTTCAGACATTTTTTCATGATATTTTACACAGGTCCGCGGTCATCGTTTTTTCATGAAAATGACAACAGGTCAGCGGTCATAGTTTTTTTATGGAAGTTTTCAACAGGTCCGCGGTCATGGTTTTTTCATGAACATTTTCAACACATTTTTTTCATGAAAATGTTAATCAGGTCCGCGGTTATCGTTTTTTATGAAAATTTGCAACAGGTCTGCGGTCATCGTGTTTTCATGAACATTTTCAACAGGTCTGCGGGCATCACTTTTTTTATGAACATTTTCAACACATTTTATTAATCAAAATTTTTGATAGGTCCGCAGTCATCATGTTTTCATGAAAATGTTTAACACATTTTGTTCTTGAAAATTTTCGAAAGGTCCGCGGTCATCATTTTTTTATGAACATCTTCAACAGGTCCGCGGTCATCGTTTTTTTAATGAAAATTTTTAACAGGTCTGCGGGCATCACTTTTTTTATGAAAATTTTCAACACATTTTATTAATCAAAATTTTTGATAGGTCCGCGTTCATTGTGTTTTCATGAAAATGTTCAACACATTTTGTTCTTGAAAATTTTCGAAAGGTCCGCGGTCATAGTTTTTTTATGGAAGTTTTCAACAGGTCCGCGGTCATCGTGTTTTCATGAAAATTTTAAACACAATTTTTTTCAAGAAAATGTTCAACAGGTCTGCGGTCATCGTGTTTTCATGAAAATTTCAGACATTTTTTCATGATATTTTACACAGGTCCGCGGTCATCGTTTTTTCATGAAAATGACAACAGGTCCACGGTCATCGTTTTTTCATGAAAATGACAACAGGTCCGCGGTCATAGTTTTTTTATGGACGTTTTCAACAGGTCCGCGGTCATGGTTTTTTCATGAAAATTTCAGACATTTCTTTCATCATATTTTCGACAGGTCCGCGGTCATTGTTTTTTCTTGAACATTTCAGACATTTTTTCCTGATTTTGACAGGACTGCGGTCATCGTTTTTTCATGAAAATTTCAGACATTTTTTTTCATGATATTTTCGACATGTCCGCGGTCATCGTTTTTTCATGAAAATTTCAGAGATTTTTTTCATGATATTTTACACAGGTCCGCGGTCATCGTTTTTTCATGAAAATTTCAGACATTTCTTTCATCATATTTTCGACAGGTCCGTGGTCATCGTTTTTTCATGAAAATTTCAGACATTTCTTTCATCATATTTTCGACAGGTCCGCGGTCATTGTTTTTTCATAAAAATTTCAGACATTTCTTTCATGATATTTTAGACAGGTCCGCGGTCATCATTTTTTCATGAAAATGACAGACATTTCTTTCATGATATTTTCGACAGGTCCGCAGACATTGTTTTTTCATGAAAATGACAACAGGTCCGCGGTCATCGTTTTTTCATAAAAATTTCAGACATTTTTTTCATGATATTTTCGACATGTCCGCGGTCATTGTTTTTTCATAAAAATTTCAGACATTTTTTCATGATATTTTACACAGGTCCGCGGTCATCGTTTTTTCATGAACATTTCAGAGATTTTTTTCATGATATTTTACACAGGTCCACGGTCATCGTTCTTTCATGAAAATTTCAGACATTTCTTTCATGATATTTTCGACAGGTCCGCAGACATCGTTTTTTCATGAAAATTTCAGACATTTTTTTCATGATATTTTCAACTTGTCGACGGTCCTCGTTTTTTCATGAAAATGACAACAGGTCCGCTGTCATAATTTTTTCATGACAATGACAACAGGTCCACGGTCATCGTTTTTTCATGAAAATGACAACAGGTCCGCGGTCATCGTTTTTTCATGAACATTTCTGACATTTTTTCATGATAATTTACACAGGTCCGCCGTCATCGTTTTTTCATGAAAATGACAACAGGTCCGCGGTCATAGTTTTTTAATGAAAATTTGCAACAGGTCTGCGGTCTTCGTGTTTTCATGAACATTTTCAACAGGTCCGCGGTCATCGTTTTTAATTGGAAGTTTTCAACAGGTCCGCGATCATCGTGTTTTCATGAACATTTTCAACACAGTTTTTTTCATGAATATGCTCAACAGGTCCGCGGTCAAATTTTTTTTATGGAAATTTTCAACAGGTCCGCGGGCATCACTTTTTTCATAAATATTTTCAACACATTTTTTTCATGAAAATGTTAATCAGGTCCGCGGTTATCGTTTTTTATGAAAATTTGCAACAGGTCTGCGGTCATCGTGTTTTCATGAACATTTTCAACAGGTCTGCAGGCATCACTTTTTTTATGAACATTTTCAACACATTTTATTAATCAAAATTTTTGATAGGTCCGCGGTCATCATGTTTTCATGAAAATGTTTAACACATTTTGTTCTTGAAAATTTTCGACAGGTCCGCGGTCATCATTTTTTCATGAAAATGACAACAGGTCCGCGGTCATCGTTTTTTCATGATATTTTCGACAAGTCCGCGGTCATCGTTTTTTTATGGAAATTTCCAACACATTTTATTAATCAAAATTTTTGATAGGTCCGCGGTCATCATGTTTTCATGAAAATGTTTAACACATTTTGTTCTTGAAAATTTTCGAAAGGTCCGCGGTCATCATTTTTTTATGAACATCTTCAACAGGTCTGCGGTCATCGTTTTTTTAATGAAAATTTGCAACAGGTCTGCGGTCATCGTGTTGTCATGATAGCATTTCAGACAGTGCCTGATGTCAGGCACTGTCTTGCATCCAACAATAGGATTTAAATGACAATTAAAATCTCCTCCGATTAACTAATTTCTAATTTTAAGATCTACAAGTTTGGTGAATGATGTAGTTAGGAAGTCACTTGGATGACCTGGGGGGTTGTAAATATTAATAATAGCAATTTCTTCACCATAAAGCACACCTCTAACAAGTACAAAACGTCCTCCTGTAGTCTAGAAGTTTGAATGGCATATTTTTCTTGATAATAATAAGCCCACCACTAGCTTTTCAATCGTAGAAGTGGATGCTTGCTTTTGATATATATTCAAAATAAAAGCTATCTGAAATATGGAACATGTCTAGTGATGTCCTGTTTCTCATCCTCTGAATCGGGTCAGTGTCCAGTCCCTTCATTAGCCTTACAACTAGTTTATTTAAAAATAAATTTCCTGTTATCACAGTCCAAGCTGGTAGTTCACCACCTCATAACGTGATTAAACCAAATACCAAGACAATCTGATGTAGAATTTCAAAATAAGAGGTATCTGAAATATGAAAAGACCTATATTTCAGGCGTATTTCAATTTGAGCTTAAAAATAATTTTTTTAGCTAAATGCAAACCTGGGGTCTGATTTTAACTCAAAATGAGAACTCTGCATTCTGAGAGCTCCTCCCCTGTCTGTTAATAACTCACACAGCAGTACAACCATGGCTTTTAATAGATATCATTGAAGACATTTGGCAGATTGTCAGACATTGTTGAGTATTAGGTATATAGAGTAGAAGTCTCTATCTTGGGATTTGTCGGTAAATTACCTGTTACCACAGACTCATTTCAGTTCAGACTGGTAGTTCACCACTTCACAATGTTATTTACCAAATATCAAGACAGTCTGATGTAGAATTTCAAAATAATCTGAAAAATGAAGAAAGAGCTATATTCAAGGCTTATTTCAATTTGAGATTTAAAATAAACTACTTCTTAACACAGACTCATTTCAGTCCAGACTGGTAGTTCACAACTTCACAATGTTATTTACCAAATATAAAGACAGTCTGATGTGGAATTTCAAAATAAAAGCTATCTGAAAAATCACAAAAAAAAAGCACAACCAACATGATGCAGCATTTAATCAACACCACAATGAGAAGCTCCAATCACCTCCCGATTCTCTCAAAATAAATCGTGAGAGAATCGTATCGTGAACCCAGTATCGTGAATTGTATCGTGAGTTGAGTGAATTGTTATATCCCTAAGAATCAGAGAAATGTATATTCTAAAATTAATGCTTTCACATTTTTAACATAAACATCCACGATTGTACCTTGTGTGGTATACTGTAGGCTTAAGTGAAAGTAACTAAAGAAGAATATTTGGGTCAGGGTATAAAAGTATAAAACGTTGTCAGACAGGATTTAACTGCTTGAAAAACGGAAAACGGCATGTTTTTTCGTAGGAGAACGGCGCCGTTTTTCATTTTGGACCAAAAACGAAAAAAACGGATTTCAAAATAAAGGTCGAAATTTGTTTATGTTCATTTAATTTTTTTGTTTTACCGTAATTGTTTAAGAAATGAATAAGGACTGCCACGTGACCAGGAAGTAAAAGTAAAAGTCAAAATAAAAGCCCAAGGAACAGAATGAGATAGATAGATAGATAGATAGATAGATAGATAGATAGATAGATAGATAGATAGATAGATAGATAGATAGATAGATAGATAGATAGATAGATAGATAGATAGATAGATAATAACTTTATTTGTATAGCACATATCTAAACAAGGTTACAAAGTGCTTTACTGAGTGCAAAGAGAAAAGAAGATTTAAAACATAGGCAGAATAAAAAATGCTCCAATGCACAGCATAAAACATTGGTACAATAAAATATAAAAATACATATATACATACTTACAAGTTATTTTATGTGAGAAAGGACAAATATAAATGTATGCTTGTGATGATTTTGGATTTTATTTCTTGAGCTGTAGTTACTCGTTTACGCCACCAGATAGAGTATCCCCTGAAGTGAGCGCTAGTTGTGGTAACTTTAGTTTCCCATTTTTCACTGTCAAGGTTGTCACATGTACATGGTTTAAGTTTATCGTAACAGCATTCATCATGTTAATACTTTTACAGTTGAACTAAAAAGTACATTACCTTATAATTTCATTTAAGCTTGATTTACTTATGTTATCCCATATATATATATATTCAATTCAATTCAATTCAAATTCAATCCAAAAAACTTTATTTATCCCCGGGGTGCAATTCAAGGTCACACAAAGCAGGAAATGAACGACAGTGCAGGTATACAAAACATTTAACAAGAAATAAAGTGAATAAAACAAAATAAAGTGTCAACATTTAAATACAAAATTACAGAGTAAAAATATATCAAAAAAGAGAGTGGAGGTATAAGTGGACCGTGATCGGACTAAAGATGTAAACAGATGCATTAGTGAACAGATGTAAACAGAACTATTATGCAGTAACAGGAAATAAATATAAATATATATATATATACAGAGCTATGTGCAAGTAGGCAGATACAAAATAATAAATTGATAGAGTGCATATCAGATAATAGAACAGACTAAATATATACTAGAGCTACTGTATGTAAAAAAGATGAATACTGAAAGAATAAAGTGACCGTAGTGCAATGATCGATAAGATATGAAAACTGATATCAAATAGAATAAAGTGGAGTAGTGCATGACGACTAAATAAAGCATTAGACGGTTAAGGTGCATGGCATAAGGAAAAAAACAAAAAAGGGAGTTCACAGCTTAGAAAGTCTGTAGGATGAGGGGTGTTTGTGTCTGTTTTTCAGGGGGGGGGGGGGGGGGGTTAGAAGTTGAGGAGCTGGACAGCCCTGGGGACAAAGGTTGCTCTTCTCCTCTGTGTCCTGCAGCAGGGACAGTGAATCTGGCGTCCTGAGGGGAGCCACTCGAACGCTGGGAACGCTGGAGATAGATAGATAGATAGATAGATAGATAGATAGATAGATAGATAGATAGATAGATAGATAGATAGATAGATAGATAGATAGATAGATAGATAGATAGATAGATAGATAGATAGATAGATAGATAGATAGATAGATAGATAGATAGATAGATAGATAGATAGAATATATTAATATTACAAAAGAGCAGGTAAAAAGACCATGCTCATTGTTATGTTACAAAAAGCAGGTAAAAGACCTTACTTATTGCTATATACAAGGACCCAGCTTAATCCATCATGAGCACTTTAGCAAAGCAGCAAAAGTTACATTGGTCAGAAAAAACTGCCTTATTAAAAGGCAGAAATCTTTCATGCAGTAATGTCATATGAATGCAGAGAGAGAGAGAGAAAGAGGGAGAGAGAGCAGGGGATAAGAGCTCAAGGTGCCAGTTCCCCCGGTAGTCTAGGCCTATAGCAGCATAACTATTAGCTGGTCTATACCTGTGCCAGCCCTAACTATAAGATTTATCAAAAAGAAAACTTTTAAGTCTATTCTTGAGAGTACATAGTGCCCCCCGGACCCCGACTGGTAGATGATTCCAGAGGAGCGGCGCCTGATAACTGAAGGCTCTACCTCCCATAGTACATTTAGAGACTGTAGGTACCACGAGCAGGCCTGCATTCTGGGAGCGTAATGTTCTCGGCGGGTAGTACGGCACTATTAACTCTTTAAGATAAGATAAGATAAGATAAGTCTCTGTAACAGGATTTGATGGTCAATCGTGTCAAAAGCAGCACTAAGATCTAACAGGACAAGCACAGATAGAAGTCCCCTGTCTGCGGCTAGAAGAAGATCATTCGCAACTTTAACTAGAGCAGTCTCAGTGCTATGGTGGGCTCTAAATCCTGACTGAAACTCCTCAAATAAGCTGTTGTCATGGAGAAAGTCACACAACTGATTAGCTACCACTTTCTCCAGGATCTTTGAGATAAAAGGAAGGTTAGATATAGGTCTATAGTTAGCTAGAGTTCCTGCATCAAGAGTAGGCTTTTTAAGAAAATTCTGTTTCCGGCGCCGCTCTGGGTGGCCGCTTGTTACGGCAGCTCTGACCCCCGCGTTATTGTTTTTAAGTTTATTTTGTTAATTTTTGACTTTTTGTTGGTACAAGTAACCCCTACTTCAAACGACAAACACGGACATACATCTTTTTGGATTATTGGTGCTGTTTTTCTTTCTCTGTGGACTTTTTAAAACTTCCTCCGGAGACCCTTACAGTCATGGCTCCATTGTTTACACCCGCGAACAGCTGATCGCGCTGTGCCAACCTCGGACACAGCCAGCGGATAGACTGGACATCCCCGCCGAACTACGGAGGAGGAGAAGGGGATGCAGAGCCGGGGTGAAGTGTCAGGAAAAGAAAAGACAGTACAAACCATCCGTGCCGTCTTTAATTATGGGGAATGTAAGATCTCTCCCTAATAAGATGGAAGAGCTGACGGCGCTCACCCAGCTACAGAGGGAATACCGCGAGTGCAGCATCATGCAGTTCACGGAGACATGGCTGAATGAACTCACTACAGGACACGCTCGTAACTTTGGACGGCTTTCACCTCGTCAGAGCGGACCGGAGCGCGAGAGACAGTGGTAAGAGGAAAGGCGGGGGAATAGCGATGTTTGTGAATGAGAGATGGTGTAACCCTGGACACATCGCCATTAAAGAACAGCGCTGCACTAAGGATGTGGAGCTGCTGGCTGTAAGCATGCGGCCATATTACCTGCCGAGGGAGTTCTCCCACGTCATCGCGGTGACTGTATACGTCCCCCCCTCGGCGGACGCTGCTGCAGCCTGTGAACTCATCCACAGTGTGGTGTCTCAGCAACAGACATCGCACCCCCAGTCTCTTATTCTCATCTCAGGAGACTTTAATCACGCTTCCCTGTCTGCCACTCTCCCTACTTTTCATTCAGTATGTTGCCATAACAGGGAAAATAAAACTTTGGACTTACTGTATGCAAACACCAAGGATGCATACAGATCATCACCCCTCCCCCCACTGGGACGATCAGACCACCACCTGGTGAGACTGCAGCCCACATACCTATGGTGAAAAAACAACCCCCCACAACTATGTATGTGAATAAGTGGTCTAAGGAGGCCACTGAGGCGCTGCAGGACTGCTTCGAGACCACTGACTGGGATGTACTGTGCAGCCCACATGGGAAGGACATTGACAGCCTAACCCACTGCAACACTGTACCCACCAAAAAAGTATGGTGTTTCTCAAACAACAAATCCTGGGTGACTCCTGAGCTGAAAACCCTGCTGCTCGAAAAGAGGTGGGTTTTTAGATCCGGAGATAGAGAGGAGCTGAGGAGGGTGCAGAAGGAGCTAAAGAAAAAAATCAAGGAGGGGAAAGCCAGCTACAGGACAAAGATGGAGGAGAAATTGCAACAGAACAACGCAAGGGAAGTCTGAAGAGGCCTGAATAACATCTCAGGTCACAGCAGAGGTCGTGGGAGGGGCCCTGAAGCAGGAGACAGGGAGTGGGCAAATGAACTGAATTTGTTTTTCAATAGATTCGATTCTGCTCCCACTCCCACCCCCAACCAGCAGAGCTCTGACCAGCCCGCTTCTCAATCACTCCACCTGAGCACCCTGTCACCCCCCTCAACAGCCCTCCTCTCCTCCTCCTCCACCAACGGCAAGGCAAGGCAAGGCAAGTTTATTTGTATAGCGCTTTTCATACACAAGGCAGACTCAAAGTGCTTCACATCATAACATGTCATACAATAAAGTGAAAGAATAAAACGGCCTCTCCATAACAGCTGATCAGGTGAGAAGTCAGCTGAGAAAGATCAAGGCTAGGAAGGCCACAGGTCCCGATGGCATCAGCTCCAGACTCCTGAAGGACTGTGCAGACCAGCTCTGTGAAGTTCTTCTGCACATCTTCAACCTGAGCCTGAGTCTGGAGAGGGTCCTACTCTGTGGAAGACTTCCTGCGTGGTGCCAGTCCCAAAGACATCTCACCCCAGGGAGCCTAACCACTGGACGGGGTCACCTGTGACACCTGTGACCCTCACCTCTCACCTGATGAAGACCATGGAGAGGATCATCCTCAACAACCTCCGCCCCCTGGTGACTTCACATCTGGATCCTCTGCAGTTCACCTACCAACCGGACATCGGGGTGGATGACGCCGTCATCTACCTGCTGCGGAGATCCTGGACTCACCTGGAGAACACCGGCAGCACTGTGAGGGTCATGTTCTTTGACTTCTCCAGTGCCTTCAACACCATCCATAACCTCATCATTTATGATGAAGTGTTTAGGTAAGTGTGTTCAATATAAGTAGTCTGAATTGCTCATATGTAGAAAATGTTTGTTGGATGCATTGCTATCCTTTACTGATTAATGTCCTGATTAACTTTGCCAGGAAGAACTTTACTTTTGTTTATTATTCAATAGAAAAAGAAACCACCTGTGAGGAATTTTGAATTCGTCATAATCATAAGTTTTTTTTAAATGCCTCTCAAGGGGTTCAATTCTGACAACATGACTGCCCCCTGGACACACTTAACATTTTCTTTCTTTTTCCCCATTTACTGTTTAACAGGAATGCTGTACTGACATATGGTCTTTGGGATCAGCTGCGAGTTGACGGGGAATTTTACCTGTCGCTATTTGTCCAGCAAAAGCTATCAAACTACAGGTTTAGCCAAGAAAGGCCACCTTACCTACAGACTCAGTCTACCAGGGTATTTGAAAATGTCCCTCTACATATCACCTTTTTCTCTTCTTTATATTAGTTCACTAACATATGTGCAAGGCATTGAAAGGTAGCTGGCTTATGCAATGGGTCATCACTAGGCAAGGCAAGTTTATTTGTATAGCGCTTTTCATACAAAAGGCAGACTCAAAGTGCTTCACATCATAACATGTTATACAATAAAGTTAAATAAAATGCAAGAATTAAAAGACAATTAAAAAACAGAGAATAAAAACATATTAACAATAGAAATTTTGGAAATTTTGGAGGACATTCCTTGGCATTTTTACTACTACACTACAGGTGTTGTCTACAGAAGGTAGAAATAAAAGGGTCTAACTCAATTCAATAACTAATAATTACGACAAAAGCAGATAAAGCAGATATTCATGTAGCTCACCTTGAACTAAGATCATTTGGTTACCGATCCAACAACGCATCCACTTCAAAATCCTGCTCCTCACCCACAAAGCGCTCCATCACCCTCCTACCTCACTGACCTCCTCCATCATCACACCCCTTCCCGCAGCCTCCGTTCCTCCGAAGCAAATCTCCTTGCCCCTCCCATCAGGACCAAGCACCGAACCTGGGGCGATAGAGCCTTCTCAATAGCCGCCCCCTCCCTCTGAAACTCTCTCCCAAAACATATAAGAGACTGCTCACATCCAACAACCTTCAAAAAACTTATCAAAACCCACCTGTTCAAAACTGCTTTTAATTTATGACAACCGGTGTTTGATTTTAATTGTGTGTTTTTATTTGTAAATGCATTTCCACTGTTTTAACTGTAAAGCGTCTTTGAGTACCCTGTAAAGCGCTCTATAAATAAAATGTATTATTATTATTATTATTATTTATAACAAGGCAACAGTGCCCACTGCTGGCATAATGTTTTTGATCAATGCACTGCATTCCCATTTGAATTCATAAGTGATATAGTTACAATATTTCCACTTGTAACATTAAGAGAAAAACTAAAGTTACTGACTAGAAAATAGCTATGTTATGGTGCCCTGTTATGGAGGTGTATACAGTGCCACAAGAGACGTAACATCCTGCAGCAATTAAGCACATACATTGTCACATCATCCTCAAGTGGAGCACTAGAACAATGTCGCAATATGAAAGAGATAGCATTAAAGTTTGAAAATAGGATATCTCATGAAACATACAGCAAATTCAGTGGAGAAGTGTTGTTTCTTCTTATTTATATCAATAGTATCTGGGTTAAACAATAATAACATAAAGTTATATAATATTGCAGAAGTGCACAAAATACAGTACAGTAATAGATAACTAGCTTAATTATCAAGGATTTATACCAATGACACTGATTGATACACATTAACCCACTCTGGAAACTTCCTACTCAGTCCATGTGAAAGGCATTTAACGCATTTTTATTTATATTTATCTAATCTATTCTGTGTAAATTTGTGTTTTATTTGACCTTCTTCTACTTGTCTTGTGCTGCAGCAATGCCTGAATTTCCCCTGAAATTCTCCCAAAGGAAGATGTTGTTGGTATCATAAACAATTTGGGTGTTTCATCTTTTTTTAGATACTGTATGTCTTTAATTTGTTTCTTTAATATACTCGCCTACCTTTTTAAAGAAACGTTTGTCCTTTGCAGAATCACAGGATCGAACGAGTGTGGCCTGAAGTAAACAACAGGGTCACTTACCCCCTGAAAGCAGCATTGGTCCACCTTGCCGACCAAGAGGTTGTGGATTTTGAGGACATGACAGTGAAATACTGCATTTCCAATCTGACCAGGTCGTGGATTCTCTGCCAGATGTGCCTCTTTGCAGTTTGGATGGATCTTCTTTGTTCTCCTCGTTAAGCTCAATAAGTGCATTTACTTCCCTTGACAAGTCTGTGTGCAGTCTGAATACTCTTCTTGATATTGTGATTGTACATGACTTTGAAAACCTTCTGCATAAACTTGCATTAGCTGGCCAGAGTGTTCCAGGCCCCCCCTGCAGTCCACTGTAAGCCTATAGCAGCATAATAAGGAGCTGGTCCAAGCCTGAACGAGCCCAAAAAGCTTACTCTTAACGGTAAGAGGATGTCTGCCTCCCGGACGCAGACTTTAATCCAAAGGAGTAGGGCCTGATATCTGAAGACTCTACCTCCAATAGTACTTTTAGAGACTGTAGGTACCACAAGCATGCCTGCATACTGGGAACGTAATGTTCGAGAGGAGTGACACCACACATTGAGCTCTTTAAAATCTCTTGTTTCTCCTTCAAATATGATGCAAACTTTTCTCCTTTTCTTGTCTAAGTCTGCGTACTCCTTATAGATAGCATGCTTTTTGCATGTCATGCCAATACTCTTAAAAATGAATGATTTGTTTTGTCAAAGTCTGTTTTGAGGCCTGTCTGGTCTTTTTTCCTTGTTTTCAAAGGCCTTACTCCTAAACGATTAGTGGCAGCTGGCAAAGCTTTGAAAGGCTTCCTCCTTCTCCTTCTGAGCTGGCACGCTGCACAAGAAGTGAATCCTTAGACTTGTGTTTTCTAGATGATCTAGAATTGATTTTATTTGGTGATACTTCGAGTATTAAGAACACGTTTTCCTCCTTGTTGTGATGTTTGGTAAGTGCAGCTCTTTGTTGTTGCTCGATGGCATGAGTTCTTCTGGATCCTGGAGTTAACCTTTTTTGAGACCTGATGAAGGCCTAGACTGTGTTCAAACTTGTTTTGCATAGAAGTGATAAACCTTTAAACCTGCTGCAGAGCTGTGGGTCACCATGCTTTGTGTTATGGTGGAGAGTTTCAACCTTGAGTATTTGTTTTATCTGTGCTTAAAATAAAGTGTAAGCAGTTGCTTCTGAGTTTGAAATGAATTAGCAGCAGTTAGCAAAACAAATGTAAGAGAAACATAAAGTTGTTTCTTATATATTCTAATCACATTTAGTTTAATGACATACATCCCATACTTACTTTTTATATTTAGTCTTTTTTTGATGTTCACTAAAACAAGGGTACAAACAAAGGTATGATATTTATTATAATTTGTATTTGTTTTATTTGGATGTGACACAGATATGTGCACATGGAACATTTAAAATTAAAACACATCAATCAAAGGAGCATCCAGCCAGGCAGGATATATGACATCGTCATCATGCTGTCCATCGCTTTTCTCCTCAGGTAGTCGAGTCCTGATGGTCTCAAGGTACTTCCTCTCCTGGGAGTCAGCGTGAAGAGGAGTCAGTCACAATCCATTCTACAGCCGGGCGGGATTATCCTCCTGCACCTCTTCGGGATCACAGGGTTCATTTAGGAGCAGGTGTGGAACATGCTCTTTGTCACTTGGCAATCTGATGTTTCCCATTCCATCTTGTCAGCAGATGGAGGACTTGAAGATGATAGTTCCTTCTGAGGCATTAGCTTTTGAATCTTCTGAGGACTTTCATGGTCAGGTGACGGAAATCGTTTTCTTTTTAAACACGCAGACTTTGCCTCATGCATGTTAGAAACATCCATCGGACTTACAGGATGTCCCATACCTGGGTACATCTTGTCAGCAGGTGGAGGACTTGAAGATGATAGTTCTTAGTGAGGCATTAGCTTTTGAATCTTCTGAGGACTTTCATGGTCAGGTGACGGAAACCGTTTTCTTTTTAAACACGCAGACTTTGCCTCATGCATGTTAGAAACATCCCTCGGACTTACAGGATGTCCCATACCTGGGTACATCTTGTCAGTAGGTGGAGGACTTGTAGGTGATAGTTCTTCCTGAGGCATTAGCTTTTGAATCTTCTGAGGACTTTCATGGTCAGGTGACGGAAACTGTTTTCTTTTTAAACATGCAGACTTTGCCTCATGCATGTTAGAAACATCCCTCGGACTTACAGGATGTCCCATACCTGGGTACATCTTGTCAGTAGGTGGAGGACTTGTAGGTGATAGTTCTTCCTGAGGCATTAGCTTTTGAATCTTCTGAGGACTTTCATGGTCAGGTGACGGAAACCGTTTTCTTTTTAAACATGCAGACTTTGCCTCATGCATGTTAGAAACATCCATCGGACTTACAGGATGTCCCATACCTGGGTACATCTTGTCAGCAGGTGGAGGACTTGAAGGTGATAGTTCCTCCTGAGGCATTAGCTTTTGAATCTTCTGAGGACTTTCATGGTCAGGTGACGGAAACCGTCTTCTTTTTAAACACGCAGAAATTGCCTGATGCATATTAGAAACATCCATCGGACTCGGAAGATGTGGTTCTTCTGTCAAAAGCTTTGGATCTCCAAGAGAAGGAAACCCAGTGTTGTTCATTTGGTGTTTCGTCTTATCGGACCCCATGTCCAGCATGATGACATCAATTGAAGGACTTGTCGGTTGTGGATCCTCCTGCAGATTTATCTTTTGAATCTTCTGAGGACTTTCATGGTCAGGTGACGGAAATCGTCTTCTTTTTAAACACGAGGACTTTGCCTCATGCATGTTAGAAACATTCATCGGACTCGGAGGCTGTGGTTCTCCAGGCAAAAGCTTTGGATCTCCAAGAGAAGGAAACCCAGTGTTGTTCACACTTTGGTATTTCGCCTCATCGGACCCCATGTCCAGCATGATGACATCAATTGAAGGACTTGTCGGTTGTGGATCCTCCTGCAGATTTAGCTTTTCAAACTTCAGAGGACTTTCATGGTCAGGTTTCGGAAACCGTCTTCTTTTTAAACACGCAGACTTTGCCTCATGCATGTTAGAAACATCCATCGGACTCGGAAGATGTGGTTCTTCTGTCAAAAGCTTTGGATCTCCAAGAGAAGGAAACCCAGTGTTGTTCACACTTTGGTATTTCGCCTCATCGGACCCCATGTCCAGCATGATGACATCAATTGAAGGACTTGTCGGTTGTGGATCCTCCTGCAGATTTAGCTTTTCAAACTTCAGAGGACTTTCATGGTCAGGTGACGGAAACCCTCTTCTTTTTAAACACGCAGACTTTGACTCATGCATGTTAGACACATCCATCGGACTCGGAAGATGTGGTTCTTCTGTCAAAAGCTTTGGATCTCCAAGAGAAGGAAACCCAGTGTTGTTCATTTGGTATTTCGCCTCTTCGGACCCCATGTCCAGCATGATGACATCAATTGCAGGACTTGTTGATTGTGGATCCTCTTGCAGATTTAGCTTGCGAAGCTTCAGAAGAAGTTCCTCATAGGAAAATCCTCTTTGCTTCAGACACGATGACCATGCCTTATCGTGCACATCGACTTCAGGAGGAGGAGTCTGTGGCAGGGGAATGTTTGCCAGCACATCAAGGGGGATCAGTTCAAGACTTTCATCTTCTAAAGCCGGAAACAGGCACGGCACATTACAGTCCTCACTCTGATCTGGGGTAGTGGGCATGGATAACAATTCCTGTAGGTATTCCCATACAGTTGTCAGTTGATGGATGATAGCGAGCTCTTCTGGTTCAGGAATCTCTGGCAGTGGCTCCTCCTCAGGTTCAGAGAAAGTGATGTAGATGTACTTTGTGGGACAGTTGTCAGTTGGCGGCTTCGCCTCGAGATGTCGTTCAACAGAAGAGCCATGTTGGTCTCTGGTACAGACAGATATTATAATAATGCAGATCTCTGATGTATTCTTTGGGTTTCGTGAATATCAATGCTAACAGTAATAATCACGTGCGCTCAGGAAGGCAGTCAGAGGTGTTCTGATTTTAAATTGTGAGATTGAGGCTACTAACTGTGTGTCAGAATGTTGTGATGTCATCAATGACCCGGTTACGGAATTCGTCCTGAACACTTTGATGTCATGTTTTGGGTTTTTTTCAAACCAAACTTTATTCAACATTCTAATTCAAACAATGACAAAAACAATGTAATGCTCGTTAATCAAAACTGTGCATGTTGTATTGTTCCTAAATACACAAAAGTATTAAATCAAGTCTTCGGGGGGGGGAGTATCCCATGAGACCCTGCGAGGAGCGATGTCATCTCTTTTGTTATTGTTTTGATTGAGAGCCCCCTTGCGGCAGATTTTACATACTGTACGTTTAAAAAACAACCACCAGATCAACATTGGGATCAATGTACCGTTGTGATAGGGCCTGTGTCCACAGACGGCGCTTTCTGGGTTCCACGCTCGTCAATGTCACTTCTCCCTGAAGACTTCAGTTTCAGAGCGCTTCTCACCAGCGCTCATTGTTGCTACTGTAGGTTACACAAGTTGACTTCTGCTTCCCTTGGTAAAGTCCGTTAGGTGTGTTTAAGATTGCTCCGTGTGCTTACTATTTGCTTTAATTCAAAGAAAACATAAAATCAATGTATATGAGTCATGAGCTGACATCAGCAGCCGCTCTACACCTGGAAATTGTACTCTCGAAAAGACCCGTCAGACTAGCGTCTCTTCCGCCATTGTTGTTGATAAAGCCTGATGTTATGTCCCACCCCGTCTTGATTTCTGATTGGTCTGTGAGGGAGAAGCAGAAGTGACATTGACGACTGTTGTTGCCGAGGGCGTTTTAGCTCAGCGCCCTGGGCGTTCACACAGAGTACCAGAAGGACTAGCAAAATAACAAAGACAAAGACCTAACGAAAACTGCACTTGATACAAAGTTGGACATCTTGATAAGTGTGGAGAAAAAACTGTTTAATGGAGGAAAAAGGAGTTGATTAGTGCTTCATATCTGTACTTTTCAAGTTCCTTTAAACTGACAACCCAAAGCACTTGACATGTTCACACACACTTCCTGCCTCTCAACCTGTACAAGAGGGTGCACTTCAGCAGAAGTAGAGGTAGAAGCTCCTTTGTGGTTTGACGGCTGATCTTATCCCTCTGAGCTGCTCTCTTCACTGCCTGAAAAAGTGGCTGACCTGCTCTCCGTGGGCTGCAGGGGTCGGACAGTGCAGGCTCAAACTCCGAGAGATTTGATGTAATTCAGTGGGCATGAGTGGAAAAATCTTCTCAAGTGAAAAGCTCTTTCAAACGTCTCTTAAACCGGAGGTCATCGACCCATTGTGCTGCAGTTAAGTCAGCCGTTTAGAGGCTTTTATGAAGGATCAAAAATAAGTGCATCTGTATATGTTTTTATCTTTTCAGAGAAAGTCTGAGTTTGCTGTAACTCAGCAGTAAAACTGGACGTCCCTTCACTCAAGTGCTACAGTGATGCGTCAGATTTTTCCCTTCCAGACAGTCGACGGAGGTGTCTGGACCAGATGTCTAAAACGAGACTTGGCACACTTCTATCCAGGAAACTCTGTTTTTGGTTTCAGCTGTGGGTTATCTCTGGCAAGATAAGATTTCCTCTTCAAAAAACAGACGTATAGTAGCAGAAAGGGCAAAGCTTTGCCAGGAACACAGATGTCAAAATCAGTCAGCATACATCAAAATGTTTTGTAGCGTCATACTTTAAAATAAATATGTGGCTATGATTGAATATTGCATTCATGGAAGCAAGGCAGCACTTAGATTTCCATTCTTGGCGTGAATGTTCTTGTGAAAATGTGTTATGTGATTGATTGATGGATTTTATTCTTAAAGAGGGACAAAAATACTAAAGGTCTAACACTGTACATCTTACGTTGTATTTTGGAGGAGAATAAATAACTTGTGGTAATCCTGAAGAAGTTTTCAGTTTACATGAGTACTGAGGTTATCTACCTATAACGCACTGTGACATAATTAACATAATTGTGTTTTATGACTAAGTATCTATCACTTTATGTACCTAAAGCTCTTTCACACATGACCTTTCACATATGTCCATCACAGCGGGAGATTTTCCCTGTCAAACAGGAAGAGGGCGGGGCTTCAGGAGGCAAGACATGATGTTAAAAAGAGGCAACGGAAATGTTTGGCTGCTTTTGAAACCGCCTATACTGTACTATTATCCAATGTAGTGCCGCATGTGCTGCATACTATGTTGTACAGTAGTTTGTAGTATGACCGCCAGTCGGTGCTATTATGCTGTACAGCAGGGGTCACCAACACAGTGCCCGCGGGCACCAGGTCGCCCGCAAGGACCATATGAGGCGCCCGCAGGCCTGTTCTGAAATGTTGTGAATTTAAATTGGGAAAATGGTGTGCCATTCAAAAGAGTATTCATGAAATGTAAAAGATTATTTTGTAAAAATGATCAGTGTCTTCACATAGATGAGTATCATTAATCATTAATAATAATATATAACTAAAGGCAAACAGAGCAAATTTGTTATTTCAGAAGAGTGTATCAAACTGGGTGCCCTTCGTATGACTCAGTACCCATGAAGTAGCCCTCAGGTTCAAAAAGGTTGGTGACCCCTGCTGTACAGCATAGCTAGGCTTGGAATGGGAAAGTAAACAACGGCCCAGCTGACGACAAACGCTGCTACAGTGTAGATTACCGTCACGACCTAAAGAAACTGACAAGTGATTAATTCAGTTTTTCATGATTTTGAGAATCAGAAAAGATCATTGGTGGTACCTTTGTGTTGTTTGGTCTGATTGCGATTATTTCCAGGTTATAATGGATGTTGCTGTCCGTCATTACGACCTCTGACCTGGCGCTTTGCATTGTGGGAACCAGTACACGAGGGATACTAGTCTGATGCATACTGTAAAGAAAAACGTAAAACATCCGGGTATTTTTGGCATACTGCAGATCTCGTATTTGTTCACATACTGCATTTTAGCCAAATACTAGTATAGTATATGCGGTTTCCAAAACAGCCACAGTGTTCTGTTTACAACATATCCAAAATGAAGCAACAGACCCTGACTCTATGATGACAGTGCTTTGCCTCCATATCACTGCTACATGTAATTGGACATCACCCAAACAACCAAAGAATGGTAATGTTCATACTTCTGAGCAGGAATGAGGATGAAGCAGCACACCGATTTTGCACGAGTCGTAGGATTTGAACGTCATCACCCTTGCCCGCTCGCTCACTGTAAATTTTCAATATAACCTGCTGTGTTCACACATCGGCTCACCCCGATTCTAAGCGGCAGTTTTACAAGGAGGCTGGTGTGAAAAATAATGGATAAAGTTGTTTGCGTTCAAACACGCAGCAAACTATGAAATTGTAAGGACGTTTTTGTGCATGTGTGAAAAGGGCTTTAGAGTTGGGTTACATTTGCATTCTCATGACACCTTTTCTCAATCCCCCAACATGCTTTTTGGTAACACTTATTCCAGTGTGGACATACTGTGCTTGACCCTTAAATATCAGCCCCCGATGTATCAGTAGGGCTGTAACTGATAAAGGTAAAATAATCTACAAAAGTCCCTTTATGCTTTGACTCCATTTAGATGGTAAATGAAAGCTTTGAGGGTGCTCAATGCATTGAGCTGTGCAGCAGAGGTAGGTTCTCCCAAGCCCGTGTCTTCTATATGAACAGCCTGTCTGCACACTTGTTAGCCTCGCTAGCACACAATAGATCATGTGTGATTTGTGAGTATTAACGGTCGCAAAGGTCATCTACAGCGAACAGAATTCACAATCCTTCAGTGAATCCCATTGAGCACAACCCAAAGCTGTATCGATCGCTCTCAGTGCTAATGAGATTGGACGTGGCTTTCCTAACACCACCCATATTCTTTTCCCCACTAAATCAAGGGATTAGATTGGCATGCACATCCGCCTTATCCCCACACCTTCCATATGTGTGTCAGGCGGACAATGAGAGAAGCATAAATGGGAACGAAATGAAAAAGAAGGTGGAATAGGAGAAAAAAAGAGCCACCTAAAGGACCTAAAGGGCTCCAGCTGAGTCCATGGAGAGAGATGAGGGCTGTGATGGGCAGGCCGTGACGGAATCCACGGGGAGACAAAAGAGGCGAGGCGATCCCCCAACTTCAGCGGTTTGTGAATGCTTGGAATTGCCACACTGTTCAAGGTTTTTTGATCTACTTCTACTATTTTCTCTACAGCACTTCAATAGATTTAACCTGAGAATTTCTCAAATATTTCAAGCCATTGTGAGGATTTTGTGTATAGCCCTGTATATTAATCCCACTTCTCTCATGTCTTCTTCTCTATGTGAGTCTCCTTTTTTTATCAAAACATTTAGTATTTGTAAGACTTGTATACTTGCTTTCAGAGTTGTCAAACTAGTTTTGAGACATAATTAAACACTTCCTAAATATAATTGTTACTGATTATGCTACTTTGTTTGAAAGTTCACATGACCTGTCACCACTTGCCCAACCCCTTTCTATACTTTGCAGATCTCCCTGGATGAATTGCTATTCATTACAGAGAAACAAAATAAATTGTCCAAAAAATCTAATCCATATGTTTTGGTACAATCTTAACAGTTTGTCATACTGTGCCAAAGTATTTTTCTTACCCAAAGTTTAACAACCCTGCTTTTGAAATTTGAGAAAGCATCCTGTTACAAAATAATTTGGCATGAAATACCTTCTCTTTCATGATTTTGCACAATATTTGTGTGTATGTGCATTTGTGTCTTTCTTAAAAAAGCTATGATCAAAATAAACTTTTATGAAAATTAAAATTCTCCTTATTTTGCTTCAGGCAAAGGGATTCCAAATGTCCTGGCTGAGGGTGTCTGTCAGGTGAAGATTGCTATGGAACTTCTGCCATGGCCAACAGAAGCTGCGGACCTGTACCAAAAGGAGTGGGGATCAAATCTTACCAGAGTGTCGACATTTGGCACCAGTCCATTCCACACTCTGGAAGAGCAGCAAAATGGTGAAAAGCATCCTGATTTAACTTACTTGTTTGATTGTGTGGTCAATAGACAGGCTGAACCTTTTCATGAGGCTGTGATGGACATTGTTGCTGTGTCACGCAGGCAGTGAGAGGCACAGTATATGTGTGTGTGTATGTGTGTGTATATATCGGTTCCAGTCCTGGCACGGACCAAGTCCAGAAATTGGTCGTGCCAGTCCACTTCCAGAGCACTACCGAGGTGCCTTTGAGCAAGGCACGAACCCCAAAACTGCTCTGGAGTGCTCGCTGTGGGCAGCCCCCTCATTCTGAGACCTCTCCACTAAAGCACGTCCACAGGATCCCGTTTTGTTTGTTTCTTTTCTTGTATTGAGTTTTTTTGATCATGTTTATTTTTTACCTGAAAATGTTTGGTGTTTTTGATTAAACAACCATAAAAAATGCCTCTGGATATTCATTAAGTTGTGTTCAGTTATGAGGGTGGGTTAAATCAGTTATTCAATCAGGTGGAAAAATAGACCTTAGAGTATGTGGTGGGTGTCATTAAAAACTGAAATCCTTAAGGGAGCAGTTATTCTTTTCTCATTGCTCTTTGGGCTAGCATGAAGTCAATGAAAATTGAGAAACATTTAAATTGTCCATTCTTCAGGGGACCGCGTAGCTGTCTTTAATCTCATAGCTCTGAAGTGGAGCATCCAACTTCCTGAAGCCCCCTGCCATTCATCAGTTACATTTTGGAGCTCCCCCAGTTTTAAGTTTAGATACATAGTTTACAATTTAAGATGACTAACTCTTTTGTCCATAAATTGACTATACCCTGTCATTTCATTTCTGTGGGCAAGATATTGATAGTGGGTAACTGCATTAGTTTGAATGTCCTTCAGATTTGGCTTCGACCCAGCAGCAAATGGAAATTGTTTTTCAGTTCATCAATACTCAAACACATCAAACCAAGATCTGTTGTTGATGGGTACAAAAACAATGAATTAATTGCAGCCATAATACAATATGTAAAACATTTTTAAAGTGTGTATACACTGTTGTGTAACAAAATCCCCAAACACATGAATGCGTCATGAATAGAACTACATGGGATGAGGAAATTAATTTTCAGTTTAATTGCTGTATTTAAGGGTTTAGTTCTTGATCAAACTTTATCTTAGTTATCTACACAATTAAATAAGTCACTGAAAAACACTGGTGAAGTGGGCCACAGCAGGAGGAGATTGAGACACAGTAACATTTTGTCTACCTTTATTCTTCACCTGATAGCAGCATTGGAATCAGACGGAGAGGCTCCTGTCCAACATGCCAGGTCAATGGGATGGCACATGTGAAAGTCAGTTTACAAGTCCTGGGGAGTGTTTTGTTTTGGAAAATTGTAATGAGCCCTATGTGGTTGCAACTAGAACTCTGTGAATTCTGATTCATGCCATCCTCTCTCGCTCTCTCCCACTAGGCCTGGCGTCTATGGTGGGACAATGAAATGAAAAAATTAGACTCACTGTATAAACTATGTCGCTATTCCGATCATTGTAGGTGCACCATGCAGGAGTACGTCTAGCACCCGATATTGCATGTACAGATGAGAAGCACATGTGCAATGACAGGAAAACAAAGCATGTTGAACCTCTACCGGAATTTGGACGTGCTGACGTACTACGGTGAGCGTATTGCATCACTTCCTGTCCTGCTGCCACTGTGCTGATCGATAGAGCTAAAGCTTAATTGTTTAACTTGTATAGTTTCTTACAACTGTTGTTTCTAAATCACTGCACACTTAGACAAGTAGAAGTAATCAACAAGCACTCTTGCTCTTTAGCGACTTATTTGCTAAACAGTTTTGTTTATTTAAACTACCTACTCTTAGTCTAGCTTAACATTTAGCTTAACCTACGATGGCTTCTTTTCCTGCCTCTCCCTGTCCTGCTCTCTCCTGCTCTGTGTGTTTGATGTTTAGTTACTCCTCGTCCTCCTTTACTGGTAATGGTTTATGTATTAAATTATTTAGTCTTGTACATATTAGTCTTTAATTATTTGTTTATTTTTTAGCTTATTGTTGATATTTAATGTCTTACCTTTGTACAAAGAGAGCACAGTCTACCGAAGTTAAATTCCTTGTGTGTTAAACATACCTGGCCAATAAATCTGATTCTGATTCTGATTCTGATTCTGATAAATGTAGTTTATTCAGAGATCTGGAGGCGAGGGTGTCTGAGTTAGAGAGCCGGCTCTGCACTTTTGAGTCACAGCCACAGCTATCATACGCAGCAGTAGTTAGCCAGCCACCTGTAGCCGGTGCGGGCCGACATAGCGTTACATCCCCCCCGGTAGCTCCCGAGCAGCCAGGAGGCAGTGGCTGGGTTACTGTCCGAGGTAAGCATAGTCGTAAAACGAAGCCCACGGTTCACCACCAACCACTTCACGTTTCAAACAAATTTTCCCCACACACCTGCCGAGACAAAAACTCTGATAATCGGAGACTCTATAGTCAGAAACGTGAAGATAGCGAAGTCAGCGGGCATAGTTACTAGGTGTATACCCGGGGCCAGAGCGGGCGACATCACATCTCACTTAAAGCTGCTGACAAAGACTAAACGTAGATTTGATACAATTGTAATTCATGTCGGCACTAATGACTACGCCAGTCGGAAATCACTAAGGTTAATGTGGAGTCGGTGTGTAGTTTTGCAGGGACGATGTCTGACTCCGTAGTTTTCTCTGGTCCTCTCCCAAACTTGACCAGTGATGACATGTATAGCCGCATGTCTTCACTCAACCGCTGGCTGTCGAGGTGGTGTCCAGCAAACGGTGTGGGCTTCATAGATAACTGGCAGTCTTTTTGGGGAAAACCTGGTCTGCTAGCTAGAGATGGCATCCATCCTACTTTGGACGGTGCAGCTCTATTATCTAGAAACGTAGCAGAGTTTATTAGTCCCAAACCTTGACAACAACTTATCAGAATTCAGACCAGGAGGCAGAGCTGCAGTCTTACACGCTTCTCTGCGCTTCCTTTAGATCAGTATACCTGCCACTATAGCTGTAATTATGACTGTAAATCTAACTGTAGCTCTACATATAACTGTAATTCTACTTTTACTATAGATACTGTGTCTGTTTCCCGGCCCAGACCCGTCGTTATAAGCAATTCAAACGTAAATAAAAAAGGCGTAAATCATAAAAATGTAATTAAAATGAAAACTACGAATACGATTTTGCAAAAAAATCAGACAATTAAATGCGGACTATTAAACATTAGATCATTAGCATCTAAATCTCTTTTAGTAAATGATCTGATATCAGAAAATCGTATTGATCTACTTTGTTTAACAGAAACCTGGCTGTCTCAGGATGAATATGTTAGTTTAAATGAATCCACCCCTCCCAGTCATTTTAATACTCATATACCTCGAGACACTGATCGAGGTGGTGGGGTAGCAGCTATTTTTAATTCTAGTCTTGTAATTAACCCTAAACCAAAGCTGAATTATACTTCTTTTGAAAGCCTTGCGCTTAGTCTTTCACACCCAGTCTCTAGAACCTTTCAGCCAGTTCTAGTTGTTGTAGTTTACCGCCCTCCTGGCCCGTATTCTGAATTCCTATCTGAATTTGCAGAATTTCTATCAAACGTAGTCCTTAGCAGTGATAGAATAATTGTTGTAGGTGACTTCAATATCCATGTGGATGTTGATAATGATAGCCTTAGCACAGCTTTCATGTCATTATTAGACTCTATTGGTTTCACCCAGGGTGTAAACAAACCTACTCATCGCTTTAACCACACCCTGGACCTTGTTCTAGCTTATGGCATTGAAATTAATAACTTGACAGTTTTCCTAGAAAATCCTCTTCTATCAGATCATTTCTAATAACTTTTGACTTTCTCTTACCAGAATTAACTCCGCTTAATAAAAATGTGCTCTCTAGAAATGTATCTGATAGTGCTGTAGCTAAATTTAAGGAAGCTATTTCAGCTGCTTTTGATTCAGTACCATGCTCTAACCCAGTTGAAAACTCTTATAATAACTTTAGTCCCTCTCAGCTAGATCACTTTGTTGATAGTGCGGTGGATTCGCTGAGAGTTACTCTTGATTCAATCGCCCCCCTAAAACAGAAGACAGACAGAGACTAGCTCCATGGTACAACTCAGAAAGCCGTACTCTAAAACTAACGTTGCGTAAATTTGAAAGAGTGTGGCACTCCACCAAAACGGATGAATCTCGTTTAATATGGCAAGATAGTCATAATAAATACATGAAAGCTTTACGTCATGCTCGAGCTGCCTATTACTCGTCTCTAATCGAAGAAAATAAAAACAATCCTAGATACCTTTTCAGCACTGTAGCCAGGCTGACAGAGAGTCATAGCTCCATTGAGCCATGTATTCCTTTATCCCTCAGCAGTAATGATTTCATGACCTTTTTTAACGATAAAATATTAAACATTAGAGACAAAATTAGAGACAAAATTAGTAACCTACTACCTTTACCCTGTGCAGACGTCTTTCTGACGTCTGTCAGCTCTTGGCACTGGCGCTGGTTATGGCGACAGGCAGCAGCAGTATAGTGAGTGCGTGAGTCTCGTGTGTCTCTGTGTATCTACTAACCGTTTTTCTACGTTGATCTGTGGGCTGACGCAGTAACAATGGCTCACCATAAGTCGATGGGCATCTTTTTCTTTCTTTCGGTGGTTCTCTGCCACTTTTTGAGTGCACTTTGTATGCACCAAGAGCCTCTTCGGTATGGCCGGGAGTTTCTACTGCTTCTGCGCGACACCGGCATAGGTATCGTGGATCCCCCCGTGGCTCTCCCCGCGGAAATCATCCGGCAGGATCCGTCTGAGGAGAACCAGAGCAGGACTTCCAAGCCGAAAGTTGTGAGGAAAAGAGGGCGACGAGGCGGCGTACGCCAGAGGCTGAAAAGACAGGGCCACCGTCGGATACCGCTCCCCACAGTCATCCTTGCCAATGTCCAGTCACTCCGCAGCAAAGTTGACGAGCTGCGGGCTAATGTCAAGTTCCTGTCGGAGTATAACAGTGCTTGCCTTATTTCCTTGACGGAAACCTGGCTCAAGGAACAGGACTCGGACCCCGATCTGGAGATCACTGGCTTCGAGGGACCCTTTCGCCTGGACAGAGACTCCGCCGTGACCGGTAAATCACTCGGTGGAGGTCTGTGTCTCTATGTCAACAAAAACTGGTGTAACACAGTGGTTGTCAGGGAAAAACTTTGCACACCCGATATTGAACTTTTGTCTGTATCCCTACGACCATTTTATTTGCCACGTGAATTCCCTCAGTTATTCGTGACACTTGTTTATATTCACCCGAAAGCTAATGTTGACATAGCTACCAGGGCTATCGTGAAAACAGTGCAACGGCTTCAGGGGATTTCACCGGAGGCACCGAACTTTGTAATGGGTGATTTTAACAATTGTAAACCCGGGAGGTCCTTGGGTAACTTCCACCAGTACGTGACCTGTCCGACTCGTCTCTCAAAAACACTGGACCTTTGCTATGGATCCGTAAAAGGAGCATATAAATCCCTCCGGAGAACTCCGCTTGGCACATCTGATCACTACGTCATCTATTTGGTTCCGTCCTACAAACCAGTCCTGAAGAGGAACAAACCTGAACAAAGATTGGTTCCGGTCTGGTCGGAGGAATCGGTCAATTGTCTCCAGGACTGTTATTCTTGTACAGACTGGGGCCTGTTTAAAGATAACTGTACTGATATTGATGAGCTCACAGAGACAGTGTCAGCTTACGTCACCTTTTGCGAGGACCTGGTGATTCCTCGTAAATTAGTCTCCATCTACCCAAACAACAAGCCATGGATTTCTAAGTCTGTCAAGAGCACGATTATTCAAAGGAATATCAGTTTTAATAAAGGTGATATGTCTCAGTACAGGGTACTCCAAAAACAAGTAAAAATCGAACTAAAGCTTGCAAAGCGTAGCTACAAGGACAAAGTAGAGGGAATGTTCACCTCTGGAAATTCACGACCTGCATGGGAGGGTGTGAAATCTATGATGGGGATACAATCTAAGAAATCTACAATCTCCCTTGATGACAAGCTTGATGTTGAACTGTCTAATGAATTGAACCACTTCTTTAATCGGTTTAACGACTGCAACTTCAGCGAGGAACAGTCAACTTTTAAAAATGTTCCCCCAGAGCAGGCCAGCATTGATGTTGATGAGGGCATGGTGCAGAGACTCTTCCGTAGCGTCAAGGAAAGGAAAAGTCCAGGACTAGACGGGATTGGAGGGCGCATTCTTAAGAACTGTGCTGCAGAGCTGGCAGGGATTTTCTGTTTTATCTCTAAACTGTCTCTCCACATCCATAGAGTTCCCTGCTTATGGAAAGATTCCATTATTGTACCGGTGCCCAAAAATCCCTTTCCTAAAGCACTCAATGACTTCAGACCCATAGCGCTTACCTCTCATGAAGTCATTTGAGAAAATTGTAAAGGATTCACTTTCAAAAACAGTGGCGGCTAATTTAGATCCATTACAATTTGCATACAGGTCAGGCAGGGGTGTTGAGGACGCAGTGGGCACCTTGTTAAACACAGTCCTGACACACCTTGAGGGGGCTAAGACCCTCACACGCTTAATTTTTATTGATTTCTCCTCGGCTTTTAATTGCATTCAACCACATATTTTAGCAGATAGGCTCAAGACCATCCACAACATTGACCGTGGCCTAATATGCTGGCTGATGGAATTTTTAACTAGAAGGTCACAGCGTGTGAAAGTAAATGGCATCGTATCAGATGTTCTTTTTTCTTCAACTGGATCACCCCAGGGATGTGTCCTTTCTCCTCTTTTATTTGTGTTATACACTAATGAGTGTCAAAGCAGACGTGAGAACCGGCACATCATTAAGTTCGCCGATGACTCAGTGATCGTTTCCCTCCTCAGCACTGATGACCCAGATCACGGCCCAGTCGTGAGTGAATTCTCAGACTGGTGCAGGTCATCCTTCCTGGACATTAATGTCCTAAAGACAAAAGAAATGACAGTGGATTTCAGGAAAAATCCCTCTGTCATTTCCCCTGTTCTTATAGATAACCAGGCTGTTGAGGCTGTGCATCAATACAAGTACCTTGGGACCATCATTGATGACAAACTGGCCTTCGAGCTCCAAACTGATGCTGTTTGCAAGAAAGCTCATCAGCGTGTGCACTTTCTCAGGAAGCTTCGCAATTTTAATGTTGACAGCACTTTTATGAAGATGTTTTATTCTTGCTTCATTGAATCAGTTTTAACTTTCTGCATGGTGACCTGGTACGGTTCACTCAGCATCAAGAACCGCAACAAAATGCAGAGCATTGTTAAACTGTGTGGGAGAATCACAGGATCGTCCCTCTCTGATCTTTCCCATTTATATAGAGTGAAGTGTCTGAAAAAGGCTCAGTCTATCTCAGGAGATCATAGTCATCCCCTGTCCAAGGATTTTAAGTTGCTGCCGTCAGGCCGCAGGTTCAGCCTGCCAGCATGCAGGACAAAGAGAATGAGGAACTCATTTGTCCCCGCTGCCATTACCTTCCTCAACAACTAACTGTGTAACTGTGTTTCTATTGTATTTATTTATTGCCCTTTTTTTATGTTGTATGCTGACTGAAGGATGTATGCGTGTGTGCATTTATTTTACTGCTGACTGCGAGACAAATTGCCCTCTTGCAGGGATAATAAAGACAACTTGAACTTGAACTTGATACCTCTTATACGTCAGATACAGTTCCAAGGCCTGATTTTAACCTCGACTGTTTTTCTCCTATTGACCTTTCAGAACTAAACTCAATTCTTTCTGCGTCTAAAACCGTCAACCTGTCTCTTAGACCCAATCCCAACTAAGCTGTTTAAGGAAGTCTTTCCTTTAGTTAGCAGCTCTATACTAGATATGATCAATATATCTTTAGTGGCAGGTTTAGTGTACCACAGTCATTTAAAGTAGCCGTAATTAAACCGCTTCTTAAGCTTAAGTTTAAATTGTGCCATTCTAGCATCCTCCGCGAAGACGAGGGAATAAAGCCGACAAAAAGGAAACCAACACGAGGTCAGTGAATAGTCAGAACAGACGGACGAAGGAGGAATGTTTAGAACTAAGTTGTCTAGAGCGTGTCAGATCAGAGGACCCTCAGACGGTCAAATTAAGCTTAAATTAAGGTTAAACTTTATTGATCCCCCAATGGGGGAAATTTAGATGTTACAGCAGCTCAAAAACAGGAATATAAACAGCATCAATAGCAAAAAGTTAAGAAAAAACAGCTACGTGCATGTTTACATGAATTAAATAAAGGAAGTAAAAATACAATAGAATTAATAAATAATAGTAGGCTGTACTGTACACTATGTACACTTTCACTTGTGGAAAGACAGATCAGATAATATAAAAAACACACAGTGTGTAGCATTAATGATATTGATGATTATTATACAGAGTCATGAGGCGGTGATGCTGTTAAACAGTCTGACTGCAGATGGAATAAAGGACCTGCGGTAGCGCTCAGTCCTGCAGGGCGGATGTCTCAGTCTGCTGCTGAAGGAGCTGCTCAGAGCCCCCACAGTGTCATGCAGGGGGTGAGAGTGATTGTCCATGATGGATGTCAGCTTTGCTAACATCCATCTCTCACCCACCTCCTCTTCAGAGTCCAGAGGACAGTCCAGGACAGAACATGGCCATCTTTTCGTTTTGTCCATATGACGTTTTTGGCCAAAATATGCTGCATTGTATGGCACTGGGTTGAGGTTCCTTAATCCCTGGGAAAGATGAGACAGATTGATATATTCTAAAGACTTGTGGGTTTGTAGTGTCACAGTGAGATTTGTAAAGCAAAGGGTAACTCTTTAGAAGGCGACTTGAGCCTACTGTACAAGTCCAAAATTCTACAGTGTAACAAAGTAACTAATCCAAATAAATACAAACCAGATCTAGCCCACTCTTATTGCAATTTCTCATAACTGTGTCAGTGTAATTATCAGTTTTTTTTATTTTCTTCTTTAGGCTAAGAAGCATTTTATTGTAAACTTACTTGACGACGTTCCTCATGGTATGGAGGCCGAACAGCATGCAGTGCTGCTGCAACCCTCTCTTCACATGCGTGAATACCTTTGCTTGCAAGGTAGCCAGTCATCATCTTTCGACCATAACTCGGCCCTGTCTAATAAAATCAGAACATTTTTGTTGTTTAAAAAATCGGCCTTTGCCAAAGGTAGCCTAAAGGACACCCAATATGTGAGGATTTTATGTGCATTTCCCAGGTCTTATTATGTCTTTACATGCAAATTACGAAATTGTGGTCCAGATTTGTTTATGTGAGTTAAATCCTATGAGTAAAATTAGCAACTTCGATCTCTAATTAATATTATCTTACCTCTTGAAAAGCTTCTGCAACTGCGCCTTCCAACTGGTCGTTTGAGACCACTCCATTTTTCCTCAGGTTGTACTTAGCACAAAACTTTTTAATGTTTGGTACTGAAGCAGCTCTCTCTAAACCCATGGAAATTAATGCGTTGGACATACTGTATCTTCAAACGTTTTAGCCTGAAGTACCATGTTTTCTATTACTTGATAGTAAGGCTCCAGTGCCATCTTTGTAAGTAGGCAGTAGGCTTTCTGTCTGCAGAAGTAGTGTGGATATTTTTTTAGAAAAGGTAAAAGGTCACTACAGGCCGCCAAAAAAGAAGCGCGCGCGCCAGGTGAGCCAGGAGCATCACAAAGAGTACAGTAGCTAAGAGCAGAGATACGCACCATGCAGAATCAAGATACAGCCACCCTGTTCCATGGTCAAAGGACTATCCATATGCGGGATGTGGATATATCCCTTGAAAAAATTGGGAGGATATTTAAGGTAGACTAAGAAATTAGTCTGTTTCATTCCGTTAATTTATCTCAAAGGTTCAAGATAGAATGAGTTTCTACTGTCTTGCCTGTTTTTTCTACAAACAAGACATTACTATTTTACAGTATCAAAATTAGTTCAATATGCTGAAGGCTCAAGGTAGAGTTGAATGAGAAAGAGTTGAGGTAACTGGAGCTTTGAGAGTCAGGGTGAGTCAGAGTGAGTAATTCAATCTTTAAACATACAATCTTGGGATTTTTTTTAGTCCTTTTGTGATGTAAAAAATAAAAAATTAGCTTGATTCATTTTTCCCCCATTAATGCATCCCATGTATTATGCATCATGAAATTAATACAGAGGGAACAATACATACACATACCCTATATGTATGTATTGTTCCCTCTGGGCAGCCCCCTCATTCTGAGACCTCTCCACTAACGCACGTCCACAGGATCCTGTTTTTGCATGTGTGTGTATTTCAGCCTATGTGTGTGTTCATGTTCATTAAACAGAGTCGCAGGATTAATAAAGTATAAATTATTATTATTATTATTATTATTGTTATTATATAGTCATACATACACACATATCTCCTATATTGAGGGACACCATCTGCAACTTAATGTTTTTTTTGTATTTTGTTCTGCTGTTGCTGTTCTAGTTTTGTTCACATTCATAATTATGTTCAAAATAGTTCTCTTTTAAGTGTTTTTTATGTGAAAAGTTGTTCTGAAGGCGTTTTGTTTGTTTCTTTTCTTGTATTGAGTTTTTTTGATCATGTTTATTTTTTACCTGAAAATGTTTTGTGTTTTTGATTAAACAACCATAAAAAATGCCTCTGGATATTCATTAAGTTGTGTTCAGTTATGAGGGTGGGTTAAATCAGTTATTCAATCAGGTGGAAAAATAGACCTTAGAGTATGTGGTGGGTGTCATTAAAAACTGAAATCCTTAAGGGAGCAGTTATTCTTTTCTCATTGCTCTTTGGGCTAGCATGAAGTCAATGAAAATTGAGAAACATTTAAATTGTCCATTCTTCAGGGGACCGCGTAGCTGTCTTTAATCTCATAGCTCTGAAGTGGAGCATCAAACATCCTGAAGCCCCCTGCCATTCATCAGTTACATTTTGGAGCTCCCCCAGTTTTAAGTTTAGATACATAGTTTGTTTTCTACTTAAGATGACTAACTCTTTTGTCCATAAATTGACTATACCCTGTCATTTCTGTGGGCAAGAGTGGGTAACTGCATTATTTGAATGTCCTTCAGATTTGGCTTCGACCCAGCAGCAAATGGAAATTGTTTTTCAGTTCATCAATACTCAAACACATCAAACCAAGATCTGTTGTTGATGGGTACAAAAACAATGAATTTATTGCAGCCATAATACAATATGTAAAACATTTTTAAAGTGTGTATACACTGTTGTGTAACAAAATCCCCAAACACATGAATGCGTCATGAATAGAACTACATGGGATCAGGAAATTAGTTTTCAGTTTAATTGATGTATTGAAAGGTTTAGTTCTTGATCAAACTTTATCTTAGTTATCTACACAATTAAATAAGTCACTGAAAAACACTGATGAAGTGGGCCACAGCAGGAGGAGATTGAGACACAGTAACATTTTGTCTACCTTTATTCTTCCCCTGATAGCAGCATTGGAATCAGACGGAGAGGCTCCTGTCAATGGGATGACACATGTGAAAGTCAGTTTACAAGTCCTGGGGAGTGTTTTGTGTTGGAAAACACGATCATTGTAGGTGCACGATGCAGGAGTACGTCTAGTACCCGATATTGCATGTACAGATGAGAAGCACATGTGCAATGACAGGAAAACAAAGCATGTTGAACCTCTACCGTGTACCTCTACCAGTAAGGCATATAGGATGATAATCACTTTTTGGCAGCTGAAAATGTAATGTAGGCTAACTTTGTAGTACCTGTCCATTATGACATAAATATATATGAGATAAAATAAGTAAATCAAGCTTAAATTAAATGATAAGGTAATGTACTTTTAAGTTCAACTGTAAAAGTATTAACATGATGAATGCTCTTAGATAAACTTAAACCATGTACATGTGACAACCTTGACAGTGAATAATGGGGAACTAAAGCTACCACAACTAGCGCTCACTTCAGGGGATACTCCCTCTGGTGGCGTAAACGAGTAACTACAGCTCAAGAAATAAAATCCAAGATCATCACAAGCATACATTTAAATGTGTCCTTTCTCACATAAAATAACTTGTAAGTATGCATATATGTATTTTTATATTTTATTATACAGTTTTATGCTGTGCATTGGAGCATTTTTGTTCTGCCTATGTTTTAAATCTTCTTTTGTCTTTGCACTCTGTGTAACGTGATATTCTGAAGGACCTCTCAGATTCAGCATTTACGACCTCTCTCAGTTATCTAGGACATCTGCTATGACGCTTGTGTGTACATTAAACTGAGAATTACGACTGAGTTCTAAGACATTTGGTCTCCAAGTAAGCAATCAACACCAACAGACACCTCGAAATCCCTGGGAGAAGATTTAATGCTGAGGTCTGAGAAGCATCAACGAGTCGTAAAAAACTGCCAAGAGACTTTTGGTCTTCTCAAACTAAAAGATCTTATTTTATGTATCAAATAAATGTCCATTTAATTCCTGTTTTTTTATATCTATGTTCATGAAGTTAAAAGTGACAGTTTGATTCCATTTTTGTTTTCATACGATCTACGAAACTCAAGTTAAGTAAGACTTGTTCAAAATCTAGTTCATGGATTACAACTGAACATCTTAAAGGTGTAGCACAACTGCCTCCTTATGGTCAGTATGTTCTTAGACACATAAAACTTTAAAACATATATTTAGACTAAGTATAATCATATTGCCTGTTATCATATATAGAGGGTTACAATATTATCTTTCCTATGTTTTCATAACTATTGATCTATGATGCATTTCCTCTGATTCATTGATTTGTTAATCAATGAATCAGAGGAAATGCATCATAGATCAATAGTTATGAAACTAGATTTTACTTTGATTTTACTTTGAATTATAGATTTAAAGAAGAATATTTTCCTGAATGTTTAGAGATTACTCTAACAATGTTCAAACTCAGAATACTCATATTTAGTTAAATATGGTGACGTCATAAAGCGTTTTATTCTCGCGTATTTTTCTTTAAGTCAGTAAGTTAAATCAAGTAATTCAACTCTTGATCTGTGGGAGCTTGCCCCCTCTCTGGGAGGAGCACGCCCCCCCCCCCCTCTCTGCCCTGCAGAAAAATGCAGATCAACTCCTCAGGAGTGAGTTGAGTTGAGTTGTCTTTTGTTCCTCGTCTTGTCAAGTCGTCCTCCTGATTCTCAAGATAGTGATCTGCTGGTCTGATTGCTAATTTGGGATATCATGTTTTTGTGTTTCTTTTATTTTTGACGTTTTATAAGCCATACGTAACTTCACGTCGTTTTTGCGAAGTATTTTCTTTCATCATTTTTACTGACTCGATCTAATTTGATTGGCCATCAAGTTTTATTTCGAGGAAGTTAATTTTGCAAGACTTTAATTCTTTTGATCCACTTTGAGCCGCTGATTGAGACGCTCACTCTGCTGTGAGACAGACAGACGACCCGGTTTCAGCTGATTGAGACTCTTATCCTGCCGTTCTTCATCCTCCACCTGACTGTTGAGGCAGTTACTCTGGCTGGCACGAATTCTGGTTCTGGTTCTGGAAGAACCCACGATACAGGCGCTGGACCACGAGGGGAGTTTGACTGAACGCCACGAACGTAAGGTCTTGTCACAGCTTCGGCCTCGAGAGAGAACTCGAGGAAGGGTCGTTGTCAACACAGTCGCTCAGAGTAATCATTTCTAAATCACATATTTCTCCTAATCACATTTTTCTCTAAATCATTACCAAACCGTTCATCGTTTCATTTGTTACTTTAACTTTATAACGCCACCATAAAGTTAGAATCAAAACCATACAGTTATTAAAATCATAATCTTTTATATTTACTTAATTAATCTGCATTATTGTTCACAATTCCTGTAATAAATTCACACTTAATCATTTAGAACTTTGTCTGTGTTGTTTATTGATTGAAAAGTGCTCCTAGAGAATTCAACCTTCTGATCATGAGACTGATCAATTAATATTTAGGCTATTTCTTCTGTTAAACGGAAGATGGTGCCCCGAGGAATCTTAGATATATTCATATCTTAATACATTAATTTTCGCTACACTCTGTAAAGCACTTTGTAACCTTGTTTAGATAAGTGCTATACAAATAAAGTTATCTATCTATCTATCTATCTATCTATCTATCTATCTATCTATCTATCTATCTATCTATCTATCTATCTATCTATCTATCTATCTATCTAGAAAGAAAAACAAAAGTCACGTGGTCTGGTTTTTTTTCAGCCGGCATGCGGAAGTGAAAGTGTCAGAATAAAAGCATAGAGGGAGAGAGAATATTAGGCAGGCAGAGGATCTATCACAGTAACAGCAGAGGGTGATAGATCATTAAAAAGGCTTGCAAAAGCTAAATAAAGATCCTTTTTTTGGTCATTTTTAATTTCGACATGAAATAGCTTAGCATCATGTGTGTGATATGATTTAGTGTAAGGGCCTGTCGTCTTTCCAAAACACAATAGGCTTATCCAAAATGACCAGCAGAGGTCCCCACCTCCCAACAAATAATATAAGACACCAAATCCCTTCTAAAATATGATCAAAATTAGTTTAACTTTTTATGGTTATTGGTCGTGCTGGTAATAGGCTTACGCCCTGGATTCTTAAAGTAATCAAGCCGTGACATGTTAGCGGTATAGCCTCAGCCTCGATCATGGTCACGTCAGAAAAATATCTGAAACCTATAAGCGACTTTTAATAGCCTAACCAAAGGAGTACATTACCTTACCGGCTTCCAATGTCATAATGTTAAGTTACTAAAGCCAACAACAAGTTTATTCAAAAACTTTTATTACACTTTTTTGGCTTTCCAGTGTGACAAACATGAGGCTACGTAATATTTACAGTCTATGGGCTACGTCTACCTATTACTTGAATAGTTGTAGCTGACCTATGGTCACCTCTTGCTCTCCTCCCAAGCTGTTGAAGGTTTGATCCCAAGTTGAAGCATGAACAAATTTCCTCTGAAACAAACTTCTGATGGCATAGCCTATTGTACTGTATTAACCTTTTATTATCCTACAGTAGCCTAATTACTCGTGAATTTCTTTGATAGTTAATCCACTGTTACAACATTCAGTGCAAATGTAACTTAAAATTCTGTTTAATGGTAATGAATAAAATAATACATTTTATTTATAAGTGTCTTTATAATAATATTCATCTTTTAGTCTTTTTAATATTATTTTAAATGTTTGTTTTCACCCACACAGTATAATGATGTTCTGCAGAGCATTTAGCCTCATACCTGGCGCAGAACCGACATTGGAGCTGCAACAGACAAACCTGTCATTGGAAGAGGTACATGCTGCTAAGGGCCGAATGAAAGGGAGAGCTCATTGAAGCTTTATGTCCCATAAAGAATGTAGAGGAATCATGTAGAAGAGCATAGAGGAATGTCTTCACTCAAAATAAAAATCTGTCTGACCATGAAACAGGAAATGTACTTTAAAGCAGGAGATCCAAAACACACATTCAAAATGAAATGTAATCAGTCTTGTACAAAGAATGGGGAAACAATCTATTAGAATGAAAATGAAGCAGTATTTGTACATATTATAGTTTAAATATAATACACTTTATTCCTATAACATAATTCATGTATAAAATACAACCCTATTACCTCCAAATATTCTTCTTTAGTTACTTTCACTTAAGCCTACAGTATACCACACAAGGTACAAGCGTGGATGTTTATGTTAAAAATGTGTAAGCATTTGTTTTAGAATACAATTCTACAATTCTACAATTCACTTAGCAGACGCTTTTATCCAACGCGATCAGAGAGTAAGAACAACACAAGCAAGGATCAAGGAAAAATAAAGGAACAATGTCAGTAAGGACGAACGATCAGCTTTGAGTCCGATTGGACACACAGGTGCTGAAAGGCATTGCCCAGAGGCAAGGCACAACATTAACTGCCGTTCTGAGACTCTAATCAGTATATAAACCATCTTATACGTCGTCGTTTTCAAGCAAAAACAAAAAACCATCATCATTACCATCATTACATCAATACTATCGAGATCATCATCATTAAGTTAAGTTAGCAGGTATTCCTGAAAGAGCTGGGTTTTTAGCTTTTTCTGAAAGGTACAGAGGGACTCTGCAGATCGAATGGAGTTTGGAAGTTCATTCCACCACCGGGGGGGCGACAGAGGAGAAGAGTCTAGTCCTCGTCTTTGGACCCTGTTGTGAAGGTTGGATCAAATGCCTTTCATTGGCAAAGCGTAGTGGACTGGAGGGAGTGTAGACCTGAAATAGAGAGTTAAAGTAAGGAGGAGCCGAGATTTCTCTGCATTTGTCTGATTCTTAGGGATGTAACGATTCACTCAACTCACAATACGATTCACGATACTGGGTTCACGATACGATTCTCTAACGATTCATTTTGAGAGAATCGGCGAGCTTCTCATTGTGGTGTTGATTAAATGCTGCATCATGTTGGTTGTGCTATTTGTGTAGTTCTCTGTCTTGTTGCAATATTTGCACAGTTTTTGTCTCGTCTGTTATCTTCTCACCTCTTTCAATTTCCGTCTTGGGAAGCAAAAATGCTTCCACTGCCATGATAACGCCTGCTTATTACAACCAACCGCCTCTGCTCTACAGCTGCTGACACTCACGATTTTACTGCGATTCATTTTTCAGAGTACCGATTCGAACCTTGACACCTTTGAATCGATTTTTAACTGCCTCACGATTAATCTTGTTAGAGCCCGATATGTAACAACTACCCGAAATGTAACAACGACCCAAAATGTTATAAAAAAAAATGTAATAAAACCTGAAATGTAATAACTGGTTGATAATGTAACAAAATGCTGATCCCAAAACGTAATAACTGTTTGCCCAAAATGTCAGCTGTTACATTATGGAGCAGGCAAAATATTTTTTTTTTTTTTTTTATATTTTTATTCTCCTAATAGTGTCATAATTATATTACATCATAGAATGAGTCAATAATGTATGGATTAAAGGGCTTATAGTAAGGGAATATTGCAAACATCTGGAAATAAATTCCTTACCAATAGTTTTCTTCACAAATGTGTTCATAAAGGTGTCTTATAACACGTTTAAAAAGATTTAAATCCAACTCCTGTAGGGAAATCTGTGAGAGCGGCTCAAAGTCGGGGTACTTGGAATAGTACCTTATTGGTACTATATACTTATTGGTGAAACATTGAAAATGTTAACCTCTGCTTTAGGTAGCTTGTTAGGGGTCAAACTATGGGTTATTTGGGATTCTGAATCAATTGCAAACATTTGTTTTGCAAAAAATCCACTCCTTGGTGGAAAAATGGCCCCGCCCACTTTTACATGTAAATTTACAGTGGCTTTATATGTTGATTTTAATATCTCCAATACTAGTTAAAAAAAATACTGCACCACATTGTCACATGTCTTAGGGGTCCAGGTCTGAGTCTTCTCCACACTCTACTGTTCTTAAAGTGGGGATTGGGACCCCCTGGGGGCTCGTGAGACACTGAGAGGGGGGGTTGCGAGATGCCTCCCATTACCAAATAAAAAAGTTGAATGATCTAAAATTGCATATTTTACCCATTATTGTGAAAAAAAATTCAAATATTAGTTGAATTATAAATACAACTACAGTGGCAAAATAATATTAATGCTGAAATGAAAGTGATGGTTAAAAAATTAATGTAAGTTTTCACATACAGTAAGTAAATCCATGTAGGTGTTTGCTGCTCCCTTCATATGAAAACACACACAGACATCACCTGAGTGTCTGTTTATTAAATGTTTAATGTCCACTCAGTCCTACAGTTTATACATGGAGATTACATTATGTTCTGCTTCTTGCCTTTCTTACAACAAATTACTAAAATAGGGACAGTTGGGGTCCTCAGTCTCTAGCACAGTTATTGTGGGGGTCTCAAGCTGAAATGTGTGGGAACCTCTGCTCTACATCATCATTGATTCAGTTATTGCATGCTGTACCTTTACAATTTCTGCATGCCTAGATACATTCAACACCATTCTCCATTACAATTAAAGCTTGTGAACCAGATTGGCTCCTCAGGAGCCATGGGGTCCTGGAACCAGCTCATAACCATGAACTCCTACCACCCATTCCTCGTCACTGGGGTCCAAAGACATGCCCTGCTGAAGCATCAGGTCCCAGGTTTTGATATAGGCCTGGAGAGATTGCTTTACAGCTTCACCCTCTGTTGGAGGTACAGTTTCTAGTTAGATCAACTCAGCCATCACCTTCCGTAAGAACCTGTATCAAACCAGACAAACTGACACCAGGTATAGAGTAATAGATGGAGCATGATATTTGTACTG
>CM036557.1:6592169-6636598 GCA_020745685.1 Tautogolabrus adspersus
TTATAGGCCTAGACTACCGGGGGAACTGGCACCTTGAGCTCTTATCCCCTGCTCTCTCTCTCTCTCTCTCTCTCTCTCTCTGCATTCATATGACATTACTGCATGTCACTACCTTTAAATCCCAGTTACTAACCACATCTTCTTCTGGGAGCTCCTGAGCTCTCTTAGGTTCCTCGGGATTGTTGCTCCTGCTGAGCCCTCTTAGGCTCCACGGGATCGTTGGTGGACGGCCTGCAAAAACAACCCTCCCCCCCTCCCTTCGGGATCGTAGGTGGACGGCCTACCTGAACAACACCCCCCCCCCCTTTTTCCCTTGTTCCCTATCCCTCTTCCTGCATCTTATCCCATCTCCCCCTATCCCGTTCCAAGCCCTGCGCAGTCTAGGCTGTGAAGGCTGTTTCGTCATGAGCCGGGGATCACTGCCGAAGATTTCTGACTTTTAATAAGGCAGTTTTTTCTGACCAATGTATCTTTTGCTGCTTTGCTAAAGTGCTCATGATGGATTAAGTTGGGTCCTTGTAATATAGCAATAAGTAAGGTCTTTTACCTGCTTTTTGTAACATAACAATGAGCATGGTCTTTTTACCTGCTCTTTTGTAATATTAATAGACAAAGAGTAAGGTCCTTTACCTGCTTTTTGTAAAGCGTCTTGAGATAACACTTGTTATGAATTGGCGCTATACAAATAAAGATTGATTGATTGATTGATTGATTGATTGATTGATTGATAAATCAAATTTTCCATATTTCAGATAGCTTTTATTTTGAAATTCTACATCAGATTGTCCTGATATTTGGCTTAATCACGTTATGAAGTGGTGAACTACAAGTCTGGACTCAAATGAGTCTGTGGTAACAGGTAATTTTTTTATTTTTTTTAAATTGAAATAAGCCTTGAATATAGCTCTTTTTCCACATTTCAGATAGCTCTTATTTTGTAATTCTACATCAGATTGTCTTCATATTTGGTAAATAAAATTGTGAGGTGGTGTACAACCAGTCTGAACTAAAATGAGTCTGTGGTAACAGGCAATTTATTTTTAATTCCAAATTGAAATAAGCCTTGAATATAGCTCTTTTTTCATATTTCACATGGCTTTTATTTTGAAATTCTAAATGTCCAGATATTTGGCTTAATCACGTTATGAGGTACCAATCTGAACAAAAATTAGTCTGTGGTAAGAGGTAGTTTATTTTAAATCTTAAATTGAAATAAGCTTTGAATATAGTTTATGTTCCATATTTCAGATAGCATTTATTTTGAAACGTCATATCAAAATGTCTTGTTATTTCCTCTTTTCAAGCAAGCATCCACTTCTAAAACGATAGACCAGCCAGTGTATGGGGCGCTCCATACCAGTGGGGGATTTTAAATTGAAACTTTTGTTGTTAGGCGCTCTTCCCGTAATGCTTCTACTACACGCTCACCTTAAAATAGCATGAGGGCTGACTTGACTATCGTTTCTGAATTGGAGGCTGGCTTGACCGCGGTGACGTACTGGTGTTAGCCTCTTTCTACTCTGATGTAGCTCCACTTCTGCATAAGACGGTTTTGTTACTTGGCATTTGATTATCGGTGTGATAAGCTTGGAGAGTGCTAAAGTTCTGATTTATGACCGTGGTTCGAGATGGTCTAATGCAGGGGTGTCCAAAGTGCGGCCCGGGGGCCATTTGCGGCCCTTGAGGGGATGTCTTGCGGCCCCCAACTTCGATCAGTTAGAAGATTTTGGCCCGAGGGCTTATTCAGATGGCATATTTTGTTATTTTTCTTTTTCATGTTAGCAAGGGCTGAAAGATATTCCGATATTCAGAGAGAGGAAGGTAAACGGAGCGGAGTGAACATTAGAGCAATACTGTGATAAACCTGTAAGAAGGTGACCGAAAGATTTTACAATTGCATACTGTATAATAAAACAATGGACATTATCTCCGGTTACGTTACATGGTATGCAGAGGTTTTTTTTCTATGGTTGATTTCTGCGAGACTGAGGAGTTCGAGAGGCGGGCGGCAAACCAACCATCACCGCAGCTGCAAGGTCGAGGATCCAGTCTGCGCCTGTTTCTCCACTGGGATTACAGATAAGATATAAACAAAATAAAAATATATGGGGCCCCAGACTATCTAACTAACTAAACAGAAGAAAACATTGACTGAAACAAAACCATGGACTAGACTTGACTGATCTTAAAACGTTTGACGCATCTCTACAATTGAAGAGGAGTACATATTCCTCTTGTTTTCAAACATGTTGTAATTCCAGGTTTTTGTGTTTTTAAGACAACTGCAACAAAGTAATCCATTGAGAAAGACATGGCACTGCCAGCCACGTTGAGACAGCCAATGCTAGGGAAGACTTACCTGTTATTTTGAGCAAGCTCAATGTGTCCCATTTGTATAATGCCTGTTAAAATATCAATTTGTATTTGTTTTCCCTTCCTCAGGGAAGAAAATTATTGATGCAACAAAGTGGATGCTGAGCATTGAGAGAATGTTAGCTACATTTTGGAGAAGCACCCGGGACACGTTTCCTGTGTTCACTTTTTTAATGTTTTTTCCGATGCTTCTATGTTTTTGACATAGAATACCTGGAGCCTGCCTGTGGGATACTGGAACTCACATTAAGCTAGGACAAGACTATCTCAACCTACTACCAACTGCATTGGTTCACCATGAGCCGAGCACTTTGCAGCACTTAGCAAGTAGCAGCGGTAAGTAAAAACTTCCTTTCAACAAACAGAAATCTTGTACAGAACCAAACTCATGTTGAACAGCCATCTGCTGAGACTGTGTTGGGCTTGGAAAGTGGGATAGAGGGAGATACAGAAAGAAAGAAAAGAATAGAAACAACAACTAATACAAATATATTAAAGTTAACTACAACTGTACTCATCAGGTCTAATACTAGCATTTACAATTATGGTAATTCAAATATGGGTAGAATCAGAATCGGGTTTATTGCCAAGTACATTTACACATACAAGGAATTTGTCTTGGTGTATTGCTGCGAAAAAAGTGGAAATAAAGCCAAAAAAGCAAGAACTTAAATAAAATAAAAAATAAGAAATTTACTAATATAAACAATAGAATTTAAAAAAAGTCAAATATAAAGAATAATAAAAAAAATAAAAAAAAAATAAAAAAAAGATTAGTAGGAATGATTATATGAAACAGCAATTTTCAGATCCACATCAGCATTATAACAGTATTATATCTTTCTTTCTGCAACTCCTTATGTCGCATTTTTCAAACCCGGCGCAGATTTTTGCCTCTAAAAATGATGTTTTTTCTTGCAACTGTAACTTTTCTAAATGTTGCTTAGTGCTGTGCTCATGATGGATTAATGTCTTTGAAATATAAGAATGAGTAAGGACTTTATCCTGCTCTTTGTTTATTGAGAAAACATTTGTTATGAATTTGCGCTATACAAATAACAATTGATTGATGGATTCCTGGAGACAGTGAAGCTAAAACCATCCACGAAACAGAAGAGCGGGTAGTTTAAGGTTGTAGTGAGAGGGTATATTCAACAATGTGACATTTCAACAGAAGAAATTATCATATACCAGGCATTCAAGTCACATTCTGTATTAGCCAAAATCACATTGTTACTGTTATCTACAATAGTCTTGTGTTGAATAAGGTTATGTCATGAGTAAATCTGGTGTCTGTTTGTCTCTATTTTCTTGAAGCTTGTTTTCAAAGTCTATGGACAGACACCAGCACCATCCTGTAGAGCCTGGACAGCAGCAGCACAATCTCCTCCTGATGGTCATTTATATATTGTCTGGAAGGCTTTGAAAGTTCATAAGTACATGTTGATTATTGCAATGTTGATAATACAAATGCCTGTCCTGTTTGTATCTCGTCATCCTAGATGCATCAGAGCGTTTTCCCTTTGGAACCACATGGACACACAGCCCTTGATAAAGGTATTCATTTTTGTGACTCTGGTTTAACGTAGTAGTCATTAATATGGAGCTGTCTTTCTGTTCCTCTTAGTGAGCATGTGCTTTATTGATTGTATATGTCTTTTACAGCTCTGTCAGGTCCAGTCCTTCCTGTCCAGCACCTCACAGCCATTGTCTCTTCAGATACCCTACAGCAGCCTGCAGCCTCTGTTCCAGGTTACAATAAACATGTGCACAGTGGAAGTCCTTCCACAGGCAAAACATAAAGACAAAGAAATGACACAAAGCAACTATGACAATTATTAATATCTGTGCTTTAATTACAGCATGTAGATTCAAAATAACAAGTGTTTTCATCATTAACTTATTTGTCTGTTATCCTTTTTTTCTTTCTTTTTCCCCCTAACAGTCCAAAACCTAAAGATGTTTACAGTGACAAAAATGACAAATCCTCACATTACAGAACCTGGAACCTGACAATATTTGGTACTTTTCTTGAAAATGACATAATTGTTCATTTTGAAATGACTAATCATTGACTGATAATTGTTTCAGCTCTAGTCCTTGATATACGTATTATCTAACTTTAAGACATGTCTTTTTAGATGTCTTAATTATTCAGAATCAAAATGATGCTTAATCAAATGTTTTGTGATAAAACAAAAATACAATCAGTAGGGAAGTAAAGATTTGTTAGAGCCCGATATGTAACAACTACCCGAAATGTAACAACGACCCGAAATGTTATTAAAAAAATGTAATAAAACCTGAAATGTAATAACTGGTCGATAATGTAACAAAATGCTGATCCCAAAACGTAATAACTTTTTGCCCAAAATGTAACAAGTTGTTACATTTTGGGTCAGCTGTTACATTATGGAGCAGGCAAAATATTTTTCTCCTAATAGTGTAATAATTATATTACATCATAGAATGAGTCAATAATGTATGGATTAAAGGGCTTATTACTTTAATGTAGAGTGTAGTATCATACACAAATGCCCCCGTCCTCCATATATATACAGTATATATGTCACGGGTTGGAATGAGGAGGAGGAGGACCCAATTGCAGATAACAAAAATAATTTATTTAAACTAAAAAGGCAAAAAGCAAAACAAAACTTACTATAAGAAAAATCCAAAAAGGTAGCCACAAGGAATCACAGGGAGACAAATGACAAACGACATCCAACATCTAACTAACGACAATGAACCGACACAGAGGGGAAGAAACACAGAGACTAAATAGACACAGGGGTAATCAACACAGGTGAGACTAGTTAGACAGGTGAAACAAACAAAACACAGGTGAGTACAATCAGGGCAATCAGAACAGGGGAAACACAGAGACAGGAATTAAGACAACACTGAAGACAACAAAGTAAATCATAGAACACTGAAAGCACACAGAATGTAACAAAACACAGAGAGACACAAGGAGAAGAAAACACAAAATAAAACAGGAAACACTAAAGACAACACTAGGAAACATTAACACACAGGGAAACAAGCAACACTAGGGAAAAAGAGAAATAAAACCTAAAACTAAACTAAACTCCAAAATACAAACTAAACAAAGACCCAATCATGACATAACCCCCCCCTCAAGGGACGGATCCCAGACGTTCCAAAACGTCAATAAACCAAAACAGGGTGGGTGGAGGGGGTCCGGAGGAGGGACTCCGGGCTCTCAGGCGGACGGCCTGGAGGCAGGGCACATAGTCCGGACAGTTCAGGAGGGCGGCCAGGAGGCCGGCCCAACAAGGAGAACAGTTCAGGTGGACGGCCTGAAGGCAGACCAGACATGGTGCACAGTTCAGGGGGGCGGCCGGGAGGCCGATCAAACACGGGGAACAGTTCAGGGGGGCGGCCGGGAGACCGATCAAACACGGGGAACAGTTCAGGGGGACGGCCAGGAGGCCGACCAAACACAGGAGACAGTTCAGGTGGGCGGCCAGGAGGCCAACCAAACACAGTGAGCTGGTCAGGTGGGCGGCCAGGAAGCCGACCAAACACAGGAAACAGTTCAGGTGGGCGGCCAGGAGGCCGACCAAACACAGAGACCAGCTCAGGGGGAGTCCGAAGGCCTTCTGACGATGGCGCAGGAGTCTGCAGGACCCCAGACGAGTGCTCAGGAAGCTGCGGAGTCGGCAGGACCTCTGACGGAGACACGAGAGTGGGCAGATCCTCCAACTTGGAAACGGGTGTTGGCAGGGCCTCGCACAGAGACATAGGAGTGGGCAGATCCGCCAACTTGGAAACAGGTGTTGGCAGGACCTCCCACAGAGACATAGGAGTGGGCATATCCTCCAACGGAGAAACAGGAGCGGGCACAACCTCCAACTTGGAAACGGGTGTTGGCAGGGCCTCCCACCGAGACATAGGAGTGGGCAGATCCTCCAACGGAGAAACAGGAGTGGGCAGAACCTCCCACTGAGAAACCGGAGTGGGCAGGACCTCCAACTTGGAATCAGGTGTTGGCAGGGCCTCCCACCGAGACATAGGAGTGGGCAGATCCTCCAACGGAGAAACAGGAGTGGGCAGAACCTCCCACCGAGAAACAGGAGTGGGCAGGACCTCCAACTTGGAATCAGGTGTTGGCAGGGCCTCCCACAGAGACATGAGAGTGGGCAGATCCTCCAACGGAGAAACAGGAGTCGGCCGGACCGCCGAGGGTACGTCAGGAGTGACGTCAGAAATCGGCCGGACCGCCGAGTGTACGTCAGGAATCGGCCGGACCGCCGAGGCGACGTCAGGAGTCGGCCGGACCGCCGAGGCGACGTCAGGAGTCGGCCGGACCGCCGAGGGTACGTCAGGGGTGACGTCAGGAATCGGCCGGACCGCCGAGGGTACGTCAGGGGTGACGTCAGGAATCGGCCGGACCGCCGAGGGTACGTCTGGAGTCGGCCGGACCGCCGAGGCGACGTCAGGAGTCGGCCGGACCGCCGAGGGTACGTCAGGGGTGACGTCAGGAATCGGCCGGACCGCCGAGGGTACGTCAGGGGTGACGTCAGGAATCGGCCGGACCGCCGAGGGTACGTCTGGAGTCGGCCGGACCGCCGAGGTGACGTCAGGAGTCGGCCGGACCGCCGAGGCGACGTCAGGAGTCGGCCGGACCGCCGAGGCGACGTCAGGAGTCGGCCGGACCGCTGAGGCGACGTCAGGAGTCGGCCGGACCGCCGAGGCGACGTCAGGAGTCGGCCGGACCGCCGAGGGGGCGTCAGGAATCGGCCGGACCGCCGACAGGGAATCCTCAGGAATCGGCCGGACCGCCGACAGGGAATCCGCAGAAATCCCCCTCTCTTCAACAGGGGGACTACGGAGCTCAGCAGTCACAGGCAGCAGAGGGCGCTCTGCAGGGACGCAGTGAGGCTGAGGCCCTGGGGCACAGAGGGGCAAAGTCACTGGGGAGCACAGGGGCAAAGTCACTGGAGCTCTGGGCAGTGAAGACTCGGGTGAGCTGGGCAGCGTAGACTCGGGTGAGAAGGGCAGCGTAGACTCGGGTGAGCTGGGCAGCGTAGGCTCGGGTGAGCTGGGCAGCGTAGGCTCGGGTGAGCTAGGCAGCGTAGGCTCGGGTGAGCTGGGCAGCGTAGGCTCGGGTGAGCTGGGAAGCGAAGACTCGGGTGCGCTGGGATGCGAAGACTCGGGTTCGCTGGGAAGCGAAGACTCGGGTGCGCTGGGAAGCAACATGGGCTGAGGCCTGAGTTGAGGTTCTTGCTGAGGCTTCGGTTGAGGCCTGGGCTGAGGCCTGGACTGAGGCTGTGGCTTGGGCTGGTAGACAGACTGCTGAGGTTGAGGCTTGAGCTGAGGCTTGAGCTGAGGCTTGAGTTGAGGCTCATGCAGAGGCCTGGACTGAGGCTGTGGCTTGGGCTGGTAGACAGGCTGCTGAGGTTGAGGCTTGAGCTGAGGCTTTAGCTGGCATGGCTGGGAAGAAGAGGAGAAAAAGTCTCTTGTCCACTCAGGGAGAAGGTGCCTGAGCCATGGCCTTGAGAGGATCTCCTCTTGTGCCTCGGAAATGGCTGCCTCCCTTTCCTCATCACAACAAGCCATTTTTAAATCATTCTTTAAACATGTGAGGTTATAAGTAACCTCACGTATTTCTAACAAAAAACATCCATCCGCTGGGCCCGGGTCTGGTCGGTTCATTCTGTCACGGGTTGGAATGAGGAGGAGGAGGACCCAATTGCAGATAACAAAAATAATTTATTTAAACTAAAAAGGCAAAAAGCAAAACAAAACTTACTATAAGAAAAATCCAAAAAGGTAGCCACAAGGAATCACAGGGAGACAAATGACAAACGACATCCAACATCTAACTAACGACAATGAACCGACACAGAGGGGAAGAAACACAGAGACTAAATAGACACAGGGGTAATCAACACAGGTGAGACTAGTTAGACAGGTGAAACAAACAAAACACAGGTGAGTACAATCAGGGCAATCAGAACAGGGGAAACACAGAGACAGGAATTAAGACAACACTGAAGACAACAAAGTAAATCATAGAACACTGAAAGCACACAGAATGTAACAAAACACAGAGAGACACAAGGAGAAGAAAACACAAAATAAAACAGGAAACACTAAAGACAACACTAGGAAACATTAACACACAGGGAAACAAGCAACACTAGGGAAAAAGAGAAATAAAACCTAAAACTAAACTAAACTCCAAAATACAAACTAAACAAAGACCCAATCATGACAATATAGATATCTATATTTATATAGATATACGGTAGATATCTATATACTGTATATATATTCACTGACCTGAACTGCTTCAATCTCAATAACACTGGAAGAATGGGGCTGTAACACTTTGGACCTTTAGTTTATATATCTATATACAGTCTATGGTATTTATGTATGATTGATGTTGCCCACGTCTTCTGTTCTCTTAAAGTGATGAAAGTGAGAAGATAGTACATAAGACATTAAGAGGTCAATTATGGAGACATAAGGGGACGGGGGCATTTGTGTATGATACTACACTCTACATTGAAGCATAATAGTAAGGGAATTTTATCAGATATTTGGCAAATCTGGGAATAAATTCCTTACCAATAGATTTACAAATACATATGTGTTCATGAAGGTTTCTTATAACACGTATAAAAAGATTTAAATCCAACTCCTGTAGGAAAATTCGTGAGAGCGGCTCAAAGTCGGGGTACCTGGAATAGTACCTGCTGCTCCCTACGAATGAAAATTGACACATACATAAACTGAGTGTCTGTTTAGGACATTTTAAATGTCCACTCAATCCTACAGTTTATACATGGAGTTTACTTGTCTTCTGCTTCTAGCCTTTCTTACAATAAATTGCTGAAATAGGGACAGTGGGGGTCCCCGGTCTCTAGCACAGTTATTTTGGGTGTCCAAAGCTGACATTTTTTTGAACCTCTGCTCTACATCATCATTGATACAGTTCTTGTAAGTTATACCTTTACAATTTAGCTTAGACTGTGCCTAAAAAATCCGACCCGACATGAGCCAGTGCAGGTTCTCTCTGAGCCCAGCCTGTCCTTTTAACTGTATTTATGGGCCCGAGCCTGATGAAAACCTTACAAGGTGACTTTTATAATTAATGTTTGTATTTTTCGAATCAGATATCTGTTTAGATAAGAATTTAATAAGCACAACACAGAAGCATCTAATATATAGAAAACAGCACATTTATAAGGATCAAAACACAACAACAAACTATTTTTACAAACTGTCTGCTCGTCTCCCGGTTGTTTGGGGTTTCTAAGCAGTGATCTATCAGTGTGAGTGTACCTGTTCATTTAGCTCTGGATAACCGTAGTTCTGTGTCTCTGCTTATGTTGTTACTATAGGCTGTAAATATGAATGGCAGAAGCCTGAGTGACGTCACCCATCTTTTACTGCAGGGGGCTTTGGAAGCCTATCGTTTCTATGCTAGAAATGCTGTCTCAGCCTAACTTTCAGTCAACCTAACGACAGGCTAAGAGCTGGAGCTGAGGCGGGTTTTAAACCTCCTGACAAACAGCTACACCACGCCCGCCTGTCAATCTGGTCAGCTACACGCCCTATTGTGAAAAACTCTTATCCTTCATCGAATCAAAATGAATGAGTTATCAAGAAATTCACCCCCCGTTACAATGTGTGCCGATCAAGACATGAGCTAATCAGACCTAATTGTTTTTTTTAACCAGGCTGTAAACATGTTTATAACAGGCTTTTTTGAATGGGTGTGTATGTGACTTCCTGTGCATCTGCAGGTGCTTTGCATTTGGTTCCAAATGTACCATATCTGGTCAAATCTGTTGATCAAAACAGGAGTTCCTGGTTATGACAGTGAACTTTTTGCGAGCTACTATAGCCATCAAAGACCTGGTATCCAAATGTTCCAGTACAAATATCATGCTCCATCTATTACTCTATACCTGGTGTCAGTTTGTCTGGTTTGATACAGGTTCTTACGGAAGGTGATGGCTGAGTTGATCTAACTAGAAACTGTACCTCCAACAGAGGGTGAAGCTGTAAAGCAATCTCTCCAGGCCTATATCAAAACCTGGGACCTGATGCTTCAGCAGGGCATGTCTTTGGACCCCAGTGACGAGGAATGGGTGGTAGGAGTTCATGGTTATGAGCTGGTTCCAGGACCCCATGGCTCCTGAGGAGCCAATCTGGTTCACAAGCTTTAATTGTAATGGAGAATGGTGTTGAATGTATCTAGGCATGCAGAAATTGTAAAGGTACAGCATGCAATAACTGAATCAATGATGATGTAGAGCAGAGGTTCCCACACATTTCAGCTTGAGACCCCCACAATAACTGTGCTAGAGACTGAGGACCCCAACTGTCCCTATTTTAGTAATTTGTTGTAAGAAAGGCAAGAAGCAGAACATAATGTAATCTCCATGTATAAACTGTAGGACTGAGTGGACATTAAACATTTAATAAACAGACACTCAGGTGATGTCTGTGTGTGTTTTCATATGAAGGGAGCAGCAAACACCTACATGGATTTACTTACTGTATGTGAAAACTTACATTAATTTTTTAACCATCACTTTCATTTCAGCATTAATATTATTTTGCCACTGTAGTTGTATTTATAATTCAACTAATATTTGAATTTTTTTTCACAATAATGGGTAAAATATGCAATTTTAGATCATTCAACTTTTTTATTTGGTAATGGGAGGCATCTCGCAACCCCCCCTCTCAGTGTCTCACGAGCCCCCAGGGGGTCCCAATCCCCACTTTAAGAACAGTAGAGTGTGGAGAAGACTCAGACCTGGACCCCTAAGACATGTGACAATGTGGTGCAGTATTTTTTTAACTAGTATTGGAGATATTAAAATCAACATATAAAGCCACTGTAAATTTACATGTAAAAGTGGGCGGGGCCATTTTTCCACCAAGGAGTGGATTTTTTGCAAAACAAATGTTTGCAATTGATTCAGAATCCCAAATAACCCATAGTTTGACCCCTAACAAGCTACCTAAAGCAGAGGTTAACATTTTCAATGTTTCACCAATAAGTATATAGTACCAATAAGGTACTATTCCAAGTACCCCGACTTTGAGCCGCTCTCACAGATTTCCCTACAGGAGTTGGATTTAAATCTTTTTAAACGTGTTATAAGACACCTTTATGAACACATTTGTGAAGAAAACTATTGGTAAGGAATTTATTTCCAGATTTTTGCAATATTCCCTTACTATAAGCCCTTTAATCCATACATTATTGACTCATTCTATGATGTAATATAATTATGACACTATTAGGAGAAAAATATTTTGCCTGCTCCATAATGTAACAGCTGACATTTTGGGCAAACAGTTATTACGTTTTGGGATCAGCATTTTGTTACATTATCAACCAGTTATTACATTTCAGGTTTTATTACATTTTTTTTTATAACATTTTGGGTCGTTGTTACATTTCGGGCTCTAACAAGATTAATCGTGAGGCAGTTAAAAATCGATTCAAAGGTGTCAAGGTTCGAATCGGTACTCTGAAAAATGAATCGCAGTAAAATCATGAGCGTCAGCAGCTGTAGAGCAGAGGCGGTTGGTTGTAATAAGCAGGCGTTATCATGGCAGTGGAAGCATTTTTGCTTCCCAAGACGGAAATTGAAAGAGGTGAGAAGATAACAGACAAGACAAAAACTGTGCAAATATTGCAACAAGACAGAGAACTACACAAATAGCACAACCAACATGATGCAGCATTTAATCAACACCACAATGAGAAGCTCGCCGATTCTCTCAAAATGAATCGTTAGAGAATCGTATCGTGAACCCAGTATCGTGAATCGTATTGTGAGTTGAGTGAATCGTTACATCCCTAAGAATCAGACAAATGCAGAGAAATCTCGGCTCCTCCTTACTTTAACTCTCTATTTCAGGTCTACACTCCCTCCAGTCCACTACGCTTTGCCAATGAAAGGCATTTGATCCAACCTTCACAACAGGGTCCAAAGACGAGGACTAGACTCTTCTCCTCTGTCGCCCCCCGGTGGTGGAATGAACTTCCAAACTCCATTCGATCTGCAGAGTCCCTCTGTACCTTTCAGAAAAAGCTAAAAACCCAGCTCTTTCAGGAATACCTGCTAACTTAACTTAATGATGATGATCTCGATAGTATTGATGTAATGATGATAATGATGATGGTTTTTTGTTTTTGCTTGAAAACGACGACGTATAAGATGGTTTATATACTGATTAGAGTCTCAGAACGGCAGTTAATGTTGTGCCTTGCCTCTGGGCAATGCCTTTCAGCACCTGTGTGTCCAATCGGACTCAAAGCTGATCGTTCGTCCTTACTGACATTGTTCCTTTATTTTTCCTTGATCCTTGCTTGTGTTGTTCTTACTCTCTGATCGCGTTGGATAAAAGCGTCTGCTAAGTGAATTGTAGAATTGTAGAATTGTATTCTAAAACAAATGCTTACACATTTTTAACATAAACATCCACGCTTGTACCTTGTGTGGTATACTGTAGGCTTAAGTGAAAGTAACTAAAGAAGAATATTTGGAGGTAATAGGGTTGTATTTTATACATGAATTATGTTATAGGAATAAAGTGTATTATATTTAAACTATAATATGTACAAATACTGCTTCATTTTCATTCTAATAGATTGTTTCCCCATTCTTTGTACAAGACTGATTACATTTCATTTTGACTGTGTGTTTTGGATCTCCTGCTTTAAAGTACATTTCCTGTTTCATGGTCAGACAGATTTTTATTTTGAGTGAAGACATTCCTCTATGCTCTTCTACATGATTCCTCTACATTCTTTATGGGACATAAAGCTTCAATGAGCTCTCCCTTTCATTCGGCCCTTAGCAGCATGTACCTCTTCCAATGACAGGTTTGTCTGTTGCAGCTCCAATGTCGGTTCTGCGCCAGGTATGAGGCTAAATGCTCTGCAGAACATCATTATACTGTGTGGGTGAAAACAAACATTTAAAATAATATTAAAAAGACTAAAAGATGAATATTATTATAAAGACACTTATAAATAAAATGTATTATTTTATTCATTACCATTAAACAGAATTTTAAGTTACATTTGCACTGAATGTTGTAACAGTGGATTAACTATCAAAGAAATTCACGAGTAATTAGGCTACTGTAGGATAATAAAAGGTTAATACAGTACAATAGGCTATGCCATCAGAAGTTTGTTTCAGAGGAAATTTGTTCATGCTTCAACTTGGGATCAAACCTTCAACAGCTTGGGAGGAGAGCAAGAGGTGACCATAGGTCAGCTACAACTATTCAAGTAATAGGTAGACGTAGCCCATAGACTGTAAATATTACGTAGCCTCATGTTTGTCACACTGGAAAGCCAAAAAAGTGTAATAAAAGTTTTTGAATAAACTTGTTGTTGGCTTTAGTAACTTAACATTATGACATTGGAAGCCGGTAAGGTAATGTACTCCTTTGGTTAGGCTATTAAAAGTCGCTTATAGGTTTCAGATATTTTTCTGACGTGACCATGATCGAGGCTGAGGCTATACCGCTAAAATGTCACGGCTTGATTACTTTAAGAATCCAGGGCGTAAGCCTATTACCAGCACGACCAATAACCATAAAAAGTTAAACTAATTTTGATCATATTTTAGAAGGGATTTGGTGTCTTATATTATTTGTTGGGAGGTGGGGACCTCTGCTGGTCATTTTGGATAAGCCTATTGTGTTTTGGAAAGACGACAGGCCCTTACACTAAATCATATCACACACATGATGCTAAGCTATTTCATGTCGAAATTAAAAATGACCAAAAAAAGGATCTTTATTTAGCTTTTGCAAGCCTTTTTAATGATCTATCACCCTCTGCTGTTACTGTGATAGATCCTCTGCCTGCCTAATATTCTCTCTCCCTCTATGCTTTTATTCTGACACTTTCACTTCCGCATGCCGGCTGAAAAAAACCCAGACCACGTGACTTTTGTTTTTCTTTCTAGATAGATAGATAGATAGATAGATAGATAGATAGATAGATAGATAGATAGATAGATAGATAACTTTATTTGTATAGCACTTATCTAAACAAGGTTACAAAGTGCTTTACAGAGTGTAGCGAAAATTAATGTATTAAGATATGAATATATCTAAGATTCCTCGGGGCACCATCTTCCGTTTAACAGAAGAAATAGCCTAAATATTAATTGATCAGTCTCATAATCAGAAGGTTGAATTCTCTAGGAGCACTTTTCAATCAATAAACAACACAGACAAAGTTCTAAATGATTAAGTGTGAATTTATTACAGGAATTGTGAACAATAATGCAGATTAATTAAGTAAATATAAAAGATTATGATTTTAATAACTGTATGGTTTTGATTCTAACTTTATGGTGGCGTTATAAAGTTAAAGTAACAAATGAAACGATGAACGGTTTGGTAATGATTTAGAGAAAAATGTGATTAAGAGAAATATGTGATTTAGAAATGATTACTCTGAGCGACTGTGTTGACAACGACCCTTCCTCGAGTTCTCTCTCGAGGCCGAAGCTGTGACAAGACCTTACGTTCGTGGCGTTCAGTCAAACTCCCCTCGTGGTCCAGCGCCTGTATCGTGGGTTCTTCCAGAACCAGAACCAGAATTCGTGCCAGCCAGAGTAACTGCCTCAACAGTCAGGTGGAGGATGAAGAACGGCAGGATAAGAGTCTCAATCAGCTGAAACCGGGTCGTCTGTCTGTCTCACAGCAGAGTGAGCGTCTCAATCAGCGGCTCAAAGTGGATCAAAAGAATTAAAGTCTTGCAAAATTAACTTCCTCGAAATAAAACTTGATGGCCAATCAAATTAGATCGAGTCAGTAAAAATGATGAAAGAAAATACTTCGCAAAAACGACGTGAAGTTACGTATGGCTTATAAAACGTCAAAAATAAAAGAAACACAAAAACATGATATCCCAAATTAGCAATCAGACCAGCAGATCACTATCTTGAGAATCAGGAGGACGACTTGACAAGACGAGGAACAAAAGACAACTCAACTCAACTCACTCCTGAGGAGTTGATCTGCATTTTTCTGCAGGGCAGAGAGGGGGGGGGGGGGGGCGTGCTCCTCCCAGAGAGGGGGCAAGCTCCCACAGATCAAGAGTTGAATTACTTGATTTAACTTACTGACTTAAAGAAAAATACGCGAGAATAAAACGCTTTATGACGTCACCATATTTAACTAAATATGAGTATTCTGAGTTTGAACATTGTTAGAGTAATCTCTAAACATTCAGGAAAATATTCTTCTTTAAATCTATAATTCAAAGTAAAAGCAAAGTAAAATCTAGTTTCATAACTATTGATCTATGATGCATTTCCTCTGATTCATTGATTAACAAATCAATGAATCAGAGGAAATGCATCATAGATCAATAGTTATGAAAACATAGGAAAGATAATATTGTAACCCTCTATATATGATAACAGGCAATATGATTATACTTAGTCTAAATATATGTTTTAAAGTTTTATGTGTCTAAGAACATACTGACCATAAGGAGGCAGTTGTGCTACACCTTTAAGATGTTCAGTTGTAATCCATGAACTAGATTTTAAACAAGTCTTACTTAACTTGAGTTTCGTAGATCGTATGAAAACAAAAATGGAATCAAACTGTCACTTTTAACTTCATGAACATAGATATAAAAAAACAGGAATTAAATGGACATTTATTTGATACATAAAATAAGATCTTTTAGTTTGAGAAGACCAAAAGTCTCTTGGCAGTTTTTTACGACTCGTTGATGCTTCTCAGACCTCAGCATTAAATCTTCTCCCAGGGATTTCGAGGTGTCTGTTGGTGTTGATTGCTTACTTGGAGACCAAATGTCTTAGAACTCAGTCGTAATTCTCAGTTTAATGTACACACAAGCGTCATAGCAGATGTCCTAGATAACTGAGAGAGGTCGTAAATGCTGAATCTGAGAGGTCCTTCAGAATATCACGTTACACAGAGTGCAAAGACAAAAGAAGATTTAAAACATAGGCAGAACAAAAATGCTCCAATGCACAGCATAAAACTGTATAATAAAATATAAAAATACATATATGCATACTTACAAGTTATTTTATGTGAGAAAGGACACATTTAAATGTATGCTTGTGATGATCTTGGATTTTATTTCTTGAGCTGTAGTTACTCGTTTACGCCACCAGAGGGAGTATCCCCTGAAGTGAGCGCTAGTTGTGGTAGCTTTAGTTCCCCATTATTCACTGTCAAGGTTGTCACATGTACATGGTTTAAGTTTATCTAAGAGCATTCATCATGTTAATACTTTTACAGTTGAACTTAAAAGTACATTACCTTATCATTTAATTTAAGCTTGATTTACTTATTTTATCTCATATATATTTATGTCATAATGGACAGGTACTACAAAGTTAGCCTACATTACATTTTCAGCTGCCAAAAAGTGATTATCATCCTATATGCCTTACTGGTAGAGGTACACGGTAGAGGTTCAACATGCTTTGTTTCCCTGTCATTGCACATGTGCTTCTCATCTGTACATGCAATATCGGGTACTAGACGTACTCCTGCATCGTGCACCTACAATGATCGTGTTTTCCAACACAAAACACTCCCCAGGACTTGTAAACTGACTTTCACATGTGTCATCCCATTGACAGGAGCCTCTCCGTCTGATTCCAATGCTGCTATCAGGGGAAGAATAAAGGTAGACAAAATGTTACTGTGTCTCAATCTCCTCCTGCTGTGGCCCACTTCACCAGTGTTTTTCAGTGACTTATTTAATTGTGTAGATAACTAAGATAAAGTTTGATCAAGAACTAAACCTTTCAATACATCAATTAAACTGAAAACTAATTTCCTGATCCCATGTAGTTCTATTCATGACGCATTCATGTGTTTGGGGATTTTGTTACACAACAGTGTATACACACTTTAAAAATGTTTTACATATTGTATTATGGCTGCAATAAATTCATTGTTTTTGTACCCATCAACAACAGATCTTGGTTTGATGTGTTTGAGTATTGATGAACTGAAAAACAATTTCCATTTGCTGCTGGGTCGAAGCCAAATCTGAAGGACATTCAAATAATGCAGTTACCCACTCTTGCCCACAGAAATGACAGGGTATAGTCAATTTATGGACAAAAGAGTTGGTCATCTTAAGTAGAAAACAAACTATGTATCTAAACTTAAAACTGGGGGAGCTCCAAAATGTAACTGATGAATGGCAGGGGGCTTCAGGATGTTTGATGCTCCACTTCAGAGCTATGAGATTAAAGACAGCTACGCGGTCCCCTGAAGAATGGACAATTTAAATGTTTCTCAATTTTCATTGACTTCATGCTAGCCCAAAGAGCAATGAGAAAAGAATAACTGCTCCGTTAAGGATTTCAGTTTTTAATGACACCCACCACATACGGTCTATTTTTCCACCTGATTGAATAACTGATTTAACCCACCCTCATAACTGAACACAACTTAATGAATATCCAGAGGCATTTTTTATGGTTGTTTAATCAAAAACACAAAACATTTTCAGGTAAAAAATAAACATGATCAAAAAAACTCAATACAAGAAAAGAAACAAACAAAACGCCTTCAGAACAACTTTTCACATAAAAAACACTTAAAAGAGAACTATTTTGAACATAATTATGAATGTGAACAAAACTAGAACAGCAACAGCAGAACAAAATACAAAAAACATTAAGTTGCAGATGGTGTCCCTCAATATAGGAGATATGTGTGTATGTATGACTATATAATAACAATAATAATAATAATAATAATAATTTATACTTTATTAATCCTGCGACTCTGTTTAATGAACATGAACACACACATAGGCTGAAATACACACACATGCAAAAACAGGATCCTGTGGACGTGCGTTAGTGGAGAGGTCTCAGAATGAGGGGGCTGCCCAGAGGGAACAATAAATACATATAGGGTATGTGTATGTATTGTTCCCTCTGTATTAATTTCATGATGCATAATACATGGGATGCATTAATGGGGGAAAAATGAATCAAGCTAATTTTTTATTTTTTACATCACAAAAGGACTAAAAAAAATCCCAAGATTGTATGTTTAAAGATTGAATTACTCACTCTGACTCACCCTGACTCTCAAAGCTCCAGTTACCTCAACTCTTTCTCATTCAACTCTACCTTGAGCCTTCAGCATATTGAACTAATTTTGATACTGTAAAATAGTAATGTCTTGTTTGTAAAAAAAACAGGCAAGACAGTAGAAACTCATTCTATCTTGAACCTTTGAGATAAATTAACGGAATGAAACAGACTAATTTCTTAGTCTACCTTAAATATCCTCCCAATTTTTTCAAGGGATATATCCACATCCCACATATGGATAGTCCTTTGACCATGGAACAGGGTGGCTGTATCTTGATTCTGCATGGTGCGTATCTCTGCTCTTAGCTACTGTACTCTTTGTGATGCTCCTGGCTCACCTGGCGCGCGCGCTTCTTTTTTGGCGGCCTGTAGTGACCTTTTACCTTTTCTAAAAAAATATCCACACTACTTCTGCAGACAGAAAGCCTACTGCCTACTTACAAAGATGGCACTGGAGCCTTACTATCAAGTAATAGAAAACATGGTACTTCAGGCTAAAACGTTTGAAGATACAATATGTCCAACGCATTAATTTCCATGGGTTTAGAGAGAGCTGCTTCAGTACCAAACATTAAAAAGTTTTGTGCTAAGTACAACCTGAGGAAAAATGGAGTGGTCTCAAACGACCAGTTGGAAGGCGCAGTTGCAGAAGCTTTTCAAGAGGTAAGATAATATTAATTAGAGATCGAAGTTGCTAATTTTACTCATAGGATTTAACTCACATAAACAAATCTGGACCACAATTTCGTAATTTGCATGTAAAGACATAATAAGACCTGGGAAATGCACATAAAATCCTCACATATTGGGTGTCCTTTAGGCTACCTTTGGCAAAGGCCGATTTTTTAAACAACAAAAATGTTCTGATTTTATTAGACAGGGCCGAGTTATGGTCGAAAGATGATGACTGGCTACCTTGCAAGCAAAGGTATTCACGCATGTGAAGAGAGGGTTGCAGCAGCACTGCATGCTGTTCGGCCTCCATACCATGAGGAACGTCGTCAAGTAAGTTTACAATAAAATGCTTCTTAGCCTAAAGAAGAAAATAAAAAAAACTGATAATTAAACTGACACAGTTATGAGAAATTGCAATAAGAGTGGGCTAGATCTGGTTTGTATTTATTTGGATTAGTTACTTTGTTACACTGTAGAATTTTGGACTTGTACAGTAGGCTCAAGTCGCCTTCTAAAGAGTTACCCTTTGCTTTACAAATCTCACTGTGACACTACAAACCCACAAGTCTTTAGAATATATCAATCTGTCTCATCTTTCCCAGGGATTAAGGAACCTCAACCCAGTGCCATACAATGCAGCATATTTTGGCCAAAAACGTCATATGGACAAAACGAAAAGATGGCCATGTTCTGTCCTGGACTGTCCTCTGGACTCTGAAGAGGAGGTGGGTGAGAGATGGATGTTAGCAAAGCTGACATCCATCATGGACAATCACTCTCACCCCCTGCATGACACTGTGGGGGCTCTGAGCAGCTCCTTCAGCAGCAGACTGAGACATCCGCCCTGCAGGACTGAGCGCTACCGCAGGTCCTTTATTCCATCTGCAGTCAGAGTGTTTAACAGCATCACCGCCTCATGACTCTGTATAATAATCATCAATATCATTAATGCTACACACTGTGTGTTTTTTATATTATCTGATCTGTCTTTCCACAAGTGAAAGTGTACATAGTGTACAGTACAGCCTACTATTATTTATTAATTCTATTGTATTTTTACTTCCTTTATTTAATTCATGTAAACATGCACGTAGCTGTTTTTTCTTAACTTTTTGCTATTGATGCTGTTTATATTCCTGTTTTTGAGCTGCTGTAACATCTAAATTTCCCCCATTGGGGGATCAATAAAGTTTAACCTTAATTTAAGCTTAATTTGACCGTCTGAGGGTCCTCTGATCTGACACGCTCTAGACAACTTAGTTCTAAACATTCCTCCTTCGTCCGTCTGTTCTGACTATTCACTGACCTCGTGTTGGTTTCCTTTTTGTCGGCTTTATTCCCTCGTCTTCGCGGAGGATGCTAGAATGGCACAATTTAAACTTAAGCTTAAGAAGCGGTTTAATTACGGCTACTTTAAATGACTGTGGTACACTAAACCTGCCACTAAAGATATATTGATCATATCTAGTATAGAGCTGCTAACTAAAGGAAAGACTTCCTTAAACAGCTTAGTTGGGATTGGGTCTAAGAGACAGGTTGACGGTTTTAGACGCAGAAAGAATTGAGTTTAGTTCTGAAAGGTCAATAGGAGAAAAACAGTCGAGGTTAAAATCAGGCTTTGGAACTGTATCTGACGTATAAGAGGTATCAAGTTCAAGTTGTCTTTATTATCCCTGCAAGAGGGCAATTTGTCTCGCAGTCAGCAGTAAAATAAATGCACACACGCATACATCCTTCAGTCAGCATACAACATAAAAAAAGGGCAATAAATAAATACAATAGAAACACAGTTACACAGTTAGTTGTTGAGGAAGGTAATGGCAGCGGGGACAAATGAGTTCCTCATTCTCTTTGTCCTGCATGCTGGCAGGCTGAACCTGCGGCCTGACGGCAGCAACTTAAAATCCTTGGACAGGGGATGACTATGATCTCCTGAGATAGACTGAGCCTTTTTCAGACACTTCACTCTATATAAATGGGAAAGATCAGAGAGGGACGATCCTGTGATTCTCCCACACAGTTTAACAATGCTCTGCATTTTGTTGCGGTTCTTGATGCTGAGTGAACCGTACCAGGTCACCATGCAGAAAGTTAAAACTGATTCAATGAAGCAAGAATAAAACATCTTCATAAAAGTGCTGTCAACATTAAAATTGCGAAGCTTCCTGAGAAAGTGCACACGCTGATGAGCTTTCTTGCAAACAGCATCAGTTTGGAGCTCGAAGGCCAGTTTGTCATCAATGATGGTCCCAAGGTACTTGTATTGATGCACAGCCTCAACAGCCTGGTCATCTATAAGAACAGGGGAAATGACAGAGGGATTTTTCCTGAAATCCACTGTCATTTCTTTTGTCTTTAGGACATTAATGTCCAGGAAGGATGACCTGCACCAGTCTGAGAATTCACTCACGACTGGGCCGTGATCTGGGTCATCAGTGCTGAGGAGGGAAACGATCACTGAGTCATCGGCGAACTTAATGATGTGCCGGTTCTCACGTCTGCTTTGACACTCATTAGTGTATAACACAAATAAAAGAGGAGAAAGGACACATCCCTGGGGTGATCCAGTTGAAGAAAAAAGAACATCTGATACGATGCCATTTACTTTCACACGCTGTGACCTTCTAGTTAAAAATTCCATCAGCCAGCATATTAGGCCACGGTCAATGTTGTGGATGGTCTTGAGCCTATCTGCTAAAATATGTGGTTGAATGCAATTAAAAGCCGAGGAGAAATCAATAAAAATTAAGCGTGTGAGGGTCTTAGCCCCCTCAAGGTGTGTCAGGACTGTGTTTAACAAGGTGCCCACTGCGTCCTCAACACCCCTGCCTGACCTGTATGCAAATTGTAATGGATCTAAATTAGCCGCCACTGTTTTTGAAAGTGAATCCTTTACAATTTTCTCAAATGACTTCATTACAAGAGAGGTAAGCGCTATGGGTCTGAAGTCATTGAGTGCTTTAGGAAAGGGATTTTTGGGCACCGGTACAATAATGGAATCTTTCCATAAGCAGGGAACTCTATGGATGTGGAGAGACAGTTTAAAGATAAAACAGAAAATCCCTGCCAGCTCTGCAGCACAGTTCTTAAGAATGCGCCCTCCAATCCCGTCTAGTCCTGGACTTTTCCTTTCCTTGACGCTACGGAAGAGTCTCTGCACCATGCCCTCATCAACATCAATGCTGGCCTGCTCTGGGGGAACATTTTTAAAAGTTGACTGTTCCTCGCTGAAGTTGCAGTCGTTAAACCGATTAAAGAAGTGGTTCAATTCATTAGACAGTTCAACATCAAGCTTGTCATCAAGGGAGATTGTAGATTTCTTAGATTGTATCCCCATCATAGATTTCACACCCTCCCATGCAGGTCGTGAATTTCCAGAGGTGAACATTCCCTCTACTTTGTCCTTGTAGCTACGCTTTGCAAGCTTTAGTTCGATTTTTACTTGTTTTTGGAGTACCCTGTACTGAGACATATCACCTTTATTAAAACTGATATTCCTTTGAATAATCGTGCTCTTGACAGACTTAGAAATCCATGGCTTGTTGTTTGGGTAGATGGAGACTAATTTACGAGGAATCACCAGGTCCTCGCAAAAGGTGACGTAAGCTGACACTGTCTCTGTGAGCTCATCAATATCAGTACAGTTATCTTTAAACAGGCCCCAGTCTGTACAAGAATAACAGTCCTGGAGACAATTGACCGATTCCTCCGACCAGACCGGAACCAATCTTTGTTCAGGTTTGTTCCTCTTCAGGACTGGTTTGTAGGACGGAACCAAATAGATGAAGTAGTGATCAGATGTGCCAAGCGGAGTTCTCCGGAGGGATTTATATGCTCCTTTTACGGATCCATAGCAAAGGTCCAGTGTTTTTGAGAGACGAGTCGGACAGGTCACGTACTGGTGGAAGTTACCCAAGGACCTCCCGGGTTTACAATTGTTAAAATCACCCATTACAAAGTTCGGTGCCTCCGGTGAAATCCCCTGAAGCCGTTGCACTGTTTTCACGATAGCCCTGGTAGCTATGTCAACATTAGCTTTCGGGTGAATATAAACAAGTGTCACGAATAACTGAGGGAATTCACGTGGCAAATAAAATGGTCGTAGGGATACAGACAAAAGTTCAATATCGGGTGTGCAAAGTTTTTCCCTGACAACCACTGTGTTACACCAGTTTTTGTTGACATAGAGACACAGACCTCCACCGAGTGATTTACCGGTCACGGCGGAGTCTCTGTCCAGGCGAAAGGGTCCCTCGAAGCCAGTGATCTCCAGATCGGGGTCCGAGTCCTGTTCCTTGAGCCAGGTTTCCGTCAAGGAAATAAGGCAAGCACTGTTATACTCCGACAGGAACTTGACATTAGCCCGCAGCTCGTCAACTTTGCTGCGGAGTGACTGGACATTGGCAAGGATGACTGTGGGGAGCGGTATCCGACGGTGGCCCTGTCTTTTCAGCCTCTGGCGTACGCCGCCTCGTCGCCCTCTTTTCCTCACAACTTTCGGCTTGGAAGTCCTGCTCTGGTTCTCCTCAGACGGATCCTGCCGGATGATTTCCGCGGGGAGAGCCACGGGGGGATCCACGATACCTATGCCGGTGTCGCGCAGAAGCAGTAGAAACTCCCGGCCATACCGAAGAGGCTCTTGGTGCATACAAAGTGCACTCAAAAAGTGGCAGAGAACCACCGAAAGAAAGAAAAAGATGCCCATCGACTTATGGTGAGCCATTGTTACTGCGTCAGCCCACAGATCAACGTAGAAAAACGGTTAGTAGATACACAGAGACACACGAGACTCACGCACTCACTATACTGCTGCTGCCTGTCGCCATAACCAGCGCCAGTGCCAAGAGCTGACAGACGTCAGAAAGACGTCTGCACAGGGTAAAGGTAGTAGGTTACTAATTTTGTCTCTAATTTTGTCTCTAATGTTTAATATTTTATCGTTAAAAAAGGTCATGAAATCATTACTGCTGAGGGATAAAGGAATACATGGCTCAATGGAGCTATGACTCTCTGTCAGCCTGGCTACAGTGCTGAAAAGGTATCTAGGATTGTTTTTATTTTCTTCGATTAGAGACGAGTAATAGGCAGCTCGAGCATGACGTAAAGCTTTCATGTATTTATTATGACTATCTTGCCATATTAAACGAGATTCATCCGTTTTGGTGGAGTGCCACACTCTTTCAAATTTACGCAACGTTAGTTTTAGAGTACGGCTTTCTGAGTTGTACCATGGAGCTAGTCTCTGTCTGTCTTCTGTTTTAGGGGGGCGATTGAATCAAGAGTAACTCTCAGCGAATCCACCGCACTATCAACAAAGTGATCTAGCTGAGAGGGACTAAAGTTATTATAAGAGTTTTCAACTGGGTTAGAGCATGGTACTGAATCAAAAGCAGCTGAAATAGCTTCCTTAAATTTAGCTACAGCACTATCAGATACATTTCTAGAGAGCACATTTTTATTAAGCGGAGTTAATTCTGGTAAGAGAAAGTCAAAAGTTATTAGAAATGATCTGATAGAAGAGGATTTTCTAGGAAAACTGTCAAGTTATTAATTTCAATGCCATAAGCTAGAACAAGGTCCAGGGTGTGGTTAAAGCGATGAGTAGGTTTGTTTACACCCTGGGTGAAACCAATAGAGTCTAATAATGACATGAAAGCTGTGCTAAGGCTATCATTATCAACATCCACATGGATATTGAAGTCACCTACAACAATTATTCTATCACTGCTAAGGACTACGTTTGATAGAAATTCTGCAAATTCAGAAAGGAATTCAGAATACGGGCCAGGAGGGCGGTAAACTACAACAACTAGAACTGGCTGAAAGGTTCTAGAGACTGGGTGTGAAAGACTAAGCGCAAGGCTTTCAAAAGAAGTATAATTCAGCTTTGGTTTAGGGTTAATTACAAGACTAGAATTAAAAATAGCTGCTACCCCACCACCTCGGCCAGTGTCTCGAGGTATATGAGTATTAAAATGACTGGGAGGGGTGGATTCATTTAAACTAACATATTCATCCTGAGACAGCCAGGTTTCTGTTAAACAAAGTAGATCAATACGATTTTCTGATATCAGATCATTTACTAAAAGAGATTTAGATGCTAATGATCTAATGTTTAATAGTCCGCATTTAATTGTCTGATTTTTTTGCAAAATCGTATTCGTAGTTTTCATTTTAATTACATTTTTATGATTTACGCCTTTTTTATTTACGTTTGAATTGCTTATAACGACGGGTCTGGGCCGGGAAACAGACACAGTATGTCATGATTTGGTCTTTGTTTAGTTGGTATTTTGGAGTTTAGTTTAGTTTTTGGTTTTATTTCTCTTTTTCCCTAGTGTTGCTTGTTTCCCTGTGTGTTAATGTTTCCTAGTGTTGTCTTTAGTGTTTCCTGTTTTATTTTGTATTTTCTTCTCCTTGTGTCTCTCTGTGTTTTTTGGTTACTACAGTCTCTGTGTTTCCCCTCAGTCTTGATTTGCCCTGATTGTTCTCACCTGTGTCTTGTTAGTTTCACCTGTGTCTTTTGTCTCACCTGTGTCTGATTACCCCTGTCTATTTAGTCTTTGTGTTTCTTCCCCTCTGTGTCGGTTCATTGTTGTTTTGTCGTTCGTCAGTGTTAGATGTTTGTTCCTGTTTCTAGTGTTTTCCTCGTGGCTCCCTGTTTTTCGATTTAGTAAGTTTTTGCCTTTTAGTTTAAATAAATATTTTTGTTCATCCTGCAATTGGGTCCTCCACCTCCTCATTCTCACCGTGACAGAATGAACCGACCAGATATGGACCCAGCAGACTTTGATTTAAACAAGATGGACTGTTTTGAAAAGATAGCTTATTTTCAGAATTTTTTTCGTATGGCCAGGAGCACTGCAAGTGAAGAGCAGTCGCCCTGGACAGGCACCCGCCTGGCCATTTTCACTGGGACCCGGGGAGGAAGAAGAAATGGCTCCCGATTGCCTCCAAGGTCAACCTCCCTGAAGTCCCCTCAGCCCCAGCAGTCTGTCTACCAGCCCAAGCCTCCACTCAAGCCTCAGTCCGGGCCTGAACACAGGCCCCAGCCTAGGCCTCAACACAAGCTTCAGCCCAGGCCTCAACCCAAGCCTCAGCTTCAGCCTCAGCTCCAGCCTCAGCTCCAGCCTCAGCTCAAGCCTCAACCTCAGCAGCCTGTCTACCAGCCCAAGCAACAGCCTCAGCCCAGGCCTCAACCGAAGCCTCAGCAAGAGCCTCAACTCAGGCCTCAGCCCATGTTGCTGCCCAGCGCACCCGAGTCTTCACTGCTCAGCTCACCCGAGCCTACGCTGCCCAGCTCACCCGAGTCTTCACTGCCCAGAGCTCCAGTGACTTTGCCCCTGTGCTCCCCAGTGACTTTGCCCCTCTGCGCCCCAGGGCCTCAGCCTCACTGCGTCCCTGCAGAGCGCCCTCTGCTGCCTGTGACTGCTGAGCTCCGTAGTCCCCCTGTTGAAGAGAGGGGGATTCCTGCGGATTCCCTGTCGGCGGTCCGGCCGACTCCTGACGTCGCCTCGGCGGTCCGGCCGACTCCTGACGTCACCTCGGCGGTCCGGCCGATTCCTGACGTCACCCCTGACGTCACCTCGGCGGTCCGGCCGATTCCTGACGTACCCTCGGCGGTCCGGCCGATTCCTGACGCCCCCTCGGCGGTCCGGCCGATTCCTGACGTCCCCTCGGCGGTCCGGCCGACTCCTGACGTCCCCTCGGCGGTCCGGCCGACTCCTGACGTCCCCTCGGCGGTCCGGCCGACTCCTGACGTCCCCTCGTCGGTCCGGCCGACTCCTGACGTCCCCTCGTCGGTCCGGCCGACTCCTGACGTCCCCTCGTCGGTCCGGCCGACTCCTGAAGTACCCTCGTCGGTCCGGCCGACTCCTGACGTACCCTCGTCGGTCCGGCCGACTCCTGACGTACCCTCGTCGGTCCGGCCGACTCCTGACGTACCCTCGTCGGTCCGGCCGACTCCTGACGTACCCTCGTCGGTCCGGCCGACTCCTGACGTACCCTCGTCGGTCCGGCCGACTCCTGACGTACACTCGGCGGTCCGGCCGACTTCTGTGTCTCTGTGGGAGGCCCTGCCAACACCTGATTCCAAGTTGGAGGTCCTGCCCACTCCTGTTTCTCGGTGGGAGGTTCTGCCCACTCCTGTTTCTCCGTTGGAGGATCTGCCCACTCCTATGTCTCGGTGGGAGGCCCTGCCAACACCTGATTCCAAGTTGGAGGTCCTGCCCACTCCTGTTTCTCAGTGGGAGGTTCTGCCCACTCCTGTTTCTCCGTTGGAGGATCTGCCCACTCCTATGTCTCGGTGGGAGGCCCTGCCAACACCCGTTTCCAAGTTGGAGGTTGTGCCCGCTCCTGTTTCTCCGTTGGAGGATCTGCCCACTCCTATGTCTCTGTGGGAGGTCCTGCCAACACTTGTTTCCAAGTTGGCGGATCTGCCCACTCCTATGTCTCTGTGCGAGGCCCTGCCAACACCCGTTTCCAAGTTGGAGGATCTGCCCACTCTCGTGTCTCCGTCAGAGGTCCTGCCGACTCCGCAGCTTCCTGAGCACTCGTCTGGGGTCCTGCAGACTCCTGCGCCATCGTCAGAAGGCCTTCGGACTCCCCCTGAGCTGGTCTCTGTGTTTGGTCGGCCTCCTGGCCGCCCACCTGAACTGTTTCCTGTGTTTGGTCGGCTTCCTGGCCGCCCACCTGACCAGCTCACTGTGTTTGGTTGGCCTCCTGGCCGCCCACCTGAACTGTCTCCTGTGTTTGGTCGGCCTCCTGGCCGTCCCCCTGATCTGCTCTCCGGGTCTGGTCGGCCACCTGGCCGCCTCCCTGAACTGTTCCCCGTCTTTGGTCGGCCACCTGGCCGCCCCCCTGAACTGTTCCCCGTGTTTGATTGGCCTCCCGGCCGCCCCCCTGAACTGTTCCCCGTGTTTGATCGGCCTCCCGGCCGCCCCCCTGAACTCTGCACCATGTCTGGTCTGCCTTCGGGCCGTCCAACTGAACTGTTCTCCTTGTTGGGCCGGCCTCCTGGCCGCCCTCCCGAACTGTCCGGGCTATGTGCCCTGCCTCCAGGCCGTCCGCCTGAGAGTCCGGAGTCCCTCCTCCGGACCCCCTCCACCCACCCTGTTTTGGTTTATTAACGTTTTGGAACGTCTGGGATCCGTCCCTTGAGGGGGGGGTTATGTCATGATTTGGTCTTTGTTTAGTTGGTATTTTGGAGTTTAGTTTAGTTTTTGGTTTTATTTCTCTTTTTCCCTAGTGTTGCTTGTTTCCCTGTGTGTTAATGTTTCCTAGTGTTGTCTTTAGTGTTTCCTGTTTTATTTTGTATTTTCTTCTCCTTGTGTCTCTCTGTGTTTTTTGGTTACTACAGTCTCTGTGTTTCCCCTCAGTCTTGATTTGCCCTGATTGTTCTCACCTGTGTCTTGTTAGTTTCACCTGTGTCTTTTGTCTCACCTGTGTCTGATTACCCCTGTCTATTTAGTCTTTGTGTTTCTTCCCCTCTGTGTCGGTTCATTGTTGTTTTGTCGTTCGTCAGTGTTAGATGTTTGTTCCTGTTTCTAGTGTTTTCCTCGTGGCTCCCTGTTTTTCGATTTAGTAAGTTTTTGCCTTTTAGTTTAAATAAATATTTTTGTTCATCCTGCAATTGGGTCCTCCACCTCCTCATTCTCACCGTGACACAGTATCTATAGTAAAAGTAGAATTACAGTTATATGTAGAGCTACAGTTAGATTTACAGTCATAATTACAGCTATAGTGGCAGGTATACTGATCTAAAGGAAGCGCAGAGAAGCGTGTAAGACTGCAGCTCTGCCTCCTGGTCTGAATTCTGATAAGTTGTTGTCAAGGTTTGGGACTAATAAACTCTGCTACGTTTCTAGATAATAGAGCTGCACCGTCCAAAGTAGGATGGATGCCATCTCTAGCTAGCAGACCAGGTTTTCCCCAAAAAGACTGCCAGTTATCTATGAAGCCCACACCGTTTGCTGGACACCACCTCGACAGCCAGCGGTTGAGTGAAGACATGCGGCTATACATGTCATCACTGGTCAAGTTTGGGAGGGGACCAGAGAAAACTACGGAGTCAGACATCGTCCCTGCAAAACTACACACCGACTCCACATTAACCTTAGTGATTTCCGACTGGCGTAGGCGGGAGTCATTAGTGCCGACATGAATTACAATTGTATCAAATCTACGTTTAGTCTTTGTCAGCAGCTTTAAGTGAGATGTGATGTCGCCCGCTCTGGCCCCGGGTATACACCTAGTAACTATGCCCGCTGACTTCGCTATCTTCACGTTTCTGACTATAGAGTCTCCGATTATCAGAGTTTTTGTCTCGGCAGGTGTGTCGCTGAGTGGGGAAAATTTGTTTGAAACGTGAAGTGGTTGGTGGTGAACCGTGGGCTTCGTTTTACGACTATGCTTACCTCGGACAGTAACCCAGCCACTGCCTCCTGGCTGCTCGGGAGCTACCGGGGGGGATGTAACGCTATGTCGGCCCGCACCGGCTACAGGTGGCTGGCTAACTACTGCTGCGTATGATAGCTGTGGCTGTGACTCAAAAGTGCAGAGCCGGCTCTCTAACTCAGACACCCTCGCCTCCAGATCTCTGAATAAACTACATTTATCAGAATCAGAATCAGAATCAGAATCAGATTTATTGGCCAGGTATGTTTAACACACAAGGAATTTAACTTCGGTAGACTGTGCTCTCTTTGTACAAAGGTAAGACATTAAATATCAACAATAAGCTAAAAAATAAACAAATAATTAAAGACTAATATGTACAAGACTAAATAATTTAATACATAAACCATTACCAGTAAAGGAGGACGAGGAGTAACTAAACATCAAACACACAGAGCAGGAGAGAGCAGGACAGGGAGAGGCAGGAAAAGAAGCCATCGTAGGTTAAGCTAAATGTTAAGCTAGACTAAGAGTAGGTAGTTTAAATAAACAAAACTGTTTAGCAAATAAGTCGCTAAAGAGCAAGAGTGCTTGTTGATTACTTCTACTTGTCTAAGTGTGCAGTGATTTAGAAACAACAGTTGTAAGAAACTATACAAGTTAAACAATTAAGCTTTAGCTCTATCGATCAGCACAGTGGCAGCAGGACAGGAAGTGATGCAATACGCTCACCGTAGTACGTCAGCACGTCCAAATTCCGGTAGAGGTTCAACATGCTTTGTTTTCCTGTCATTGCACATGTGCTTCTCATCTGTACATGCAATATCGGGTGCTAGACGTACTCCTGCATGGTGCACCTACAATGATCGGAATAGCGACATAGTTTATACAGTGAGTCTAATTTTTTCATTTCATTGTCCCACCATAGACGCCAGGCCTAGTGGGAGAGAGCGAGAGAGGACGGCATGAATCAGAATTCACAGAGTTCTAGTTGCAACCACATAGGGCTCATTACAATTTTCCAAAACAAAACACTCCCCAGGACTTGTAAACTGACTTTCACATGTGCCATCCCATTGACCTGGCATGTTGGACAGGAGCCTCTCCGTCTGATTCCAATGCTGCTATCAGGTCAATAAAGGTAGACAAAATGTTACTGTGTCTCAATCTCCTCCTGCTGTGGCCCACTTCACCAGTGTTTTTCAGTGACTTATTTAATTGTGTAGATAACTAAGATAAAGTTTGATCAAGAACTAAACCCTTAAATACAGCAATTAAACTGAAAATTAATTTCCTCATCCCATGTAGTTCTATTCATGACGCATTCATGTGTTTGGGGATTTTGTTACACAACAGTGTATACACACTTTAAAAATGTTTTACATATTGTATTATGGCTGCAATTAATTCATTGTTTTTGTACCCATCAACAACAGATCTTGGTTTGATGTGTTTGAGTATTGATGAACTGAAAAATAATTTCCATTTGCTGCTGGGTCGAAGCCAAATCTGAAGGACATTCAAACTAATGCAGTTACCCACTATCAATATCTTGCCCACAGAAATGAAATGACAGGGAATAGTCAATTTATGGACAAAAGAGTTAGTCATCTTAAATTGTAAACTATGTATCTAAACTTAAAACTGGGGGAGCTCCAAAATGTAACTGATGAATGGCAGGGGGCTTCAGGAAGTTGGATGCTCCACTTCAGAGCTATGAGATTAAAGACAGCTACGCGGTCCCCTGAAGAATGGACAATTTAAATGTTTCTCAATTTTCATTGACTTCATGCTAGCCCAAAGAGCAATGAGAAAAGAATAACTGCTCCCTTAAGGATTTCAGTTTTTAATGACACCCACCACATACTCTAAGGTCTATTTTTCCACCTGATTGAATAACTGATTTAACCCACCCTCATAACTGAACACAACTTAATGAATATCCAGAGGCATTTTTTATGGTTGTTTAATCAAAAACACCAAACATTTTCAGGTAAAAAATAAACATGATCAAAAAAACTCAATACAAGAAAAGAAACAAACAAAACGGGATCCTGTGGACGTGCTTTAGTGGAGAGGTCTCAGAATGAGGGGGCTGCCCACAGCGAGCACTCCAGAGCAGTTTTGGGGTTCGTGCCTTGCTCAAAGGCACCTCGGTAGTGCTCTGGAAGTGGACTGGCACGACCAATTTCTGGACTTGGTCCGTGCCAGGACTGGAACCGATATATACACACACATACACACACACATATACTGTGCCTCTCACTGCCTGCGTGACACAGCAAAAATGTCCATCACAGCCTCATGAAAAGGTTCAGCCTGTCTATTGACCACACAATCAAACAAGTAAGTTAAATCAGGATGCTTTTCACCATTTTGCTGCTCTTCCAGAGTGTGGAATGGACTGGTGCCAAATGTCGACACTCTGGTAAGATTTGATCCCCACTCCTTTTGGTACAGGTCCGCAGCTTCTGTTGGCCATGGCAGAAGTTCCATAGCAATCTTCACCTGACAGACACCCTCAGCCAGGACATTTGGAATCCCTTTGCCTGAAGCAAAATAAGGAGAATTTTAATTTTCATAAAAGTTTATTTTGATCATAGCTTTTTTAAGAAAGACACAAATGCACATACACACAAATATTGTGCAAAATCATGAAAGAGAAGGTATTTCATGCCAAATTATTTTGTAACAGGATGCTTTCTCAAATTTCAAAAGCAGGGTTGTTAAACTTTGGGTAAGAAAAATACTTTGGCACAGTATGACAAACTGTTAAGATTGTACCAAAACATATGGATTAGATTTTTTGGACAATTTATTTTGTTTCTCTGTAATGAATAGCAATTCATCCAGGGAGATCTGCAAAGTATAGAAAGGGGTTGGGCAAGTGGTGACAGGTCATGTGAACTTTCAAACAAAGTAGCATAATCAGTAACAATTATATTTAGGAAGTGTTTAATTATGTCTCAAAACTAGTTTGACAACTCTGAAAGCAAGTATACAAGTCTTACAAATACTAAATGTTTTGATAAAAAAAGGAGACTCACATAGAGAAGAAGACATGAGAGAAGTGGGATTAATATACAGGGCTATACACAAAATCCTCACAATGGCTTGAAATATTTGAGAAATTCTCAGGTTAAATCTATTGAAGTGCTGTAGAGAAAATAGTAGAAGTAGATCAAAAAACCTTGAACAGTGTGGCAATTCCAAGCATTCACAAACCGCTGAAGTTGGGGGATCGCCTCGCCTCTTTTGTCTCCCCGTGGATTCCGTCACGGCCTGCCCATCACAGCCCTCATCTCTCTCCATGGACTCAGCTGGAACCCTTTAGGTCCTTTAGGTGGCTCTTTTTTTCTCCTATTCCACCTTCTTTTTCATTTCGTTCCCATTTATGCTTCTCTCATTGTCCGCCTGACACACATATGGAAGGTGTGGGGATAAGGCGGATGTGCATGCCAATCTAATCCCTTGATTTAGTGGGGAAAAGAATATGGGTGGTGTTAGGAAAGCCACGTCCAATCTCATTAGCACTGAGAGCGATCGATACAGCTTTGGGTTGTGCTCAATGGGATTCACTGAAGGATTGTGAATTCTGTTCGCTGTAGATGACCTTTGCGACCGTTAATACTCACAAATCACACATGATCTATTGTGTGCTAGCGAGGCTAACAAGTGTGCAGACAGGCTGTTCATATAGAAGACACGGGCTTGGGAGAACCTACCTCTGCTGCACAGCTCAATGCATTGAGCACCCTCAAAGCTTTCATTTACCATCTAAATGGAGTCAAAGCATAAAGGGACTTTTGTAGATTATTTTACCTTTATCAGTTACAGCCCTACTGATACATCGGGGGCTGATATTTAAGGGTCAAGCACAGTATGTCCACACTGGAATAAGTGTTACCAAAAAGCATGTTGGGGGATTGAGAAAAGGTGTCATGAGAATGCAAATGTAACCCAACTCTAAAGCCCTTTTCACACATGCACAAAAACGTCCTTACAATTTCATAGTTTGCTGCGTGTTTGAACGCAAACAACTTTATCCATTATTTTTCACACCAGCCTCCTTGTAAAACTGCCGCTTAGAATCGGGGTGAGCCGATGTGTGAACACAGCAGGTTATATTGAAAATTTACAGTGAGCGAGCGGGCAAGGGTGATGACGTTCAAATCCTACGACTCGTGCAAAATCGGTGTGCTGCTTCATCCTCATTCCTGCTCAGAAGTATGAACATTACCATTCTTTGGTTGTTTGGGTGATGTCCAATTACATGTAGCAGTGATATGGAGGCAAAGCACTGTCATCATAGAGTCAGGGTCTGTTGCTTCATTTTGGATATGTTGTAAACAGAACACTGTGGCTGTTTTGGAAACCGCATATACTATACTAGTATTTGGCTAAAATGCAGTATGTGAACAAATACGAGATCTGCAGTATGCCAAAAATACCCGGATGTTTTACGTTTTTCTTTACAGTATGCATCAGACTAGTATCCCTCGTGTACTGGTTCCCACAATGCAAAGCGCCAGGTCAGAGGTCGTAATGACGGACAGCAACATCCATTATAACCTGGAAATAATCGCAATCAGACCAAACAACACAAAGGTACCACCAATGATCTTTTCTGATTCTCAAAATCATGAAAAACTGAATTAATCACTTGTCAGTTTCTTTAGGTCGTGACGGTAATCTACACTGTAGCAGCGTTTGTCGTCAGCTGGGCCGTTGTTTACTTTCCCATTCCAAGCCTAGCTATGCTGTACAGCAGGGGTCACCAACCTTTTTGAACCTGAGGGCTACTTCATGGGTACTGAGTCATACGAAGGGCACCCAGTTTGATACACTCTTCTGAAATAACAAATTTGCTCTGTTTGCCTTTAGTTATATATTATTATTAATGATTAATGATACTCATCTATGTGAAGACACTGATCATTTTTACAAAATAATCTTTTACATTTCATGAATACTCTTTTGAATGGCACACCATTTTCCCAATTTAAATTCACAACATTTCAGAACAGGCCTGCGGGCGCCTCATATGGTCCTTGCGGGCGACCTGGTGCCCGCGGGCACTGTGTTGGTGACCCCTGCTGTACAGCATAATAGCACCGACTGGCGGTCATACTACAAACTACTGTACAACATAGTATGCAGCACATGCGGCACTACATTGGATAATAGTACAGTATAGGCGGTTTCAAAAGCAGCCAAACATTTCCGTTGCCTCTTTTTAACATCATGTCTTGCCTCCTGAAGCCCCGCCCTCTTCCTGTTTGACAGGGAAAATCTCCCGCTGTGATGGACATATGTGAAAGGTCATGTGTGAAAGAGCTTTAGGTACATAAAGTGATAGATACTTAGTCATAAAACACAATTATGTTAATTATGTCACAGTGCGTTATAGGTAGATAACCTCAGTACTCATGTAAACTGAAAACTTCTTCAGGATTACCACAAGTTATTTATTCTCCTCCAAAATACAACGTAAGATGTACAGTGTTAGACCTTTAGTATTTTTGTCCCTCTTTAAGAATAAAATCCATCAATCAATCACATAACACATTTTCACAAGAACATTCACGCCAAGAATGGAAATCTAAGTGCTGCCTTGCTTCCATGAATGCAATATTCAATCATAGCCACATATTTATTTTAAAGTATGACGCTACAAAACATTTTGATGTATGCTGACTGATTTTGACATCTGTGTTCCTGGCAAAGCTTTGCCCTTTCTGCTACTATACGTCTGTTTTTTGAAGAGGAAATCTTATCTTGCCAGAGATAACCCACAGCTGAAACCAAAAACAGAGTTTCCTGGATAGAAGTGTGCCAAGTCTCGTTTTAGACATCTGGTCCAGACACCTCCGTCGACTGTCTGGAAGGGAAAAATCTGACGCATCACTGTAGCACTTGAGTGAAGGGACGTCCAGTTTTACTGCTGAGTTACAGCAAACTCAGACTTTCTCTGAAAAGATAAAAACATATACAGATGCACTTATTTTTGATCCTTCATAAAAGCCTCTAAACGGCTGACTTAACTGCAGCACAATGGGTCGATGACCTCCGGTTTAAGAGACGTTTGAAAGAGCTTTTCACTTGAGAAGATTTTTCCACTCATGCCCACTGAATTACATCAAATCTCTCGGAGTTTGAGCCTGCACTGTCCGACCCCTGCAGCCCACGGAGAGCAGGTCAGCCACTTTTTCAGGCAGTGAAGAGAGCAGCTCAGAGGGATAAGATCAGCCGTCAAACCACAAAGGAGCTTCTACCTCTACTTCTGCTGAAGTGCACCCTCTTGTACAGGTTGAGAGGCAGGAAGTGTGTGTGAACATGTCAAGTGCTTTGGGTTGTCAGTTTAAAGGAACTTGAAAAGTACAGATATGAAGCACTAATCAACTCCTTTTTCCTCCATTAAACAGTTTTTTCTCCACACTTATCAAGATGTCCAACTTTGTATCAAGTGCAGTTTTCGTTAGGTCTTTGTCTTTGTTATTTTGCTAGTCCTTCTGGTACTCTGTGTGAACGCCCAGGGCGCTGAGCTAAAACGCCCTCGGCAACAACAGTCGTCAATGTCACTTCTGCTTCTCCCTCACAGACCAATCAGAAATCAAGACGGGGTGGGACATAACATCAGGCTTTATCAACAACAATGGCGGAAGAGACGCTAGTCTGACGGGTCTTTTCGAGAGTACAATTTCCAGGTGTAGAGCGGCTGCTGATGTCAGCTCATGACTCATATACATTGATTTTATGTTTTCTTTGAATTAAAGCAAATAGTAAGCACACGGAGCAATCTTAAACACACCTAACGGACTTTACCAAGGGAAGCAGAAGTCAACTTGTGTAACCTACAGTAGCAACAATGAGCGCTGGTGAGAAGCGCTCTGAAACTGAAGTCTTCAGGGAGAAGTGACATTGACGAGCGTGGAACCCAGAAAGCGCCGTCTGTGGACACAGGCCCTATCACAACGGTACATTGATCCCAATGTTGATCTGGTGGTTGTTTTTTAAACGTACAGTATGTAAAATCTGCCGCAAGGGGGCTCTCAATCAAAACAATAACAAAAGAGATGACATCGCTCCTCGCAGGGTCTCATGGGATACTCCCCCCCCCGAAGACTTGATTTAATACTTTTGTGTATTTAGGAACAATACAACATGCACAGTTTTGATTAACGAGCATTACATTGTTTTTGTCATTGTTTGAATTAGAATGTTGAATAAAGTTTGGTTTGAAAAAAACCCAAAACATGACATCAAAGTGTTCAGGACGAATTCTGTAACCGGGTCATTGATGACATCACAACATTCTGACACACAGTTAGTAGCCTCAATCTCACAATTTAAAATCAGAACACCTCTGACTGCCTTCCTGAGCGCACGTGATTATTACTGTTAGCATTGATATTCACGAAACCCAAAGAATACATCAGAGATCTGCATTATTATAATATCTGTCTGTACCAGAGACCAACATGGCTCTTCTGTTGAACGACATCTCGAGGCGAAGCCGCCAACTGACAACTGTACCACAAAGTACATCTACATCACTTTCTCTGAACCTGAGGAGGAGCCACTGCCAGAGATTCCTGAACCAGAAGAGCTCGCTATCATCCATCAACTGACAACTGTATGGGAATACCTACAGGAATTGTTATCCATGCCCACTACCCCAGATCAGAGTGAGGACTGTAATGTGCCGTGCCTGTTTCCGGCTTTAGAAGATGAAAGTCTTGAACTGATCCCCCTTGATGTGCTGGCAAACATTCCCCTGCCACAGACTCCTCCTCCTGAAGTCGATGTGCACGATAAGGCATGGTCATCGTGTCTGAAGCAAAGAGGATTTTCCTATGAGGAACTTCTTCTGAAGCTTCGCAAGCTAAATCTGCAAGAGGATCCACAATCAACAAGTCCTGCAATTGATGTCATCATGCTGGACATGGGGTCCGAAGAGGCGAAATACCAAATGAACAACACTGGGTTTCCTTCTCTTGGAGATCCAAAGCTTTTGACAGAAGAACCACATCTTCCGAGTCCGATGGATGTGTCTAACATGCATGAGTCAAAGTCTGCGTGTTTAAAAAGAAGAGGGTTTCCGTCACCTGACCATGAAAGTCCTCTGAAGTTTGAAAAGCTAAATCTGCAGGAGGATCCACAACCGACAAGTCCTTCAATTGATGTCATCATGCTGGACATGGGGTCCGATGAGGCGAAATACCAAAGTGTGAACAACACTGGGTTTCCTTCTCTTGGAGATCCAAAGCTTTTGACAGAAGAACCACATCTTCCGAGTCCGATGGATGTTTCTAACATGCATGAGGCAAAGTCTGCGTGTTTAAAAAGAAGACGGTTTCCGAAACCTGACCATGAAAGTCCTCTGAAGTTTGAAAAGCTAAATCTGCAGGAGGATCCACAACCGACAAGTCCTTCAATTGATGTCATCATGCTGGACATGGGGTCCGATGAGGCGAAATACCAAAGTGTGAACAACACTGGGTTTCCTTCTCTTGGAGATCCAAAGCTTTTGCCTGGAGAACCACAGCCTCCGAGTCCGATGAATGTTTCTAACATGCATGAGGCAAAGTCCTCGTGTTTAAAAAGAAGACGATTTCCGTCACCTGACCATGAAAGTCCTCAGAAGATTCAAAAGCTGTACCCAGGTATGGGACATCCTGTAAGTCCGAGGGATGTTTCTAACATGCATGAGGCAAAGTCTGCGTGTTTAAAAAGAAAACGGTTTCCGTCACCTGACCATGAAAGTCCTCAGAAGATTCAAAAGCTAATGCCTCACTAAGAACTATCATCTTCAAGTCCTCCACCTGCTGACAAGATGTACCCAGGTATGGGACATCCTGTAAGTCCGATGGATGTTTCTAACATGCATGAGGCAAAGTCTGCGTGTTTAAAAAGAAAACGATTTCCGTCACCTGACCATGAAAGTCCTCAGAAGATTCAAAAGCTAATGCCTCAGAAGGAACTATCATCTTCAAGTCCTCCATCTGCTGACAAGATGGAATGGGAAACATCAGATTGCCAAGTGACAAAGAGCATGTTCCACACCTGCTCCTAAATGAACCCTGTGATCCCGAAGAGGTGCAGGAGGATAATCCCGCCCGGCTGTAGAATGGATTGTGACTGACTCCTCTTCACGCTGACTCCCAGGAGAGGAAGTACCTTGAGACCATCAGGACTCGACTACCTGAGGAGAAAAGCGATGGACAGCATGATGACGATGTCATATATCCTGCCTGGCTGGATGCTCCTTTGATTGATGTGTTTTAATTTTAAATGTTCCATGTGCACATATCTGTGTCACATCCAAATAAAACAAATACAAATTATAATAAATATCATACCTTTGTTTGTACCCTTGTTTTAGTGAACATCAAAAAAAGACTAAATATAAAAAGTAAGTATGGGATGTATGTCATTAAACTAAATGTGATTAGAATATATAAGAAACAACTTTATGTTTCTCTTACATTTGTTTTGCTAACTGCTGCTAATTCATTTCAAACTCAGAAGCAACTGCTTACACTTTATTTTAAGCACAGATAAAACAAATACTCAAGGTTGAAACTCTCCACCATAACACAAAGCATGGTGACCCACAGCTCTGCAGCAGGTTTAAAGGTTTATCACTTCTATGCAAAACAAGTTTGAACACAGTCTAGGCCTTCATCAGGTCTCAAAAAAGGTTAACTCCAGGATCCAGAAGAACTCATGCCATCGAGCAACAACAAAGAGCTGCACTTACCAAACATCACAACAAGGAGGAAAACGTGTTCTTAATACTCGAAGTATCACCAAATAAAATCAATTCTAGATCATCTAGAAAACACAAGTCTAAGGATTCACTTCTTGTGCAGCGTGCCAGCTCAGAAGGAGAAGGAGGAAGCCTTTCAAAGCTTTGCCAGCTGCCACTAATCGTTTAGGAGTAAGGCCTTTGAAAACAAGGAAAAAAGACCAGACAGGCCTCAAAACAGACTTTGACAAAACAAATCATTCATTTTTAAGAGTATTGGCATGACATGCAAAAAGCATGCTATCTATAAGGAGTACGCAGACTTAGACAAGAAAAGGAGAAAAGTTTGCATCATATTTGAAGGAGAAACAAGAGATTTTAAAGAGCTCAATGTGTGGTGTCACTCCTCTCGAACATTACGTTCCCAGTATGCAGGCATGCTTGTGGTACCTACAGTCTCTAAAAGTACTATTGGAGGTAGAGTCTTCATATATCAGGCCCTACTCCTTTGGATTAAAGTCTGCGTCCGGGAGGCAGACATCCTCTTACCGTTAAGAGTAAGCTTTTTGGGCTCGTTCAGGCTTGGACCAGCTCCTTATTATGCTGCTATAGGCTTACAGTGGACTGCAGGGGGGGCCTGGAACACTCTGGCCAGCTAATGCAAGTTTATGCAGAAGGTTTTCAAAGTCATGTACAATCACAATATCAAGAAGAGTATTCAGACTGCACACAGACTTGTCAAGGGAAGTAAATGCACTTATTGAGCTTAACGAGGAGAACAAAGAAGATCCATCCAAACTGCAAAGAGGCACATCTGGCAGAGAATCCACGACCTGGTCAGATTGGAAATGCAGTATTTCACTGTCATGTCCTCAAAATCCACAACCTCTTGGTCGGCAAGGTGGACCAATGCTGCTTTCAGGGGGTAAGTGACCCTGTTGTTTACTTCAGGCCACACTCGTTCGATCCTGTGATTCTGCAAAGGACAAACGTTTCTTTAAAAAGGTAGGCGAGTATATTAAAGAAACAAATTAAAGACATACAGTATCTAAAAAAAGATGAAACACCCAAATTGTTTATGATACCAACAACATCTTCCTTTGGGAGAATTTCAGGGGAAATTCAGGCATTGCTGCAGCACAAGACAAGTAGAAGAAGGTCAAATAAAACACAAATTTACACAGAATAGATTAGATAAATATAAATAAAAATGCGTTAATTTAATAATAATTTAATGAGTTAATAAATAATACTTTCACATGGACTGAGTAGGAAGTTTCCAGAGTGGGTTAATGTGTATCAATCAGTGTCATTGGTATAAATCCTTGATAATTAAGCTAGTTATCTATTACTGTACTGTATTTTGTGCACTTCTGCAATATTATATAACTTTATGTTATTATTGTTTAACCCAGATACTATTGATATAAATAAGAAGAAACAACACTTCTCCACTGAATTTGCTGTATGTTTCATGAGATATCCTATTTTCAAACTTTAATGCTATCTCTTTGATATTGCGACATTGTTCTAGTGCTCCACTTGAGGATGATGTGACAATGTATGTGCTTAATTGCTGCAGGATGTTACGTCTCTTGTGGCACTGTATACACCTCCATAACAGGGCACCATAACATAGCTATTTTCTAGTCAGTAACTTTAGTTTTTCTCTTAATGTTACAAGTGGAAATATTGTAACTATATCACTTATGAATTCAAATGGGAATGCAGTGAATTGATCAAAAACATTATGCCAGCAGTGGGCACTGTTGCCTTGTTATAAATAATAATAATAATAATAATACATTTTATTTATAGAGCGCTTTACAGGGTACTCAAAGACGCTTTACAGTTAAAACAGTGGAAATGCATTTACAAATAAAAACACACAATTAAAATCAAACACCGGTTGTCATAAATTAAAAGCAGTTTTGAACAGGTGGGTTTTGATAAGTTTTTTGAAGGTTGTTGGATGTGAGCAGTCTCTTATATGTTTTGGGAGAGAGTTTCAGAGGGAGGGGGCGGCTATTGAGAAGGCTCTATCGCCCCAGGTTCGGTGCTTGGTCCTGATGGGAGGGGCAAGGAGATTTGCTTCGGAGGAACGGAGGCTGCGGGAAGGGGTGTGATGATGGAGGAGGTCAGTGAGGTAGGAGGGTGATGGAGCGCTTTGTGGGTGAGGAGCAGGATTTTGAAGTGGATGCGTTGTTGGATCGGTAACCAAATGATCTTAGTTCAAGGTGAGCTACATGAATATCTGCTTTATCTGCTTTTGTCGTAATTATTAGTTATTGAATTGAGTTAGACCCTTTTATTTCTACCTTCTGTAGACAACACCTGTAGTGTAGTAGTAAAAATGCCAAGGAATGTCCTCCAAAATTTCCAAAATTTCTATTGTTAATATGTTTTTTATTCTCTGTTTTTTAATTGTCTTTTAATTCTTGCATTTTATTTAACTTTATTGTATAACATGTTATGATGTGAAGCACTTTGAGTCTGCCTTTTGTATGAAAAGCGCTATACAAATAAACTTGCCTTGCCTAGTGATGACCCATTGCATAAGCCAGCTACCTTTCAATGCCTTGCACATATGTTAGTGAACTAATATAAAGAAGAGAAAAAGGTGATATGTAGAGGGACATTTTCAAATACCCTGGTAGACTGAGTCTGTAGGTAAGGTGGCCTTTCTTGGCTAAACCTGTAGTTTGATAGCTTTTGCTGGACAAATAGCGACAGGTAAAATTCCCCGTCAACTCGCAGCTGATCCCAAAGACCATATGTCAGTACAGCATTCCTGTTAAACAGTAAATGGGGAAAAAGAAAGAAAATGTTAAGTGTGTCCAGGGGGCAGTCATGTTGTCAGAATTGAACCCCTTGAGAGGCATTTAAAAAAAACTTATGATTATGACGAATTCAAAATTCCTCACAGGTGGTTTCTTTTTCTATTGAATAATAAACAAAAGTAAAGTTCTTCCTGGCAAAGTTAATCAGGACATTAATCAGTAAAGGATAGCAATGCATCCAACAAACATTTTCTACATATGAGCAATTCAGACTACTTATATTGAACACACTTACCTAAACACTTCATCATAAATGATGAGGTTATGGATGGTGTTGAAGGCACTGGAGAAGTCAAAGAACATGACCCTCACAGTGCTGCCGGTGTTCTCCAGGTGAGTCCAGGATCTCCGCAGCAGGTAGATGACGGCGTCATCCACCCCGATGTCCGGTTGGTAGGTGAACTGCAGAGGATCCAGATGTGAAGTCACCAGGGGGCGGAGGTTGTTGAGGATGATCCTCTCCATGGTCTTCATCAGGTGAGAGGTGAGGGTCACAGGTGTCACAGGTGACCCCGTCCAGTGGTTAGGCTCCCTGGGGTGAGATGTCTTTGGGACTGGCACCACGCAGGAAGTCTTCCACAGAGTAGGACCCTCTCCAGACTCAGGCTCAGGTTGAAGATGTGCAGAAGAACTTCACAGAGCTGGTCTGCACAGTCCTTCAGGAGTCTGGAGCTGATGCCATCGGGACCTGTGGCCTTCCTAGCCTTGATCTTTCTCAGCTGACTTCTCACCTGATCAGCTGTTATGGAGAGGCCGTTTTATTCTTTCACTTTATTGTATGACATGTTATGATGTGAAGCACTTTGAGTCTGCCTTGTGTATGAAAAGCGCTATACAAATAAACTTGCCTTGCCTTGCCTTGCCGTTGGTGGAGGAGGAGGAGAGGAGGGCTGTTGAGGGGGGTGACAGGGTGCTCAGGTGGAGTGATTGAGAAGCGGGCTGGTCAGAGCTCTGCTGGTTGGGGGTGGGAGTGGGAGCAGAATCGAATCTATTGAAAAACAAATTCAGTTCATTTGCCCACTCCCTGTCTCCTGCTTCAGGGCCCCTCCCACGACCTCTGCTGTGACCTGAGATGTTATTCAGGCCTCTTCAGACTTCCCTTGCGTTGTTCTGTTGCAATTTCTCCTCCATCTTTGTCCTGTAGCTGGCTTTCCCCTCCTTGATTTTTTTCTTTAGCTCCTTCTGCACCCTCCTCAGCTCCTCTCTATCTCCGGATCTAAAAACCCACCTCTTTTCGAGCAGCAGGGTTTTCAGCTCAGGAGTCACCCAGGATTTGTTGTTTGAGAAACACCATACTTTTTTGGTGGGTACAGTGTTGCAGTGGGTTAGGCTGTCAATGTCCTCCCCATGTGGGCTGCACAGTACATCCCAGTCAGTGGTCTCGAAGCAGTCCTGCAGCGCCTCAGTGGCCTCCTTAGACCACTTATTCACATACATAGTTGTGGGGGGTTGTTTTTTCACCATAGGTATGTGGGCTGCAGTCTCACCAGGTGGTGGTCTGATCGTCCCAGTGGGGGGAGGGGTGATGATCTGTATGCATCCTTGGTGTTTGCATACAGTAAGTCCAAAGTTTTATTTTCCCTGTTATGGCAACATACTGAATGAAAAGTAGGGAGAGTGGCAGACAGGGAAGCGTGATTAAAGTCTCCTGAGATGAGAATAAGAGACTGGGGGTGCGATGTCTGTTGCTGAGACACCACACTGTGGATGAGTTCACAGGCTGCAGCAGCGTCCGCCGAGGGGGGGACGTATACAGTCACCGCGATGACGTGGGAGAACTCCCTCGGCAGGTAATATGGCCGCATGCTTACAGCCAGCAGCTCCACATCCTTAGTGCAGCGCTGTTCTTTAATGGCGATGTGTCCAGGGTTACACCATCTCTCATTCACAAACATCGCTATTCCCCCGCCTTTCCTCTTACCACTGTCTCTCGCGCTCCGGTCCGCTCTGACGAGGTGAAAGCCGTCCAAAGTTACGAGCGTGTCCTGTAGTGAGTTCATTCAGCCATGTCTCCGTGAACTGCATGATGCTGCACTCGCGGTATTCCCTCTGTAGCTGGGTGAGCGCCGTCAGCTCTTCCATCTTATTAGGGAGAGATCTTACATTCCCCATAATTAAAGACGGCACGGATGGTTTGTACTGTCTTTTCTTTTCCTGACACTTCACCCCGGCTCTGCATCCCCTTCTCCTCCTCCGTAGTTCGGCGGGGATGTCCAGTCTATCCGCTGGCTGTGTCCGAGGTTGGCACAGCGC
>CM036557.1:9169315-9236769 GCA_020745685.1 Tautogolabrus adspersus
GGGATTTTGGGGGAGACTGGGACGATCAGTTAAGACTTGTTTGAAAAGGGTGATGGGGAGAGCTTCTCTGAGCTAGCGTGTCTGCTGGCTCAGAAGCAACAATCAATTCAAGACCACTCACTTTTGTCTACAATGAACTTGAAGAACCTCAGCCTCTGACACCAGCTCACTTTCTGATTGGAAAGCGACTCTCCTCTTTGCCGCCTAAACTCTTTTATGATGCCAGCCAACCTGCCAACTCAAGCCATGAGGAACTAACCTGGAGATGGAAATATCGCCAGCGCCTTCTTAACGACTTTTGGACTCGCTGGAAAAAGGAGTACTTACTGGAGCTGAAAATCGGCCCATACATCAAAGACCTCACACTCTACACCAGTTCAAGGACCAGTATCTATATCAAGCATGAGAGAAGCTTCATGCATGAAGATATGCATTGAGGAAACTACGCAGTATTCAGACCAGTTACGAGCAATCTGGGAAATAGTCACTATAGGCATCTCAAGCGGTAAGGGTGAAGAATGAACAAATGACCTCAAGGCCCAACACAACTTTGACAGGTCAGTAAAGTACAGCAATGGACCATATGAAGTGGAGTTACCATGGCAGCGACATGCACCTGAACTCCCAAACAATCTGAGAATTGCCAAAAAGAGATTTGAAGGGCTGAAAAGAAAATTAAAGACTGATAACACTGTTCCAGAAATACAATGACTAGACTATATTTAACAAGGAATATGTGAAGAATATGATCATCAGCTAAGATATTTGACCCCATGGTTGATGAAAATATGTTTTTTGATTAAATTGCAACATTTTGCTGATAAAAAGATTTTTGCTGAATAAACCGCAAATTTTGATGAGAAAATGTTTAACGCGGACCTGTCACAAACTTTGACAACATGGTTAATATGCATACTCAGTATCATACATGTAGGTCAAAATAACCTCTATTCAGAACGCTTATTGAAAATTCCATGGGGCTGCTGTGGAGCCATTTTGCAACAGTCAGGCATGAAAGCAATTTCCCACGAACATTTCACAAACTTTTTATTTCTGTGCAAATTGTGGTGAGTTTTGTTATATGTCCATAATGCAGTCAAAGAGGCAGGAGAATATTATAAGTTGCATTCAAAAAGGTTCCTCGCTAAGAGGTCGGTGCTTGGTCCTGTAATATTGTTTACAACAAAAAGAGTCAATACATGTTTTCAAAACATGACTTACAAACTGTTATCTGTTATTAAAGCTGAGAAATCCACTCATTCAGCTACAACCAAAGAAAAACAAACAAGCAAAAATCATTACCAGCAGTTAACAAACCATCACAGGCTAGGAACATTCACACAAACAGCCAACCATTAAATGCAAAAATGGAATCAATCCTAACATTTTCAAAGCCAGCTTTTTCATTTGACATGCCAACATTTTGCAGCTCAAAACACAGAGGGCAGCAGGGGGAAAGCAAACAAGCTAGCAAGCAGATGGAGAGGTAGGCCACAGAGACAGAGTGATTGACATAGCTGTCTGACTTGACAGGCTTTCAGTATACACAGACAGCAGAAACAACAAAGCTGACAGGAAAAACACGTTTCAGTTCATAGAATAGTATTTGACTCACGTTTGATGTGAACGGCTGTTCGGTCTCCAAGTATCCCTCTGCACTTGTTCCTGTGAAAGCAATCTTGTTTGTTGACAGCATTTTTTGACATACTTTCTTGCAAATGCCCTTCACTCAGAGCATGTTCTCTGATATGATCAGCACCTCAAAACCAGGTAGATATCCCAGCTTTTTCATTTGACATGCCAACCTTTCGTATGGGGCGCCGATAGTGTGCGTAACTTTACAATCAGCGCCCCACACTTTCGCAGCTCAAAACACAGACAACAGAAGGGGAAAGTTTGGGGGAAAGCAAACAAGCTAGCAAGCAGACAGAGAGGTAGGCCACAGAGACAGAGTGATTGGCATCACAAATGTCTGAATCACTTTTTTGATGTACAAGTCACAAATCAAGTCTTAAAGTATGATCGAAACAAGGAAATTAAAAAAAATGATGCTTCAAGGCCGGCAGTTTCAAACAATCTCTCATGCAATTAACCCAACAACAAGCAGATCTCCTGTACAGGCTAAAAACAATCAACAACAAGCAGACCTCCTGTACAGGCTAAAAACAATCAACTCTATTGGTCAACACATGTCTCTAAACTACTGTTGACAGAAAGTGGAATCAGTTCCAAAATTGTCAAAAGCCTCGGTGGGCTTTCATCCTCAATGTGTTACAGTGCACACAACAGAAACAATGTTTAAAGTGTTAGGCAATCTAGAGACCCGTAGCTACGCTGCCGTCTTCATCTGTGTAACATGCTGTGATGACCACATTAGCTAGTCACAGTTTGGTATGTGTACTTGTAATGTAGAGATGTTCATTTGTTTATCTTCGATAGTTCACATTGCAGCAGAAATAACTTGGGTTAAAAGTACAATTCATAATTCATGTGTTTGGTCTATTTCATTTCAGTGAAAAAAGATAGTTGTTGTATCTTTAGTTCAGTGATGCAGTAATTGATATTCTTAATGTTGAGTTATATTGATAACATGGTTAATCATATTAAATCACCTCAGTTTATATGTTAAACGCTTGTGAACAGTGAGTTAAACATTCCACAAGCTGGCAGTATTTGTTTAGTAATGGGTTTGACCGCTGTTCCAAGTGCCGTAAAGTAGTGTTGTAAAAGTAGAATGTTTTGAACGAGAACTTCAGAGAACAAAATATTCAGTACAACGACAGAGTTGAAGAGGATTTGTTGTTAATGTAATGGTTCACAGTTTCATCAGTAAAGATGAAGTAAACTCAACAGTAATGTCCGGTCATTTTTTTAGAAGTTACAGCTAAGGTCCCACATTTTTTGGTGCCGAAACCCGGGAGCAGGAGACTAATTCAAACTCGCCGATAGATGTGAAGTCCAGAGGAGTGGTTTCAGATACTTATGGAGGATTGTTGTGTTCCATGTTGCTTCAGATGATTCCAAGTGAACAAGCGCACACATGAAAGGGGTTCAGGACAAGAGTTGAGGGTTCCTGAGCTCATCGCATTCTTACAAGGGGAAGTTGAAAGCAGAGAGCGCGCCATGCACTTAACCAAAGCAGGAAGCTTTAACAAGGACCCCCAATCCGCTCATCAGCCCCGACATAAACCAGTCAGGTAATGAAAAATACAGAAAACCAAACTTTCCATCAGCTGCAGCACTTCACATGAGCAGTTCAAACTCTCCCCAAGCCTGTCTACTATGCGAGAGCACGAGTCATAAAACAACGGACAAAGGCATATTGCCAAATTCTGTCGCACAAAGGGTGTTTCATGCAGCACATGTGAAAGGAGACACCATCCCACAATGTGTGACAAAGATGAAAAGACTGAACCTTCATGTAGTGCTCAAGAGACAACTGATACCCTCATCTCTGCTGTGGCTCCCCAAACTGTAAAGAAAAGCACAGGGAAGCAACACACAGTTCTCCTGCAAACGGTTACAGCTTGGGCAGAGGGAACAACAGGGAAAAAGAAGGTGCGCTGCCTGATGGATGGAGGAAGCCAGCAGAGCTTTGTACTTGAGAAACAGGTAAAGACACTTGGATTGCCAACAGTGAAAAAAGAAACCTTAAAGCTTCACACCTTTGGCAGTGACACTGTCAGTAAAGTACAGCAATGGACCATATGAAGTGGAGTTACCGTGGCAGCAAGATGCACCTGAACTCCCAAACAATCTGAGAATTGCCAAAAAGAGATTTGAAGGGCTTAAAAGAAAATTAAAGACTGATAACACTGTTCCAGAAATACAATGATGTAAAAGAAGACTTTTCAACAAGGAATATGTGAAGACATCCCAGAGACTAGACACACAGAAAGGACTGAGAGGAGTAATGCTGAGTACTACCTGCCTCAACATGCAGTTATTAGAGAGGACAAAGTTACCACCAAGCTGAGTGTCTGCTGGCATGAACCTCTGTAAGTGTAACACAAACTCCTCAGAACTGAAGGCTAATTGGCTGCAAGATAATTTTGACTTTACCCTGGAACCTGAAGTACACGGCTGTGTGTTGAAGGTGCTCGGTCTGGTACGGAGGCCAGGCTCGGATGACTTTGTTTTCAACCACAGACATCTCATGGACATCTTCAGATTGAGGGAGAACACGAAGGAGTGTCCTGCGATCATCATCTAAGATATTTGACCCCATGGGTTTCCTGACACCCTTTACAATAAGAGTGAAATGTCTATTTCAGGGTATGTGGCAAAGGGGCATCAGCTGGAACGACAAACTGCCGGATGATCTCTTTCAAAGGTGGCAAAAATGGTGCAAAACTGCATCGGATAGTTATTCCCGGATGGTATGGAACTGACACAGAGCAGAATGGTTCATGTGTTCAGCGACGCAAGTGAGAAGGCTTACAGTGTAGTAGCATATCTCCAAGGACAGACAGCTGAGGGTAAGACTGCGACTAGACTGGCTATGTCCAAAGCAAGAGTAGCACCCATTAAAAAGCTTATGGTACCACGTCTTAAGTTAATGGGGGCTCTGGTTGCAGCTAGACTGGGAAAAAAAATCTGCTAACGGCAATGGACATGCAACAAACACAAATCAGAATGTGGTCAGATTCTATGATAGACAATCCAATGGATTCACAGCTCAGCACAGAAATCGAAACAGTTCATTGCTAAGCGAGTGATAGAGATAGTCGCTGACCATGCCGGAAACCTTATCACATTGGAGTGGGAAATGTAACCGTTACCACAAGAGGCTAGACAGCCTCAAACCTTAAAGAGGAGGAGCACTGGTGGCGGGACCTCCATTTTTGAGTTCAGCAATTCAGCTGGAGACATTCAATGAAGACCTTTTTGAAGATGAGGTAAAAGCTGAGCTAAGGCCAAGCCATGTCACAGTCCAGCTAAGCAGCACTGGAACAACACCACCAGAGCCTCTGCTAAACCTGGAAAACTACAGCAAACTCAAGTATGTATTCAGAGTTACAGCGTGGGCCAAACGATTCGTCCATAACACTCGCTCAAGTGACAAGAGACAAGGAGAGCTGACAGCCAGTGAGTTGGCTGAGGCTGAAAGACACTGGATTTGGAAGTCACAAAATCAGGGTTTCCAGAAGGAGATAAGTCAAATAAATGCAGGCCAAGACATTCAAAAGAACTCAAAAATCATAGACTTGAAGCCATTTCTCGATGAAAATGATTTGGTGTGTGTAGGAGGAAGACTGCAACACTCCAACTCTAGCTTCAGTGAACAACATCCATGGATTTTGCCTTCAAATCATAGACTGTCAGACATGCTGATCAAATCCACACATGATCAAGTGATGCAAGCGGGTATGAAAGACACCTTGATGCAACTGAGAGATAAGAAAAATATTGGATTCCTTGAGCCCGACAAATGGTAAAGGATCATCACAACTTGCAATACTTACTGCACCTCTTCCAAGAGACCAAATTACAGAATCACCTCCCTTTGAAACAGTTGGAGTTGACTTTGCAGGTCCTCTTTATGTCAAGAACAAGAGTACAGTGGAAAAGGCATACATAGCATTGTTCACCTGCGCTGTGATTCGTGCAGTGCGTCTTGAATTGGTGTCAGACCTGTCAACAGAAAAATTCCTCATGGCTTTCAAAAGATTTATATCAAGACAAGGCCAGGACTTTCACACAAGCGGATCAGGACCTCAGAGCACTCTGGAAGGCTATTAAGGAGCCTGAGCTTCTGAATTATTTCTCAGAAAGAGGGATCACGTGGAAGTACATTACAGAGCGAGCAGCCTGGTGGGGGGGGGGGGGGGGGGATTTTGGGAAAGACTGGGACGATCAGTTAAGACTTGTTTGAAAAGGGTGATGGGGAGAGCTTCTCTGAGCTAGCGTGTCTGCTGGCTCAGAAGCAACAATCAATTCAAGACCACTCACTTTTGTCTACAATGAACTTGAAGAACCTCAGCCTCTGACACCAGCTCACTTTCTGATTGGAAAGTGACTCTCCTCTTTGCCGCCTAAACTCTTTTATGATGCCAGCCAACCTGCCAACTCAAGCCATGAGGAACTAACCTGGAGATGGAAATATCGCCAGCGCCTTCTCAACGACTTTTGGACTCGCTGGAAAAAGGAGTACTTACTGAAGCTGAAAATCGGCCCATACATCAAAGACCTCACACTCTACACCAGTTCAAGGACCAGTATCTATATCAAGCATGAGAGAAGCTTCATGCATGAAGATATGCATTGAGGAAACTACGCAGTATTCAGACCAGTTACGAGCATTCTGGGAAATAGTCACTATAGGCATCTCAAGCGGTAAGGGTGAAGAATGAACAAATGACCTCAAGGCCCAACACAACTTTGACAGGTCAGTAAAGTACAGCAATGGACCATATGAAGTGGAGTTACCATGGCAGCGAGATGCACCTGAACTCCCAAACAATCTGAGAATTGCCAAAAAGAGATTTGAAGGGCTGAAAAGAAAATTAAAGACTGATAACACTGTTCCAGAAATACAATGATGTAATACTAGACTATATTTAACAAGGAATATGTGAAGAATATGATCATCAGCTAAGATATTTGACCCCATGGTTGATGAAAATATGTTTTTTGATTAAATTGCAACATTTTGCTGATAAAAAGATTTTTGCTGAATAAACCGCAAATTTTGATGAGAAAATGTTTAACGCGGACCTGTCACAAACTTTGACAACATGGTTAATATGCATACTCAGTATCATACATGTAGGTCAAAATAACCTCTATTCAGAACGCTTATTGAAAATTGCATGGGGCTGCTGTGGAGCCATTTTGCAACAGTCAGGCATGAAAGCAATTTCCCACGAACATTTCACAAACTTTTTATTTCTGTGCAAATTGTGGTGAGTTTTTTTATATGTCCATAATGCAGTCAAAGAGGCAGGAGAATATTATAAGTTGCATTCAAAAAGGTTCCTCGCTAAGAGGTCGGTGCTTGGTCCTGTAATATTGTTTACAACAAAAAGAGTCAATACATGTTTTCAAAACATGACTTACAAACTGTTATCTGTTATTAAAGCTGAGAAATCCACTCATTCAGCTACAACCAAAGAAAAACAAACAAGCAAAAATCATTACCAGCAGTTAACAAACCATCACAGGCTAGGAACATTCACACAAACAGCCAACCATTAAATGCAAAAATGGAATCAATCCTAACATTTTCAAAGCCAGCTTTTTCATTTGACATGCCAACATTTTGCAGCTCAAAACACAGAGGGCAGCAGGGGGAAAGCAAACAAGCTAGCAAGCAGATGGAGAGGTAGGCCACAGAGACAGAGTGATTGACATAGCTGTCTGACTTGACAGGCTTTCAGTATACACAGACAGCAGAAACAACAAAGCTGACAGGAAAAACACGTTTCAGTTCATAGAATAGTATTTGACTCACGTTTGATGTGAACGGCTGTTCGGTCTCCAAGTATCCCTCTGCACTTGTTCCTGTGAAAGCAATCTTGTTTGTTGACAGCATTTTTTGACATACTTTCTTGCAAATGCCCTTCACTCAGAGCATGTTCTCTGCTATGAGCAGCACCTCAAAACCAGGTAGATATCCCAGCTTTTTCATTTGACATGCCAACCTTTCGTATGGGGCGCCGATTGTAAAGTTGCGCACACTACAAATAACAACAACATTTCTCCACATTTAGCCCTAAAACTTCACTCTTTATTCACATTTAGAGAAATATCTGTGAACTTATTGGCAAATATAAATGTTAAATATTATATCTAAATGTTATATATAAATGTTAAAAATACATCTCCTGATTCTAAATATTTAGCAACGATTTCTAAATATTTAGTTCAGATTTCTAAATATTTAGTTCAGATTTTTAATTATTTAGCTGAGACTCTAAAAATTTAGCAACGATTTATATATAACATTTAGATAAAACATTCAACATTTAGATATAATATTTAACATTTATATTTGCCAATAAGTTCACAGATATTTCTCTAAATGTGAATAAAAAGTGATGTTTTAGGGCTAAATGTGGAGAAATGTTGTTGTTATTTGTAGTGTGCGTAACTTTACAATCAGCGCCCCACACTTTCGCAGCTCAAAAAACAGACAACAGAAGGGGGAAAGTTTGGGGGAAAGCAAACAAGCTAGCAAGCAGACAGAGAGGTAGGCCACAGAGACAGAGTGATTGGCATCACAAATGTCTGAATCACTTTTTTGATGTACAAGTCACAAATCAAGTCTTAAAGTATGATCGAAACAAGGAAATTAAAAAAAATGATGCTTCAAGGCCGGCAGTTTCAAACAATCTCTCATGCAATTAACCCAACAACAAGCAGACCTCCTGTACAGGCTAAAAACAATCAACAACAAGCAGACCTCCTGTACAGGCTAAAAACAATCAACTCTATTAGTCAACACATGTCTCTAAACTACTGTTGACAGAAAGTGGAATCAGTTCCAAAATTGTCAAAAGCCTCGGTGGGCTTTCATCCTCAATGTGTTACAGTGCACACAACAGAAACAATGTTTAAAGTGTTAGGCAATCTAGACGATGTGTAAGCTAGCATCAAGAGACCCATAGCTACGCTGCCGTCTTCATCTGTGTAACATGCTGTGATGACCACATTAGCTAGTCACAGTTTGGTATGTGTACTTGTAATGTAGAGATGTTCATTTGTTTATCTTCGATAGTTCATATTGCAGCAGAAATAACTTGGGCTAAAAGTACAATTCATAATTCATGTGTTTGGTCTATTTCATTTCAGTGAAAAAAGATAGTTGTTGTATCTTTAGTTCAGTGATACAGTAATTGATATTCTTAATGTTGAGTTATATTGATAACATGGTTAATCATATTAAATCACCTCAGTTTATATGTTAAACGCTTGTGAACAGTGAGTTAAACATTCCACAAGCTGGCAGTATTTGTTTAGTAATGGGTTTGACCGCTGTTCCAAGTGCCGTAAAGTAGTGTTGTAAAAGTAGAATGTTTTGAACGAGAACTTCAGAGAACAAAATATTCAGTACAACGACAGAGTTGAAGAGGATTTGTTGTTAATGTAATGGTTCACAGTTTCATCAGTAAAGATGAAGTAAACTCAACAGTAATGTCCGGTCATTTTTTTAGAAGTTACAGCTAAGGTCCCACATTTTTTGGTGCCGAAACCCGGGAGCAGGAGACTAATTCAAACTCGCCGATAGATGTGAAGTCCAGAGGAGTGGTTTCAGATACTTATGGAGGATTGTTGTGTTCCATGTTGCTTCAGATGATTCCAAGTGAACAAGCGCTTACATACACACATGAAAGGGGTTCAGGACAAGAGTTGAGGGTTCCTGAGCTCATCGCATTCTTACAAGGGGAAGTTGAAAGCAGAGAGCGCGCCATGCACTTAACCAAAGCAGGAAGCTTTAACAAGGACCCCCAATCCGCTCATCAGCCCCAACATAAACCAGTCAGGTAATGAAAAATACAGAAAACCAAACTTTCCATCAGCTTCAGCACTTCACATGAGCAGTTCAAACTCTCCCCAAGCCTGTCTAATATGCGAGAGCACGAGTCAAAACAACGGACAAAGGCATATTGCCAAATTCTGTTGCACAAAGGGTGTTTCATGCAGCACATGTGGACGGAGACACCATCCCACAATGTGTGACAAAGATGAAAAGACTGAACCTTCATGTAGGGCTCAAGAGACAACTGATACCCTCATCTCTGCTGTGGCTCCCCAAACTGTAAAGAAAAGCACAGGGAAGCAACACACAGTTCTCCTGCAAACGGTTACAGCTTGGGCAGAGGGAACAACAGGGAAAAGGAAGGTGCGCTGCCTGATGGATGGAGGAAGCCAGCAGAGCTTTGTACTTGAGAAACAGGTAAAGACACTTGGATTGCCAAACCTTAAAGCTTCACACCTTTGGCAGTGACACTGTCAGTAAAGTACAGCAATGGACCATATGAAGTGGAGTTACCGTGGCAGCAAGATGCACCTGAACTCCCAAACAATCTGAGAATTGCCAAAAAGAGATTTGAAGGGCTGAAAAGAAAATTAAAGACTGATAACACTGTTCCAGAAATACAATGATGTAAAAGAAGACTTTTCAACAAGGAATATGTGAAGACATCCCAGAGACTAGACACACAGAAAGGACTGAGAGGAGTAATGCTGAGTACTACCTGCCTCACCATGCAGTTATTAGAGAGGACAAAGTTACCACCAAGCTGAGTGTCTGCTGGCATGAACCTCTGTAAGTGGAACACAAACTCCTCAGAACTGAAGGCTAATTGGCTGCAAGATAATGTTGACTTTACCCTGGAACCTGAAGTACACGGCTGTGTGTTGAAGGTGCTCGGTCTGGTACGGAGGCCAGGCTCGGATGACTTTGTTTTCGACCACAGACATCTCATGGACATCTTCAGATTGAGGGAGAACACAAGGGAGTGTCCTGCGATCATCAGCTAAGATATTTGACCCCATGGGTTTCCTGACACCCTTTACAATAAGAGTGAAATGTCTATTTCAGGATATGTGGCAAAGGGGCATCAGCTGGAACGAGAAACTGCCGGATGATCTCTTTCAAAGGTGGCAAAAATGGTGCAAAAACTGCATCGTTAGTAATTCCAGAGCAGAATGGTCGTGGTCAAGTTCTTCATGTGTTCAGCGACGCAAGTGAGAAGGCTTACGATGTAGTAGCATATCTCCAAGGACAGACAGCTGAGGGTAAGATTGCGACTAGGCTGGCTATGTCCAAAGCAAGAGTAGCACCCATTAAAAAGCTTATGGTACCACGTCTTGAGTTAATGGGGGCTCTGGTTGCAGCTAGACTGGGAAAAAAAATCTGCTAACGGCAATGGACATGCAACCAACCCAAATCAGAATGCGGTCAGATTCTATGATAGTCATCCAATGGATTCACAGCTCAGCACAGAAATCGAAACAGTTCATTGCTAAGCGAGTGATAGAGATAGTCACTGACCATGCCAGAAACCTAGTCAAATAGGAGTGGGAAATGTGACCGTTACCACAAGAGGCCAGACAGCCTCAAGCTTCAAAGAGGAGGAGCTCTGGTGGTGGGTCCTCCATTTTTGAGTTCAGCGATTCAGCCGGAGACATTCAATGAAGAGCTTTTTGAAGATGAGGTAAAAGCTGAGCTAAGGCCAAGCCATGTCACAGTCCAGCACTGGAACAACACCACCAGAGCCTCTGCTAAACCTGGAAAACTGCGCTGTGATTCGTGCAGTGCATCTCGAATTGGCGTCAGACCTGTCAAGAAAGAAAAATTCCTCCGGGCTTTCAAAAGATTTATATCAAGACGAGGCCAGGACTTTCAAACGAGCGGATCAGGACCTCAGAGCACTCTGGAAGGCTTTTAATACAAGTTGACATTATTTCTCAGAAAGAGGGATCACGTGGAAGTACATTACAGAGCGAGCAGCCTGGTGGGGGGGGGGGGGATTTTGAGAGAGACTGAGACGATCAGTTAAGACTTGTTTGAAGAGGGTGATGGGGAGAGCTTCTCTGAGCTAGCGTGTCTGCTGGCTCAGAAGCAACAATCAATTCAGGACCACTCACCTTTGTCTACAATGAACTTGAAGAACCTCAGCCTCTGACACCAGCTCACTTTCTGATTGGAAGACTTTTGGACTCGCTGGAAAAAGGAGTACTTACTGGAGCTGAAATTGGCCCATACATCAAAGACCTCACACTCTACACCACTGAAAAAAGATGGATTGGAGACAACAAAACACCTCGCCAGATTTGGAGAACTGGAGTGATCACAGATCTGTGCCTGGGTAGAGATGGATTTGTGAGATCCTGTGCTGTGCGCACATCGGACAGGACAATATTAAGACGACCAGTCCAACTCTTATATCCTTTGGAGATGAAATTTCATGAACAGTCTTCATGGGGGGGAGGATGTTGTATCTTTAGTTCAGTGATACAGTAACTGATATTCTTAATGTTGAGTTATATTGATAACGTGGTTTATCATATTAGAAATCACCTCAGTTTATATGTTAAACAAAAGGTGGCAGTATTTGTTTAGTAAAGTAGTGTTGTAAAAGTAGAATGTTTTGAAGGAGAACTTCAGAGAAGAAAATATTCAGTACGATGACAGAGTTGAAGAGGATGTGTTGTAAATGTAATGCTTCACAGTTTCATCAGTAAAGTGACGTAAACTCAACCGTGATGTCCGCTCATCTTTTAAGAAGTTACAGCTAAGTTCCCACAGTTGTAACGGTAACTGTGGTCCTGAAACTGAGCGTGTTACTGATATTGTGAAATATGTACATTTGTTTATTCATATTTTTATACTAATGTCACTCAATACAGACGAGTGGAGGCAACAGTCGCCTGTTTACTTACCTGTTTCCTCTTTACTATTCTCCCCTATTTAAGGGTACAACATTTGGAGACACCGCTGGGATGTTTGGCTGGAGGAGCATCCCTAAGCTGTAGTGGAAACCTCTCGTCCAGCATCCCTCAAACTACCCAGGCTGATAAGGAAGGAGCTCAGAGCAGTGGTTGAGGCGTTCTTCAGACAAACATTGGCACCTTGTATCCTGAAGTAAGCAGAAGTGACCACTGAAGCAGCACTGAAGTCTAATAAACCCCTTGTTTTACTGCTTAGGCTAACTTATCTGATAAAATGCAACCTGATTCAGTTCTCAGGACCTGCAAAAGAATATGTGACTGGCAAGACTAGCAGTCCTAATAAAGTATCTGAACGGGAAGAACTGTCTGACTTATAGGATGAGGGAATGTCAGGTCTCCTTAATGTTCAGGACATAATAGACAAAGTCAAAATGATAACAATGAGTGATCAGGGAGACCTCCTAGAAGGTGGAGATATGATGGCCTTGCTATCACAAGAAAAAGAAAACAATGCATGAACAACTGAGCACAAGCATAAACATTCCTGCAAAGTCAAGTATATTTGGACAAATAGGCGAGCCAGGGCAAAAAGATCGGTTAACCTTCTCTAGCCTTGCCAGACAGACTGAAAGCCGGCTCAGCATAGGCTACCTAGAGCTAGAGATCGATCATTGATGCTGTTATCCATGCTATCACACCAGGGTCAAACATTTGAACAACAAATGAAAGAATCAGTGTGCCTGAACATGGCTCCATGCAGACTGAGTGTCGAGTACAGGCCCCACCTTTTAGAGAGGATAAGACTCTAATTTTTGAGCCTCATGAGTACCCACGGTGGCCTGAAGGACTAGACTTTTGTGATACTCGTATCAGTACAGGCAGACAGGGTCCCAAAGATTATTGTAAGTGTTCAAAACACGACAAGTCATGACATCAACTGCCAGGGGTAACTTTTATTGAAACTGTGCTGTCTGAGGTCAGAGTAACTTATCAATTTATTTAAGACAGATCACCTGCCAACTGCATCCATCAACCATGTCCGGGCTCAGACCTCCAGTGAAAGCACACATGCTCACGAGCAATGGGATCCTCCTGTTGATTGGACACACCTTGATGACAACCGGAGACAAATGGTAACCCAAATGTTGAGGAGTCAGGGTCATTCTCCAGAAATGATGATGACATAGGCTGTGTTGAAAATCTGAAAATGAACATTTCACTTAAAGATGATGAGCCAGTGTCAAAAATGTATCCTTCTGTTCCAAAACCCTTCAACAAAGAAATGAAAGGCTACTTACAAGACTTGATAGCACAAGGTTGGGTTGAAAAGTCCATTTCATCCTTGTTGAGTTTTGAACCCAGGTCATTAAAGCGGTAGCGGAAAAGATCAACTTCCTGTCTTCTGTGTAAGAAAAAATGATTGTACTTTGCTTTGCTTATGTATTGACTACAGGTAGCTCAACAGGAAGACTCACTCAGACTGCCACCCAATACCCAGAGTACAGGACATTATGGACAATCTGGGAGGAAACACACTTTTCAATGCTCGACTAGGGTACAACCATCTCTAAACGCACAACACATCGAACATTGAAGCAGATGGGCTGCAGCAGCAGAAGACCACACCGGGTGCCGCTCCTTTCAGCTAGGAACAGGAAACTGAGGCTACAGTTCGGACAGGCTCACCAAAATTGGACAATAGAGGATTGGAAAAATGTTGCCTGGATGAGTCTCGATTTCTTCTGCGACATTCAAGTGGTAGGGTCAGAATTTGGCGTGAACAACATGAAAGCGTGGATCCATCCTTTCTTGTATCAACGATTCAGGCTGGTGGTGGTGGTGTAATAGTCTGGGCGATATTTTCTTGGCACACTTTGGGCTCCTGTGTACCAATTGAGCATCGTTTAAATGCCACAGCCTACCTGAGTATTGTTGCTGACCATGTCCATCCCTTGATGACCACAGTGGTTCTGACGGCTACTGGCCAGCAGTGTAACGTGCCATGTCACAAAGTTCATATCATCTCAAATTGGTTTCTCGAACATGAAGCTTGAACGAGAGTACACCATGATCAGGGGGGTGAGTTTGAAAACCAACTGTTCCCACAACTGCAAAAGTACTGTGGATGTGCAGGGTTGAGAACTACACCGTACCGGCATCAAGGAAATGGCCAGGTAGAAAGATTGAACCGAAGGTTACTCCCGATGTTAAAGACAAGGAAAGATTCCCTAAAGAAACTGACCTATGCATATAATTGCACTCGCAGAGAAGTTACTGGATCCTTACCCTTCTGACGCTCCCCAAGGTTGCCAGTTGACATGTTGTTCAACTTGAGTTCAGACCACAGAGATGGTAATCTTCAAAAACGAGATGGAAAAGTGGAAATAGGGCATGGAAGAAGCGTTTAAGATCACAAGAGAAAATGCTGACAGAGCTGCAAAGAGAAGTAAGTCACATTTTGACAGTGAGCTGAGAAGCTCAGTATTACAGCCTGGTAATTGTGTTTTAGTCAGGAACTTGACTCATCTTGGTGACCCTGGAAAACTGAGAAATCACTGAAGAAACACTGCTCACCAAAAATGATGGTTGTAACGGTACTTGTGGTCCTAAAACTGAGCGTGTTACTGATTTGTTATTAAAACTGTATACTAATGTAACTCAATACAGGCAAGTGTCGCATGTTTTCTTCGTTCCACTGTACTACTATTCTCCCCTATTTTAAAAGGTACAACACCAGCAGCAGGGAGAAATGAAGAAGCAAATCAGCAATCAAGCAAAACGAGAATCAACTGCTCAGTCCATTGAAAACTTTAAATCTTTGCTTAAAACTCACCTCTTTGCTCTGGCTTTTAATACAAGTTGACATTTTGAAATTTTATTCATGCTCCTGTTTATCGTGTTTTCATTGTGTTTCATTCTTTTTGTTATTTTATTTGTTGTTTTTACATTGTGGGATTTTTTATGCTTGTTCAGCACTTTGGTCAATCTAGGTTGTTTTAAATGTGCTATAGAAATAAAGATTGATTGATTGAACGCAGAAAGAGAAAAACAGTAGAAAAAGATGGAAAAATAGAATACAGAGTAGGTAGGAGGGATGTAACGATACCCTCCATTTATGATTGATTGTTATTTTCAAATTTTTACAAAAATATAATTGAAGTGATTTTCTATATATATTTTAATTTTAATTTTATTTCAGTTGTGTCATGAAAATACAAAATGTAATTTATCCTTTTTTTATAAACATAAGACATTAAGTGCTATATTTTTTCTGCATAAATGGTGACGCTGATAACAGAAGCTAAAAGCAGCCAAGAGCTCCCTCTGCTGGTTAAAAAAAACCTCACTATCGTGAGGTATCGTTATATCGTTTTTTGTCATAATCACTTCTCTCAGTCCAGTCTGGGCTACAGTTTTAAATAGGGCTCTGAAGAATTGCATCTAGACTTTTTAAGTGAATTTCAAAGTGGAGTAGGAAGCAAACAGACACATATCAAATCTTAAAGAAAACAACAACGAAAATTATCAATATGTATGGAGGACAAACTGTTATTTAATAGTGTAGTATTCAGGAAAAAAAGCACCCAGGGCCTACTAAGTTTAACAAACCAAGCAAGAGGGAATTCTCCAGCAGCTAGCAGCCTTTGTCCACAGGCTGCAATCAACCACAGGTGGTGAACAAGCTGTTCAACAGCTCACAAGAAACTCATGCGCTGTAAAAACACAAGTAAAAAGTATTAATATAGGCCAACGAATCAAATGCATGAATAGTACACTTTAATTCAGAAGCTTTGTTTGTAAAAAGTTGCATTTAAACCAACAAGCCAAGAAGAAGAAGAGCAATACCAACAGCAAGCAGAACTCGACACCAGACCAGCCAACAGGTATGCAAAGTTCAGTAAGTTCAAACATTTTCAAAAGCCTCAGCGGGCTTTCTTATTCCAGGCAGCAGAAAGCAATACAGCAGATAGAGACAAAGAAAAATACACAGCTCATAGCAAAACCTCCAAATCATCAAGAACAAAGCCAGCAGTTACATAGACACACAAACATAGCAGCAGACAGGTTTAGCAAAGAAAATTGGATAGAGGAGATAAAAACAGAAAAAGAAATAATTAAAAATTTGACTCACCTTTGGAAGTTTTTTTTCATGGCCACATGGTGCTCTGTTCCTGGCCACATGGTGCTCTGTTCCTGTTAAGGCCGGTTTAAGAAAGTTAGTCATCAAGAAGAAAGCTAGTACTGAGACAGAAAGAGCAAGACTTGAATGATTTTGACTCACATTTTAAAGTAATTTTCTTCCATGGAAAAAGTATTCATGTCCAGTACCCGCTCCAAGAGTTCCTTTGAAAACAGTTTTCAGAAAGTTAGCCATCAGGAAGCAAACAAGCTAGCAAGTAGAAAGACAGGTAGGCTACTGAGAGAGAGAAACAAATAAAACATTTAAAAATTAACAAAGGAAAAAGTATCTAACTTACTCTTTGAAGGCTTTAAAGTGAAGTCCCACTGCAGTTTTCACTGTGAAGGCGTTTGAGAGCTTTTCCCTCCATATTTGACCAACAATGCTAGCTCCTGCTACTAGCAACAGCAGAAAGCTAGCTAATTGTCCAGCATATTTTTTAAATAGGCTCACTTTCTATAGTTTGTAGTGAGAAAGAAGTTTTAAAGGCTTCATAATTAAATTATTTGAAAAACTAATAAAAATTAGTTTGCAAAAACCACTCTGTTTTACCTTAAAACTCGACGTTTGACTGCTCTCGACTTTCACTGCAGTCAACTGACGTGAGAGGGAAAAAACGGCAGGTGTACTTAATAACTTTTAACGAGAGGGGTGTGAGTATGCCATGCTAGATGGCCAGCTAGTGGCCCAGCCATGGTAGTGGCCCAGCCATGCTAGTGGGCAAGCATTAGCCACATTTAAGCTGTGTACATACCAAACGCGAAAAAAAAATTTCTCGTTAATTGCGCTAGCGAACATCATCGCGTTGATCAAATTTATTTAAGCACAATTTCACAATTTGCCCGTCTGACAAACGAAAGGCTGAGGGGGAGGGGCTTGTTTGTTTGCGTCTTCTTGCGACGAGTCCATCACGACGCACGACACGATTTTGCGTCATTCCATTGACTTTCTATGTACTTTTGTAGTGCGACAGATTAAATTTGCGTTTGGTGTGTACACAGCTTAAGGCTACGTCTTTTTTGCTTAGGAGCTCTTTAGTGGCTTTGTCCTTTTCATTTTGAAACATTAGGACTGTTGAAAATCAACTTCTATGGAAATAACCCAGGTCATTCCAGTTCTGTCTCAACCTCCTTTTTAGGTGTAACCGCTTTTAACCACTAGGCCTACGCCAGAAACTCTCTTGCTCTGCTTTCTATTTTAGGGGCTTTGTCCTTTCTGTTTCAGGACAGCTTAAAATGTTTCCCAGTGAGAGATATCCAAACCAAATCTTGATGGGTTGAATGGGATTCGATCACTCAACCTCTTGGATGAGAGTCCACTATCTTAACCACTACACCACCTTGTTGCTGTCTTTGCTTGCTCTTTTGGGGGCTTTGTCCTTTTCACTTTATTGTGTGACATGTTATGATGTGAGGCACTTTGAGTCTGCCTTGTGTATGAAAAGCGCTATACAAATAAACTTGCCTTGCCTATACAAATAAACTTGCCTTCTTTTCAGGACAGCAGGATAGTTTAAAATGTTTCCCAGTGAGAGATATCCAAACCAAATCTTGAAGGGTGGAATGGGATTCGATCACTCAACTTCTTGGATGACAGTCCACTCTCTTAACCACTACACCACCATGTTGCCATCTTTGCTTGCTCTTTTGGGGACTTTGTCCTTTTCTTTTCAGGACAGCAGGATAGTTTAAAATGTTTCCCAGTGTGAGATATCCAAACCAAATCTTGAAGGGTGGAATGGGATTCGATCACTCAACCTCTTGGATGAGAGTCCTCTCTCTTAACCACTACACCACCATGTTGCTGTCTTTGCTTGCTCTTTTGGGGGCTTTGTCCTTTTCACTTTATTGTATGACATGTTATGATGTGAAGCACTTTGAGTCTGCCTTGTGTATGAAAAGCGCTATACAAATAAACTTGCCTTGCTTATACAAATAAACTTGCCTTCTTTTCAGGACAGCTTAAAATGTTTCCCAGTGTGAGATATCCAAACCAAATCTTGAAGGGTGGAATGGGATTCGATCACTCAACCTCTTGGATGACAGTCCACTCACTTAACCACTACACCACCATGTTGCTGTCTTTGCTTGCTCTTTTGGGGGGTTTGTCCTTTTCTTTTCAGGACAGCGGGATAGTTTAAAAAGTTTCCCAGTGGGAGAAATCCTGATCAAGTTTTGATGGGTGAAATGGGATTTGATCATTCAACCTCTTGGATGAGAGTCAACGCTCTTAACCACTACACCACCATGTTGCTGTCTTTGCTTGCTCTTTTTGGGGGTTTGTCCTTTTCTTTTTAGGACATCAGGATAGTTTAAAATGTTTGAAATGTTTCCCAGTGGGAGACATCCAGATCAAGTCTTGATGGGTGAAATGGGATTTGATCATTCAACCTCTTGGATGAGAGTCAACGCTCTTAACCACTACACCACCATGTTGCTGTCTTTGCTTGCTCTTTTGGGGGGTTTGTCCTTTTCTTTTCAGGACATCAGGATAGTTTAAAATGTTAGAAATGTTTCCCAGTGGGAGACATCCAGATCAAGTCTTGATGGGTGAAATGGGATTTGATCATTCAACCTCTTGGATGAGAGTCAACGCTCTTAACCACTACACCACCATGTTGCTGTCTTTGCTTGCTCTTTTGGGGGGTTTGTCCTTTTCTTTTCAGGACATCAGGATAGTTTAAAATATTTGAAATGTTTCCCAGTGGGAGACATCCAGATCAAGTCTTGATGGGTGAAATGGGATTTGATCATTCAACCTCTTGGATGAGAGTCAACGCTCTTAACCACTACACCACCATGTTGCTGTCTTTGCTTGCTCTTTTGGGGGGTTTGTCCTTTTCTTTTCAGGACATCAGGATAGTTTAAAATGTTTGAAATGTTTCCCAGTGGGAGACATCCAGATCAAGTCTTGATGGGTGAAATGGGATTTGATCATTCAACCTCTTGGATGAGAGTCAACACTCTTAACCACTACACCACCATGTTGCTGTCTTTGCTTACTCTTTTTGGGGGTTTGTCCTTTTCTTTTTAGGACATCAGGATAGTTTAAAATGTTAGAAATGTTTCCCAGTGGGAGACATCCAGATCAAGTCTTGATGGGTGAAATGGGATTTGATCATTCAACCTCTTGGATGAGAGTCAACGCTCTTAACCACTACACCACCATGTTGCTGTCTTTGCTTGCTCTTTTGGGGGGTTTGTCCTTTTCTTTTCAGGACATCAGGATAGTTTAAAATGTTTGAAATGTTTCCCAGTGGGAGACATCCAGATCAAGTCTTGATGGGTGAAATGGGATTTGATCATTCAACCTCTTGGATGAGAGTCAACACTCTTAACCACTAAACCACCATGTTGCTGTCTTTGCTTACTCTTTTTGGGGGTTTGTCCTTTTCTTTTCAGGACATCAGGATAGTTTAAAATGTTTGAAATGTTTCCCAGTGGGAGATATCCAAACCAAATCTTGAAGGGTGGAACGGGATTTGATCACTCAACCTCTTGGATGAGAGTCCTCTCTCTTAACCACTACACCACCATGTTGCTGTCTTTGCTTGCTCTTTTGGGGGCTTTGTCCTTTTCACTTTATTGTATGACATGTTATGATGTGAAGCACTTTGAGTCTGCCTTGTGTATGAAAAGCGCTATACAAATAAACTTGCCTTGCTTATACAAATAAACTTGCCTTCTTTTCAGGACAGCTTAAAATGTTTCCCAGTGTGAGATATCCAAACCAAATCTTGAAGGGTGGAATGGGATTCGATCACTCAACCTCTTGGATGACAGTCCACTCTCTTAACCACTACACCACCATGTTGCTGTCTTTGCTTGCTCTTTTGGGGGGTTTGTCCTTTTCTTTTCAGGACAGCGGGATAGTTTAAAAAGTTTCCCAGTGGGAGAAATCCTGATCAAGTTTTGATGGGTGAAATGGGATTTGATCATTCAACCTCTTGGATGAGAGTCAACGCTCTTAACCACTACACCACCATGTTGCTGTCTTTGCTTACTCTTTTTGGGGGTTTGTCCTTTTCTTTTTAGGACATCAGGATAGTTTAAAATGTTTGAAATGTTTCCCAGTGGGAGACATCCAGATCAAGTCTTGATGGGTGAAATGGGATTTGATCATTCAACCTCTTGGATGAGAGTCAACGCTCTTAACCACTACACCACCATGTTGCTGTCTTTGCTTGCTCTTTTGGGGGGTTTGTCCTTTTCTTTTCAGGACATCAGGATAGTTTAAAATGTTAGAAATGTTTCCCAGTGGGAGACATCCAGATCAAGTCTTGATGGGTGAAATGGGATTTGATCATTCAACCTCTTGGATGAGAGTCAACGCTCTTAACCACTACACCACCATGTTGCTGTCTTTGCTTGCTCTTTTGGGGGGTTTGTCCTTTTCTTTTCAGGACATCAGGATAGTTTAAAATATTTGAAATGTTTCCCAGTGGGAGACATCCAGATCAAGTCTTGATGGGTGAAATGGGATTTGATCATTCAACCTCTTGGATGAGAGTCAACGCTCTTAACCACTACACCACCATGTTGCTGTCTTTGCTTGCTCTTTTGGGGGGTTTGTCCTTTTCTTTTCAGGACATCAGGATAGTTTAAAATGTTTGAAATGTTTCCCAGTGGGAGACATCCAGATCAAGTCTTGATGGGTGAAATGGGATTTGATCATTCAACCTCTTGGATGAAAGTCAACACTCTTAACCACTACACCACCATGTTGCTGTCTTTGCTTACTCTTTTTGGGGGTTTGTCCTTTTCTTTTTAGGACATCAGGATAGTTTAAAATGTTAGAAATGTTTCCCAGTGGGAGACATCCAGATCAAGTCTTGATGGGTGAAATGGGATTTGATCATTCAACCTCTTGGATGAGAGTCAACGCTCTTAACCACTACACCACCATGTTGCTGTCTTTGCTTGCTCTTTTGGGGGGTTTGTCCTTTTCTTTTCAGGACATCAGGATAGTTTAAAATGTTTGAAATGTTTCCCAGTGGGAGACATCCAGATCAAGTCTTGATGGGTGAAATGGGATTTGATCATTCAACCTCTTGGATGAGAGTCAACGCTCTTAACCACTACACCACCATGTTGCTGTCTTTGCTTGCTCTTTTGGGGGGTTTGTCCTTTTCTTTTCAGGACATCAGGATAGTTTAAAATGTTTGAAATGTTTCCCAGTGGGAGACATCCAGATCAAGTCTTGATGGGTGAAATGGGATTTGATCATTCAACCTCTTGGATGAGAGTCAACGCTCTTAACCACTACACCACCATGTTGCTGTCTTTGCTTGCTCTTTTGGGGGCTTTGTCCTTTTCTTTTCAGGACAGCTTAAAATGTTTCCCAGTGGAGAAATCCTGATCAAGTCTTGATGGGTGGAATGGGATTCGATCACTCAAACTCTTGGACGAGAGTCAACTCTCTTAACCACTACACCACCATGTTCCTGTCTTTGCTTGCTCTTTTGGGGGGTTTGTCCTTTTCTTTTCAGGACATCGGGATAGTTTAAAATGTTTGAAATGTTTCCCAGTGGGAGACATCCAGATCAAGTCTTGATGGGTGAAATGGGATTTGATCATTCAACCTCTTGGATGAGAGTCAACACTCTTAACCACTACACCACCATGTTGCTGTCTTTGCTTACTCTTTTTGGGGGTTTGTCCTTTTCTTTTTAGGACATCAGGATAGTTTAAAATGTTTCCCAGTGGGAGACATCCAGATCAAGTCTTGATGGGTGGAATGGGATTCGATCATTCAACCTCTTGGATGAGAGTCAACGCTCTTAACCACTACACCACCATGTTGCTGTCTTTGCTTGCTCTTTTGGGGGGTTTGTCCTTTTCTTTTCAGGACATCAGGATAGTTTAAAATGTTTGAAATGTTTCCCAGTGGGAGACATCCAGATCAAGTCTTGATGGGTGAAATGGGATTTGATCATTCAACCTCTTGGATGAGAGTCAACACTCTTAACCACTACACCACCATGTTGCTGTCTTTGCTTACTCTTTTTGGGGGTTTGTCCTTTTCTTTTTAGGACATCAGGATAGTTTAAAATGTTAGAAATGTTTCCCAGTGGGAGACATCCAGATCAAGTCTTGATGGGTGAAATGGGATTTGATCATTCAACCTCTTGGATGAGAGTCAACGCTCTTAACCACTACACCACCATGTTGCTGTCTTTGCTTGCTCTTTTGGGGGGTTTGTCCTTTTCTTTTCAGGACATCAGGATAGTTTAAAATGTTTGAAATGTTTCCCAGTGGGAGACATCCAGATCAAGTCTTGATGGGTGAAATGGGATTTGATCATTCAACCTCTTGGATGAGAGTCAACACTCTTAACCACTACACCACCATGTTGCTGTCTTTGCTTACTCTTTTGGGGGGTTTGTCCTTTTCTTTTTAGGACATCAGGATAGTTTAAAATGTTAGAAATGTTTCCCAGTGGGAGACATCCAGATCAAGTCTTGATGGGTGAAATGGGATTTGATCATTCAACCTCTTGGATGAGAGTCAACGCTCTTAACCACTACACCACCATGTTGCTGTCTTTGCTTGCTCTTTTGGGGGGTTTGTCCTTTTCTTTTCAGGACATCAGGATAGTTTAAAATGTTTGAAATGTTTCCCAGTGGGAGACATCCAGATCAAGTCTTGATGGGTGAAATGGGATTTGATCATTCAACCTCTTGGATGAGAGTCAACGCTCTTAACCACTACACCACCATGTTGCTGTCTTTGCTTGCTCTTTTGGGGGGTTTGTCCTTTTCTTTTCAGGACATCAGGATAGTTTAAAATGTTTGAAATGTTTCCCAGTGGGAGACATCCAGATCAAGTCTTGATGGGTGAAATGGGATTTGATCATTCAACCTCTTGGATGAGAGTCAACACTCTTAACCACTACACCACCATGTTGCTGTCTTTGCTTACTCTTTTTGGGGGTTTGTCCTTTTCTTTTCAGGACATCAGGATAGTTTAAAATGTTTGAAATGTTTCCCAGTGGGAGACATCCAGATCAAGTCTTGATGGGTGAAATGGGATTTGATCATTCAACCTCTTGGATGAGAGTCAACGCTCTTAACCACTACACCACCATGTTGCTGTCTTTGCTTGCTCTTTTGGGGGGTTTGTCCTTTTCTTTTCAGGACATCAGGATAGTTTAAAATGTTTGAAATGTTTCCCAGTGGGAGACATCCAGATCAAGTCTTGATGGGTGAAATGGGATTTGATCATTCAACCTCTTGGATGAGAGTCAACGCTCTTAACCACTACACCACCATGTTGCTGTCTTTGCTTGCTCTTTTGGGGGCTTTGTCCTTTTCTTTTCAGGACAGCTTAAAATGTTTCCCAGTGGAGAAATCCTGATCAAGTCTTGATGGGTGGAATGGGATTCGATCACTCAAACTCTTGGACGAGAGTCAACTCTCTTAACCACTACACCACCATGTTACTGTCTTTGCTTGCTCTTTTGGGGGGTTTGTCCTTTTCTTTTCAGGACAGCGGGATAGTTTAAAATGTTTGAAATGTTTCCCAGTGGGAGACATCCAGATCAAGTCTTGATGGGTGAAATGGGATTTGATCATTCAACCTCTTGGATGAGAGTCAACGCTCTTAACCACTACACCACCATGTTGCTGTCTTTGCTTACTCTTTTTGGGGGTTTGTCCTTTTCTTTTTAGGACATCAGGATAGTTTAAAATGTTTCCCAGTGGGAGACATCCAGATCAAGTCTTGATGGGTGGAATGGGATTCGATCATTCAACCTCTTGGATGAGAGTCAACGCTCTTAACCACTACACCACCATGTTGCTGTCTTTGCTTGCTCTTTTGGGGGGTTTGTCCTTTTCTTTTCAGGACATCAGGATAGTTTAAAATGTTTGAAATGTTTCCCAGTGGGAGACATCCAGATCAAGTCTTGATGGGTGAAATGGGATTTGATCATTCAACCTCTTGGATGAGAGTCAACACTCTTAACCACTACACCACCATGTTGCTGTCTTTGCTTACTCTTTTTGGGGGTTTGTCCTTTTCTTTTTAGGACATCAGGATAGTTTAAAATGTTAGAAATGTTTCCCAGTGGGAGACATCCAGATCAAGTCTTGATGGGTGAAATGGGATTTGATCATTCAACCTCTTGGATGAGAGTCAACGCTCTTAACCACTACACCACCATGTTGCTGTCTTTGCTTGCTCTTTTGGGGGGTTTGTCCTTTTCTTTTCAGGACATCAGGATAGTTTAAAATGTTTGAAATGTTTCCCAGTGGGAGACATCCAGATCAAGTCTTGATGGGTGAAATGGGATTTGATCATTCAACCTCTTGGATGAGAGTCAACACTCTTAACCACTACACCACCATGTTGCTGTCTTTGCTTACTCTTTTGGGGGGTTTGTCCTTTTCTTTTTAGGACATCAGGATAGTTTAAAATGTTAGAAATGTTTCCCAGTGGGAGACATCCAGATCAAGTCTTGATGGGTGAAATGGGATTTGATCATTCAACCTCTTGGATGAGAGTCAACGCTCTTAACCACTACACCACCATGTTGCTGTCTTTGCTTGCTCTTTTGGGGGGTTTGTCCTTTTCTTTTCAGGACATCAGGATAGTTTAAAATGTTTGAAATGTTTCCCAGTGGGAGACATCCAGATCAAGTCTTGATGGGTGAAATGGGATTTGATCATTCAACCTCTTGGATGAGAGTCAACGCTCTTAACCACTACACCACCATGTTGCTGTCTTTGCTTGCTCTTTTGGGGGGTTTGTCCTTTTCTTTTCAGGACATCAGGATAGTTTAAAATGTTTGAAATGTTTCCCAGTGGGAGACATCCAGATCAAGTCTTGATGGGTGAAATGGGATTTGATCATTCAACCTCTTGGATGAGAGTCAACGCTCTTAACCACTACACCACCATGTTGCTGTCTTTGCTTGCTCTTTTGGGGGGTTTGTCCTTTTCTTTTCAGGACATCAGGATAGTTTAAAATGTTTGAAATGTTTCCCAGTGGGAGACATCCAGATCAAGTCTTGATGGGTGAAATGGGATTTGATCATTCAACCTCTTGGATGAGAGTCAACACTCTTAACCACTACACCACCATGTTGCTGTCTTTGCTTACTCTTTTTGGGGGTTTGTCCTTTTCTTTTCAGGACATCAGGATAGTTTAAAATGTTTGAAATGTTTCCCAGTGGGAGACATCCAGATCAAGTCTTGATGGGTGAAATGGGATTTGATCATTCAACCTCTTGGATGAGAGTCAACGCTCTTAACCACTACACCACCATGTTGCTGTCTTTGCTTGCTCTTTTGGGGGGTTTGTCCTTTTCTTTTCAGGACATCAGGATAGTTTAAAATGTTTGAAATGTTTCCCAGTGGGAGACATCCAGATCAAGTCTTGATGGGTGAAATGGGATTTGATCATTCAACCTCTTGGATGAGAGTCAACGCTCTTAACCACTACACCACCATGTTGCTGTCTTTGCTTGTTCTTTTGGGGCGTTTGTCCTTTTCTTTTCAGGACAGCAGGATAGTTTAAAATGTTTTTCAGTGGGAGAAATCCTGATGAAGTTTGATGGGTGGAATGGGATTTGATCATTCAACCTCTTGGATGGGAGTCAACTCTCTTAACCACTACACCACCATGTTGCTGTCTTTGCTTACTCTTTTGGGGGGTCTGTCCTTTTCTTTTCAGGACAGCAGGATAGTTTAAAATGTTTCCCGGTGGGAGAAATCCTGATCAAGTCTTGATGGGTGGAATGGGATTCGATCACTTAACCTCTTGGAGGGGAGTCAACTCTCTTAACCACTACACCACCATGTTGCTGTTTTTGCTTGCTCTTTTGGGGGGTTTGTCCTTTTCTTTTCAGGACAGGAGGAAAGTTTAAAATGTTTCCCAGTGAGAGATATCCAAACCAAATCTTGTAGGGTGGAATGGGATTCGTTCACTCAACCTCTTGGATGAGAGTCAACACTCTTAACCACTACACCACCATGTTGCTGTCTTTGCTTGCTCTTTTGGGTGGTCTGTCCTTTTCTTTTCAGGACAGCAGGATAGTTTAAAACGTTTTCCAGTGAGAGATATCCAAAACAAGTCTTGATGGGTTGAATGGTATTCGATCACTCAACCTCTTGGATGGGAGTCAACACTCTTAACCACTACACCACGATGTTGCTATATTTGCTCGCTCTTTTGGGGGGTTTGCCATTTTCTTTTCAGGACAGCAAGATAGTTTAAAATGTTTCCCAGTGGGAGAAATCCTGATCAAGCCTTGATGGGTGGAATGGGATTCGATCACTCCACCTCTTGGATGAGAGTCAACGCTCTTAACCACTACACCACCATGTTGCTGTCTTTGCTTGCTCTTTTGGGGGGTTTGTCCTTTTCTTTTCAGGACATCAGGATAGTTTAAAATGTTTGAAATGTTTCCCAGTGGGAGACATCCAGATCAAGTCTTGATGGGTGAAATGGGATTTGATCATTCAACCTCTTGGATGAGAGTCAACACTCTTAACCACTACACCACCATGTTGCTGTCTTTGCTTACTCTTTTTGGGGGTTTGTCCTTTTCTTTTTAGGACATCAGGATAGTTTAAAATGTTAGAAATGTTTCCCAGTGGGAGACATCCAGATCAAGTCTTGATGGGTGAAATGGGATTTGATCATTCAACCTCTTGGATGAGAGTCAACGCTCTTAACCACTACACCACCATGTTGCTGTCTTTGCTTGCTCTTTTGGGGGGTTTGTCCTTTTCTTTTCAGGACATCAGGATAGTTTAAAATGTTTCCCAGTGGGAGACATCCAGATCAAGTCTTGATGGGTGAAATGGGATTTGATCATTCAACCTCTTGGATGAGAGTCAACGCTCTTAACCACTACACCACCATGTTGCTGTCTTTGCTTGCTCTTTTGGGGGGTTTGTCCTTTTCTTTTCAGGACATCAGGATAGTTTAAAATGTTTGAAATGTTTCCCAGTGGGAGACATCCAGATCAAGTCTTGATGGGTGAAATGGGATTTGATCATTCAACCTCTTGGATGAGAGTCAACACTCTTAACCACTACACCACCATGTTGCTGTCTTTGCTTACTCTTTTTGGGGGTTTGTCCTTTTCTTTTCAGGACATCAGGATAGTTTAAAATGTTTGAAATGTTTCCCAGTGGGAGACATCCAGATCAAGTCTTGATGGGTGAAATGGGATTTGATCATTCAACCTCTTGGATGAGAGTCAACGCTCTTAACCACTACACCACCATGTTGCTGTCTTTGCTTGCTCTTTTGGGGGGTTTGTCCTTTTCTTTTCAGGACATCAGGATAGTTTAAAATGTTTGAAATGTTTCCCAGTGGGAGACATCCAGATCAAGTCTTGATGGGTGAAATGGGATTTGATCATTCAACCTCTTGGATGAGAGTCAACGCTCTTAACCACTACACCACCATGTTGCTGTCTTTGCTTGCTCTTTTGGGGGCTTTCTCCTTTTCTTTTCAGGACAGCAGGATAGTTTAAAATGTTTCCCAGTGGAGAAATCCTGATCAAGTCTTGATGGGTGGAATGGGATTCGATCACTCAAACTCTTGGACGAGAGTCAACTCTCTTAACCACTACACCACCATGTTCCTGTCTTTGCTTGCTCTTTTGGGGGGTTTGTCCTTTTCTTTTCAGGACAGCAGGATAGTTTAAAATGTTTGAAATGTTTCCCAGTGGGAGACATCCAGATCAAGTCTTGATGGGTGAAATGGGATTTGATCATTCAACCTCTTGGATGGGAGTCAACACTCTTAACCACTACACCACCATGTTGCTGTCTTTGCTTACTCTTTTTGGGGGTTTGTCCTTTTCTTTTTAGGACATCAGGATAGTTTAAAATGTTTCCCAGTGGGAGACATCCAGATCAAGTCTTGATGGGTGAAATGGGATTTGATCATTCAACCTCTTGGATGAGAGTCAACGCTCTTAACCACTACACCACCATGTTGCTGTCTTTGCTTGCTCTTTTGGGGGGTTTGTCCTTTTCTTTTCAGGACATCAGGATAGTTTAAAATGTTTGAAATGTTTCCCAGTGGGAGACATCCAGATCAAGTCTTGATGGGTGAAATGGGATTTGATCATTCAACCTCTTGGATGAGAGTCAACACTCTTAACCACTACACCACCATGTTGCTGTCTTTGCTTACTCTTTTTGGGGGTTTGTCCTTTTCTTTTTAGGACATCAGGATAGTTTAAAATGTTAGAAATGTTTCCCAGTGGGAGACATCCAGATCAAGTCTTGATGGGTGAAATGGGATTTGATCATTCAACCTCTTGGATGAGAGTCAACGCTCTTAACCACTACACCACCATGTTGCTGTCTTTGCTTGCTCTTTTGGGGGGTTTGTCCTTTTCTTTTCAGGACATCAGGATAGTTTAAAATGTTTGAAATGTTTCCCAGTGGGAGACATCCAGATCAAGTCTTGATGGGTGAAATGGGATTTGATCATTCAACCTCTTGGATGAGAGTCAACGCTCTTAACCACTACACCACCATGTTGCTGTCTTTGCTTACTCTTTTGGGGGGTCTGTCCTTTTCTTTTCAGGACATCAGGATAGTTTAAAATGTTTGAAATGTTTCCCAGTGGGAGACATCCAGATCAAGTCTTGATGGGTGAAATGGGATTTGATCATTCAACCTCTTGGATGAGAGTCAACGCTCTTAACCACTACACCACCATGTTGCTGTCTTTGCTTGCTCTTTTGGGGGGTTTGTCCTTTTCTTTTCAGGACATCAGGATAGTTTAAAATGTTTGAAATGTTTCCCAGTGGGAGACATCCAGATCAAGTCTTGATGGGTGAAATGGGATTTGATCATTCAACCTCTTGGATGAGAGTCAACGCTCTTAACCACTACACCACCATGTTGCTGTCTTTGCTTGCTCTTTTGGGGGGTTTGTCCTTTTCTTTTCAGGACATCAGGATAGTTTAAAATGTTTGAAATGTTTCCCAGTGGGAGACATCCAGATCAAGTCTTGATGGGTGAAATGGGATTTGATCATTCAACCTCTTGGATGAGAGTCAACGCTCTTAACCACTACACCACCATGTTGCTGTCTTTGCTTGCTCTTTTGGGGGGTTTGTCCTTTTCTTTTCAGGACATCAGGATAGTTTAAAATGTTTGAAATGTTTCCCAGTGGGAGACATCCAGATCAAGTCTTGATGGGTGAAATGGGATTTGATCATTCAACCTCTTGGATGAGAGTCAACACTCTTAACCACTACACCACCATGTTGCTGTCTTTGCTTACTCTTTTTGGGGGTTTGTCCTTTTCTTTTCAGGACATCAGGATAGTTTAAAATGTTTGAAATGTTTCCCAGTGGGAGACATCCAGATCAAGTCTTGATGGGTGAAATGGGATTTGATCATTCAACCTCTTGGATGAGAGTCAACGCTCTTAACCACTACACCACCATGTTGCTGTCTTTGCTTGCTCTTTTGGGGGGTTTGTCCTTTTCTTTTCAGGACATCAGGATAGTTTAAAATGTTTGAAATGTTTCCCAGTGGGAGACATCCAGATCAAGTCTTGATGGGTGAAATGGGATTTGATCATTCAACCTCTTGGATGAGAGTCAACGCTCTTAACCACTACACCACCATGTTGCTGTCTTTGCTTGCTCTTTTGGGGGGTTTGTCCTTTTCTTTTCAGGACATCAGGATAGTTTAAAATGTTTGAAATGTTTCCCAGTGGGAGACATCCAGATCAAGTCTTGATGGGTGAAATGGGATTTGATCATTCAACCTCTTGGATGAGAGTCAACGCTCTTAACCACTACACCACCATGTTGCTGTCTTTGCTTGCTCTTTTGGGGGGTTTGTCCTTTTCTTTTCAGGACATCAGGATAGTTTAAAATGTTTGAAATGTTTCCCAGTGGGAGACATCCAGATCAAGTCTTGATGGGTGAAATGGGATTTGATCATTCAACCTCTTGGATGAGAGTCAACGCTCTTAACCACTACACCACCATGTTGCTGTCTTTGCTTGCTCTTTTGGGGGGTTTGTCCTTTTCTTTTCAGGACATTAGGATAGTTTAAAATGTTTGAAATGTTTCCCAGTGGGAGACATCCAAAACAAGTCTTGATGGGTTGAATGGGATTCGATCACTCAACCTCTTGGATGAGAGTCAACACTCTTAACCACTACACCACGATGTTGCTATCTTTGCTCGCTCTTTTGGGGGGTTTGCCATTTTCTTTTCAAGACAGCAAGCTAGTTTAAAATGTTTCCCAGTGGGAGAAATCCTGATCAAGTCTTGATGGGTGAAATGGGATTTGATCATTCAACCTCTTGGATGAGAGTCAACACTCTTAACCACTACACCACCATGTTGCTGTCTTTGCTTACTCTTTTGGGGGGTTTGTCCTTTTCTTTTTAGGACATCAGGATAGTTTAAAATGTTAGAAATGTTTCCCAGTGGGAGACATCCAGATCAAGTCTTGATGGGTGAAATGGGATTTGATCATTCAACCTCTTGGATGAGAGTCAACGCTCTTAACCACTACACCACCATGTTGCTGTCTTTGCTTGCTCTTTTGGGGGGTTTGTCCTTTTCTTTTCGGGACATCAGGATAGTTTAAAATGTTTGAAATGTTTCCCAGTGGGAGACATCCAGATCAAGTCTTGATGGGTGAAATGGGATTTGATCATTCAACCTCTTGGATGAGAGTCAACGCTCTTAACCACTACACCACCATGTTGCTTTCTTTGCTTGCTCTTTTGGGGGGTTTGTCCTTTTCTTTTCAGGACATCAGGATAGTTTAAAATGTTTGAAATGTTTCCCAGTGGGAGACATCCAGATCAAGTCTTGATGGGTGAAATGGGATTTGATCATTCAACCTCTTGGATGAGAGTCAACGCTCTTAACCACTACACCACCATGTTGCTGTCTTTGCTTGCTCTTTTGGGGGCTTTGTCCTTTTCTTTTCAGGACAGCAGGATAGTTTAAAATGTTTCCCAGTGGAGAAATCCTGATCAAGTCTTGATGGGTGGAATGGGATTCGATCACTCAAACTCTTGGACGAGAGTCAACTCTCTTAACCACTACACCACCATGTTACTGTCTTTGCTTGCTCTTTTGGGGGGTTTGTCCTTTTCTTTTCAGGACAGCGGGATAGTTTAAAATGTTTGAAATGTTTCCCAGTGGGAGACATCCAGATCAAGTCTTGATGGGTGAAATGGGATTTGATCATTCAACCTCTTGGATGAGAGTCAACGCTCTTAACCACTACACCACCATGTTGCTGTCTTTGCTTACTCTTTTTGGGGGTTTGTCCTTTTCTTTTTAGGACATCAGGATAGTTTAAAATGTTTGAAATGTTTCCCAGTGGGAGACATCCAGATCAAGTCTTGATGGGTGAAATGGGATTTGATCATTCAACCTCTTGGATGAGAGTCAACGCTCTTAACCACTACACCACCATGTTGCTGTCTTTGCTTGCTCTTTTGGGGGGTTTGTCCTTTTCTTTTCAGGACATCAGGATAGTTTAAAATGTTTGAAATGTTTCCCAGTGGGAGACATCCAGATCAAGTCTTGATGGGTGAAATGGGATTTCATCATTCAACCTCTTGGATGAGAGTCAACACTCTTAACCACTACACCACCATGTTGCTGTCTTTGCTTATTCTTTTTGGGGGTTTGTCCTTTTCTTTTTAGGACATCAGGATAGTTTAAAATGTTAGAAATGTTTCCCAGTGGGAGACATCCAGATCAAGTCTTGATGGGTGAAATGGGATTTGATCATTCAACCTCTTGGATGAGAGTCAACGCTCTTAACCACTACACCACCATGTTGCTGTCTTTGCTTGCTCTTTTGGGGGGTTTGTCCTTTTCTTTTCAGGACATCAGGATAGTTTAAAATGTTTGAAATGTTTCCCAGTGGGAGACATCCAGATCAAGTCTTGATGGGTGAAATGGGATTTGATCATTCAACCTCTTGGATGAGAGTCAACGCTCTTAACCACTACACCACCATGTTGCTGTCTTTGCTTGCTCTTTTGGGGGGTTTGTCCTTTTCTTTTCAGGACATCAGGATAGTTTAAAATGTTTGAAATGTTTCCCAGTGGGAGACATCCAGATCAAGTCTTGATGGGTGAAATGGGATTTGATCATTCAACCTCTTGGATGAGAGTCAACACTCTTAACCACTAAACCACCATGTTGCTGTCTTTGCTTACTCTTTTTGGGGGTTTGTCCTTTTCTTTTCAGGACATCAGGATAGTTTAAAATGTTTGAAATGTTTCCCAGTGGGAGACATCCAGATCAAGTCTTGATGGGTGAAATGGGATTTGATCATTCAACCTCTTGGATGAGAGTCAACGCTCTTAACCACTACACCACCATGTTGCTGTCTTTGCTTGCTCTTTTGGGGGGTTTGTCCTTTTCTTTTCAGGACATCAGGATAGTTTAAAATGTTTGAAATGTTTCCCAGTGGGAGACATCCAGATCAAGTCTTGATGGGTGAAATGGGATTTGATCATTCAACCTCTTGGATGAGAGTCAACGCTCTTAACCACTACACCACCATGTTGGTGTCTTTGCTTGTTCTTTTGGGGCGTTTGTCCTTTTCTTTTAAGGACAGCAGGATAGTTTAAAATGTTTTTCAGTGGGAGAAATCCTGATCAAGTTTGATGGGTGGAATGGGATTTGATCATTCAACCTCTTGGATGGGAGTCAACTCTCTTAACCACTACACCACCATGTTACTGTCTTTGCTTACTCTTTTGGGGGGTCTGTCCTTTTCTTTTCAGGACAGCAGGATAGTTTAAAATGTTTCCCGGTGGGAGAAATCCTGATCAAGTCTTGATGGGTGGAATGGGATTCGATCACTTAACCTCTTGGAGGGGAGTCAACTCTCTTAACCACTACACCACCATGTTGCTGTTTTTGCTTGCTCTTTTGGGGGGTTTGTCCTTTTCTTTTCAGGACAGGAGGAAAGTTTAAAATGTTTCCCAGTGAGAGATATCCAAACCAAATCTTGCAGGGTGGAATGGGATTCGTTCACTCAACCTCTTGGATGAGAGTCAACTCTCTTAACCACTACACCACCATGTTGCTGTCTTTGCTTGCTCTTTTGGGTGGTCTGTCCTTTTCTTTTCAGGACAGCAGGATAGTTTAAAACGTTTTCCAGTGAGAGATATCCAAAACAAGTCTTGATGGGTTGAATGGGATTCGATCACTCAACCTCTTGGATGAGAGTCAACACTCTTAACCACTACACCACGATGTTGCTATCTTTGCTCGCTCTTTTGGGGGGTTTGCCATTTTCTTTTCAAGACAGCAAGATAGTTTAAAATGTTTCCCAGTGGGAGAAATCCTGATCAAGCCTTGATGGGTGGAATGGGATTCGATCACTCAACCTCTTGGATGAGAGTCAACGCTCTTAACCACTACACCACCATGTTGCTGTCTTTGCTTGCTCTTTTGGGGGGTTTGTCCTTTTCTTTTCAGGACATCAGGATAGTTTAAAATGTTTGAAATGTTTCGCAGTGGGAGATATCCTGATCAAGTTTGATGGGTGGAATGGGATTTGATCACTCAACCTCTTGGATGGGAGTCAACTCTCTTAACCACTACACCACCATGTTGCTGTCTTTGCTTACTCTTTTGGGGGGTTTGTCCTTTTCTTTTCAGGACATCAGGATAGTTTAAAATGGTTGAAATGTTTCCCAGTGGGAGACATCCAGATCAAGTCTTGATGGGTGAAATGGGATTTGATCATTCAACCTCTTGGATGAGAGTCAACGCTCTTAACCACTACACCACCATGTTGCTGTCTTTGCTTGCTCTTTTGGGGGGTTTGTCCTTTTCTTTTCAGGACATTAGGATAGTTTAAAATGTTTGAAATGTTTCCCAGTGGGAGACATCCAGATCAAGTCTTGATGGGTGAAATGGGATTTGATCATTCAACCTCTTGGATGAGAGTCAACACTCTTAACCACTACACCACCATGTTGCTGTCTTTGCTTGTTCTTTTGGGGCGTTTGTCCTTTTCTTTTCAGGACAGCAGGATAGTTTAAAATGTTTCCCAGTGGGAGAAATCCTGATCAAGTTTGATGGGTGGAATGGGATTTGATCATTCAACCTCTTGGATGGGAGTCAACTCGCTTAACCACTACACCACCATGGTGCTGTCTTTGCTTGCTCTTTTGGGGGGGTTTGTCCTTTTCTTTTCAGGACATCAGGATAGTTTAAAATGTTTGAAATGTTTCCCAGTGGGAGATATCCAGACCAAGTCTTGATGGGTGGAATGGGATTCAATCATTCAACCTCTTGGATGGGAGTCAACTCTCTTAACCACTACACCACCATGTTGCTGTCTTTGCTTGTTCTTTTGGGGCATTTGTCCTTTTCTTTTCAGGACAGCAGGATAGTTTAAAATGTTTCCCAGTGGGAGAAATCCTGATCAAGTTTGATGGGTGGAATGGGATTTGATCATTCAACCTCTTGGATGGGAGTCAACACTCTTAACCACTACACCACCATGTTGCTGTCTTTGCTTATTCTTTTTGGGGGTTTGTCCTTTTCTTTTTAGGACATCAGGATAGTTTAAAATGTTAGAAATGTTTCCCAGTGGGAGACATCCAGATCAAGTCTTGATGGGTGAAATGGGATTTGATCATTCAACCTCTTGGATGAGAGTCAACGCTCTTAACCACTACACCACCATGTTGCTGTCTTTGCTTGCTCTTTTGGGGGGTTTGTCCTTTTCTTTTCAGGACATCAGGATAGTTTAAAATGTTTGAAATGTTTCCCAGTGGGAGACATCCAGATCAAGTCTTGATGGGTGAAATGGGATTTGATCATTCAACCTCTTGGATGAGAGTCAACGCTCTTAACCACTACACCACCATGTTGCTGTCTTTGCTTACTCTTTTGGGGGGTTTGTCCTTTTCTTTTCAGGACATCAGGATAGTTTAAAATGTTTGAAATGTTTCCCAGTGGGAGACATCCAGATCAAGTCTTGATGGGTGAAATGGGATTTGATCATTCAACCTCTTGGATGAGAGTCAACACTCTTAACCACTAAACCACCATGTTGCTGTCTTTGCTTGCTCTTTTTGGGGGTTTGTCCTTTTCTTTTCAGGACAGCGGGATAGTTTAAAATGTTTGAAATGTTTCCCAGTGGGAGACATCCAGATCAAGTCTTGATGGGTGAAATGGGATTTGATCATTCAACCTCTTGGATGAGAGTCAACGCTCTTAACCACTACACCACCATGTTGCTGTCTTTGCTTGCTCTTTTGGGGGGTTTGTCCTTTTCTTTTCAGGACATCAGGATAGTTTAAAATGTTTGAAATGTTTCCCAGTGGGAGACATCCAGATCAAGTCTTGATGGGTGAAATGGGATTTGATCATTCAACCTCTTGGATGAGAGTCAACGCTCTTAACCACTACACCACCATGTTGCTGTCTTTGCTTGCTCTTTTGGGGGGTTTGTCCTTTTCTTTTCAGGACAGCAGGAAAGTTTAAAATGTTTCCCAGTGGGAGAAATCCTGATCAAGTTTGATGGGTGGAATGGGATTTGATCATTCAACCTCTTGGATGGGAGTCAACTCTCTTAACCACTACACCACCATGTTGCTGTCTTTGCTCTTTCAGCTTGATCTTGTATTCACAGAGAGAGCTAGTTTTTAACTAGCTCTTTCTTTCCAGGACAGCAGGATAGTTTAAAATGTTTCCTAGTGGGAGATATCTAAATGGGATGGGAGTCAACGCTCTTAACCACTATACCACCATGTTGCTATCTTTGCCTGCTTTTTTAGGGGGATTGTCCTTTTCATTTCAGGACAGTTAAAAATGTTTTACATTTGAGGACACCAGAAGAAGTCTGGATGGGTAGAACTGGGATTCAATCATTCAACAGCTTGGTGGGGAGTTACTGCTTTTAACCACTATGCCACCATGCTGTCTTACTTTGCTTGCTCTTTTAGGGGGTTTGTCCTTTCCATTTCAGGACATTAGGATAGATCAAAATCATCTCCAAAGGGAGAAACCCAGATCACGTCTGGATGGGCACAACCCGGATTTGATGACTCAAACTCATAGCTTGGAGTGACCTCGCTTAACCACTTTGCAACCTTGCAGTCTTTCTTGCCTGCTCTTTTAGGGGTTTTCTTCTTTATTTCAGTACATTATGAAAGCTCAAAATCATCGCCAATGGAAGAAACCCAGATCAAGTCTGGAAGGCCTCAACCAGGATTCAATCACTCAACCTCTTCTAACAACAACAGAAAAAAATCTTTAATTTTCACATCCAGTAGAAAAGGTGTTTCCTTAATGTTTTACTGAAACACACCATTTACTAGTGATCTTAACGTTCTTGCATATTCAGTCAACAGAACAGGAAAGCAGTATAAAGTTGCTGAACATAAACATTACAAGCAGTTCTACAAAGGGGTAAAATCTCCACACTGCCTCAAAAATAACATCCTTTATATGTGTTTTTAAACTTTTATTGGAACTGTATTTTATACAATGCAACAGTAAACAGGTCATTTGAATGTTTCTGTTCTGAACTACATTGTTTAAAAAGACTTGGGGGTGAAAATGCACAGTTGTATACACGAATAAACAGAATACATACTGATTAAAAAAGTGTTTATTGTGGGATCAGAATCCACCACTGACTGGTTCGCCTTTACGGTGGTGTGGGACACACTGCAGATCTTTAGATTGCCATTGTGCACTGGATGAACTGTTGAAGGGAGAGAGAGAGAGTCAAAATGTGGCCTCAACAGGAGACACTCTTTAAAACTTCCCTAAGCTGTTTCACTCAAAAGCAAAATGAGTTTGAAATGATGTCAAAAAAGTTGGAAGAACACAGCGTGATGATGGTTGACATGCGGAGACTGTAGGTCTTCAAACCAAAAACAAACCTACTTCTAATGTTTATTTAATCAGTGTCCACACCAAACAACACAAGGAGACTATAATGACCTTTTTTATAAGGCAATATAAGGGATTGTAACAAAATGATTTTAGGTTATTTCAACACTTTTTTTTCTGCTTAATGGTTATATTTTAGTCAAAATGGAACCAGTAGCTTAAGTTTGTTCAAGAAAAACAATACATGTGTAGCTTATTCATTCTTTGTATTCTTTTAACAAGGCAAAAGTTTCATTTCTCTTTACTCAGCATAGAGTAGCTGAGAGATACAGAGGAAAATTCAGCGTGGCATCATAGGTAAGACTACGTGTAGCATCATCATTCAGCATGCTGACAATCTTTTCCAATCAGTGCATGAGAAGAAAGAAGAGACAAACTGTTTAAGCATCTGACCTCAAGCTAACCTATGCTGTAAAGCTGTATATTATAGCTTTAGTAAAACATGTTTTTATTGTTTCAGACTTGACAGAAGGACTTTAATTTTACCTTGACACAAGCTAGTCAATTAGTCTGGCACTATAGAGAAATGGAATTAAGAAAAATGACCAAAACCTAATGGTTGTATCAGTATGAAGAGTATTATTAAAACCCTGCTTCACAGTATACTGTCCAAAATGTAACGTCTATTGTGTAGATTATCAACATGAACTAGTATAGCCATAATGGAAACAACGAGCAGAAATCTAATTAAACTGAACTTTGATTTATTAACAAAAAAAACAGGTAAAGACTATTTATGTCATTTAAAATCTATCTACAATAATAACATTTATAATTGGGTATTTACATTTGATTTTAATAAAAAAAACAGCAGAGAGTTTGTGCTGTACTGCAGGATAAACCTGTTCCTGTGCTGGACAGCCGGACACACGGTTTTTGGCTTTTTTAAGTTCTTTAATTTGTTGAACGTTGAACAGAGGAGTCAGACTCATTGCCCTCTTTGAAAAGGGTGAGGAGGTGAGGAGGTTCAGCCAGGGAACAGTTGAGAGGTTCTATAGGCGTGTGATCTGGGGATGTGCGCACAGTATGTTTTTACAGATTGGTGCACAAACGACAGAAGCGGCCACAGGGTGCAACTCTCAGCAGGATAGGAGATTGGCTGATGAGATCGGGAGGAAACACGGAACAAAATGGAGTAGAGAAGCCTTACCTTCCTTACCTTTACTAACCCCTGCTCCAGATTCACAAACAGAGCTGTTTGAATGGTTATGTCATGATTTGGTCTGTTTTAGTTTTGTATTTCAGAGTTTTGATTTCTTATCTTGTTTTAGTTTTAAATTCTTCCCTATTGCTTGTTTGGTTTCGTTTGGTCTTTAGTGTTTTATTTTGTAATTTCTTATTCTTGTTTCTCTGTGTTCTGTGGTTCTTGATTTACTTTGTATTTGTCCTCAGTGTTCTTGTCTTGTGTAAATTCCTGTCTGTTTGTTTCCCTTCAGTGTTGATTGCCCTCATTGTGTTCACCTGTGTTGTTAGTCTCACCTGTGTCTGATTACCCCCTGTCTAGTTAGTCTCTGGGTCTTTTTCAAACCAGCCACTACACCCTCCCCCTCCGTAACGGAGTGCACTCCGTTAGAAGTTACACTCGCAGCTGAATGAAGTCCCGTCAAGGTGTAGGGTAGAAATACAGCGGCAGGCTTTGGGAGAAACTTCACTCTCTCAGGCGGAAACAGAAACTGTGTGTTACCATGGTTTCTCAGCGGCATCTTGCGGGAACAGTTTTTTTTTTTTGTAGCTAATGCATTATGTAAAAATCTTTATGTATATTTTTCTTATTCTTCTCCAGCAAATTACATTAGTGTAGACTAATAACACAACTATCAGATGGAGCCTACATTCTTCATTGTAATTTATAATTTAATGTTCAGTTCATTTATTGTAATTTCATAGAACAGGTTGTCTTCATGAATGCACAGACAATATATGTTGTTAAATATCAGAGCAGCAAAACGTGTATTTGTTGTTGTAACTTAAGTTTTTATTGAGATTTTACAAAGACATCAAAAGTAGAAAATTAAGAAATAAATATGAACTGAGAGAAGTTGTCTGCAACATGATTTAATATTCTTTAGTTTTTGCAACAGTGCCTGTAAATATAAAACACTTTACAATAAATAAACACCTCAACTGAAGGAAGAAAGAAGAGTAAGCTTATATTTGATCCTCATTTGAAGTTGTTAATGTTTGTATGACGATATTAAATGTCTATCTTAGACAGAGATTAAAAAGACGCTAAACGGACCGACGGACATTTAAACAGATCATCTGTCAGTTTGTAAAGAGTGGGTCTGTGATGAGCTGGGATTAAAAAGTGTCTGACATGAAGATTAATAACCAAATATGAAGCATCAGTTCTATAAAATCAATAAGAGTGTAGGCCGATCACTCCCCACATTTGATGAGTTTTCACTGTCAAACAAACAGTCTGTTAATATGAAGTGTTCAGAAATGATTCCTTCATTTTCTGTTCATGATCCCTCAGAATGTGTGATGATGATGAGAATGACAGTCTGATGCAGAGGGAGTCTGTCAGTCACAAACACCTTTTACATTCACACTTATTTACCTTCATAAAGTTTCTGTCATTTACAACCTCATCAATCATTTTCAGTATTCCTGAGACATAAATATCTGTTTATAAAATACAGAGTGCATTGTCCAATTATAAGTGCAAACTAAAAAATAATAAATTCAACAATTCATATCACTTGAATTTCCCTCGGGATCAATAAAGTATCTATCTATCTATCTATCTCTATCTATCTATGAAATCTTTTTGTCAGTAGAAATTGTCCCCATGGTTATTAGCAGACTGCAGGTTGTTCTTCGTGTGTTTGTAATCAGGTAAAGTACACAGACTGAACACTGTTACTGTGTGTATTTGATTAGAATAATACAGTGTGTGTTTGTGCAGACATAAACAGCTGTTAAAGACGACTGACAGCTGAACGTGATCAGCTGACGACTTCCGTTTGTCAGTTTACGTCATTTCCGGTGCTGCGCATTACGCTCAGGTGTGCCAAACTTTGAGAAGGGTCTGTCAGCAGGCTGCAAGAGAGGGGCGGAACTCATACCAGGCTACGGGGCGTACCCGGTACCTGTCATAAACTCAGCAGAGAACCACGCGAGATCTCAAAAACGACGATTTTTGACGGCGAAAAAAAACGGAAGTTGTGGGCAAAGTTTCGGCTTGAGTACAGATCATACAGACACAGGTGAGAGTATTTTCCTTAGACAGTTCATGTTTATATTTGTATTAAATATAAGTCACTCATACGACAGTAACACAGGGTTATATCACAACCGGAGTTGATAATCATTCTTTTATTGTATTCATCTACCAATCGTTACTCATTTGTACTTCATTTTTTTTAACTATAACACAAAAATGAAATGTATCTAACTCAAATCAACCAATCACAGACAAACCTTTTATTGTGCAAAACGTCATTTTTTGTCCTGACCACAAATCAGTCGGTGTTTAACCTGAATGGAGAAACATGATTTATATCTCAGTATATTTTCCTTTAAACAAATAACAAGGTCAGTTTGAAGTCAACATGTACAAGAAATAAAAAATAAACAAATGTGTGAATAAATTAAGTTATTTAAAAACTGATCCTTAAAACATGTCTGCATAACAACATACACGCAGTGTTTTTGTTGTTTCACTGAGAGAGCAGACATAGATGAACTGATGTTCTACAAATAAATCAATTACATTATTTGAAGGCACCATAAACTATATCAAAGAATGATGCCCTTTATCGTGTTTGAAATGATATCCTTATATTTAAAACACCACAAATATTTCCCAGCTCTACCTTAACCTCTCAAAGTGGTTAGAAGCAGAAAGTGAAATTGATGTCAGGAAGTTCAGCTTGATTGTAGTGTGTTCACCTTAAACCCTGAAATGAATCAAAGTTCTGATGACTTTCTTTCTTGTGTTTGAAGGTTCAGGTGTCTGCAGGTGGACTGCTGGTTGCACTTCCTGTAGGAACTCTGGACGAGTCTTCAGGTGAGTCCACGTCCTGACGTCCTGAGTTATCATTTATTCACTGGCGATACTCCACGTTTCAGTGTTAATGCTTACTAGTAATACATCATATAAAAATGTAATCATTCTTGTGTGATTTGTTTTCTCTGTCAGTTGTTTTGCATGTTAAGACTTACATTTTTCCCTCATGCAGATGTACGACCTCAATCGAGACGACATGTTGGAAAAAGAGAAACGGAGAGAAGATCTTCTCGGTGCTGAAGCTCTGAGGTAAGATTGTATCAGTGTGACTGTTCATTGAGAGCTCACATTGTGGACACTTGGATTCCTGGTTGTTCACTTCATAGAGTTTAAAGTTATTGTGATGACTGGAATAATTGTGGACCCTCTGACACACTGTTTTAAGGTCAACTGTGTGGTCAGATAACTTAAAGTCAGCCATCAGCTTACAGTTCAATGTTCTGTGTTTAATATGTTCAAGAAATCAAGTCAAAGCAGTCGTCTGGTGAACTTTTCCACACAGCTGTGAATAATGATGTTAAATGTGACATTGTAATAAAGAGAGATGATGATTGAGTAAAGATAAAACAAAAGACAATAAACTAAATCAATGAGATTTTTGTATAACTTAAAGGACTTGGTGATCAACAGAAGGCACCTGACTGAATAAAATAAAAATAATAAAGAAACAATAAATGAGTTTGTCATGTGTACGGGTTAAATGCATATGTTTTGTTGAGTGAAATAAAACCAGATAAATATTTATAGATGAGTTGGGAAAGAGGAAAATAAAGAAGTGACTAACAGACTAGTAAAACATACAATTAACCACTAGAGGGCGACATTTCCCCACAAGTGATTGATTGAATTGACTGAGGACGTTCATATGCTTCAGTGACTTTAACCCTCGCTGTTATTTAGAATTTAAAAAGTTTTCAAAAAGGATTTGACAATATAAATAAGCAATAATTAGAATAAAGACGATGTACACAGGTTATTGCTCAAATCATCTAGTAATTGATTTGACATTAAAGATAACATTTGTAAAAATGAACCCCTTCAGCTCATAGTCACATGTTCTGAGCTTCATTACATAAAAAACAATAAGACAGAGAAGTGATACGATCACGTTTTCTTTGTTCCTCTGATTTGAACTGTGCAGGTTAATAAGACTTGTTTAAATAAAGCTGGCCACAAGAGGGCGCCGTTTCCACAACATCTCACAATGTGATTGGACAGATAACAGAACTCAGTCAATAATAATATATATAAAAGAAAATAACAGATACATACTGTGCTCTTTTATCTTTTATTGAAACTTCAGATAGATAGATAGATAGATAGATAGATAGATAGATAGATAGATAGATAGATAGATAGATAGATAGATAGATAGATAGATAGCCCCCCCCCCCCCCCCCTTCCTGTATGTATAGAGCCCATTTACCTGCACAAACATTAAAAAGAAACCCCTTCAGAGATCAAAATCTAAGTATTTCCTACAATAAAAAAATAGAAATACACCATTCAAAAGCAAATGAACACTTAAAGGAATAAAACCCTTTATACAATTTCAATCACAGATTAAAATGAGACCTGTCCAATATAGAGCAGACCTCTGTTACAGCTGCACAGAAGCATTTAAAGGTACAGCAGTGTCTGAATGGATGTGGTGCACATTTACATTGAGTCTGTTCATACTTTAAGGTGAAAGTGTTGTAATATATTATCAAACAAGAAGTGTCCAACAAGAGGCTGTCTCTTTAAAACAGATAAGTGGAAAGGCTGTACATCCAGGAGTCTGCTTCCCCCTCTGCAGAGTGCTGTGTGACTATATGATGTGTAGTCTTCATAATATTAGAAGTATGTTTAAAATAGTGTTGCAGGCCAACAGGAAACAGACAACACATGACAAAGTATTCAGGTTGTTAATAAGCCCTATTAATGTGTGTGTTTGTGTAACATTAAAAGTGAAACTCCACAGTGGTCAGGAATGAAATGTCCATTTTACTGTCACAATATTTCTTAAAATAATAAATAAAAGGAGATGCCATGGAGGCAGGAAGAATAGTGGTTTCCTTTCTTTCATTCTCTGTGTATTAAATTATCTCACTCAATTTCCATTTCAGTACTGTAGGCCTACGTCAGGCTTTACTGGCATCTCTCTCTCATTGTTGGTCTGCCTGCCTGACTCTCTTGTTTCACCAGCCAATCAGAGACAGAGTAGGGCGGGTCCTTGTAGGATGTGAATTATTTATTAGGCTTTTTATAAGATCATGTTCGTTTTACCTTTTTTAATATCTCCTCACGTGTAGTTGCATTAGATGTGTGACTTTTGCGATATAATGAAGGGTTTTATTCATGACTGATTTTGAACAAAGCTGAGACTTCAGTTTTATGATCTTTTTTTATTATTCTAACATGACGTGAGTGACGTGAGCGCGGACAATTTACCTGACGGAACGGTCTTTTATGAGTCTGTTTCTACCCGTCGGACATTCTTTGACACACAGCTAAACTAAGTTCGACAGTTAGCCTGGTCCGGAGCAGACTTGGTCACCAGCATCAGTTACCATGGTAACTCAGCGAGAATTCATATAAACTACGTTGATGGAACGAAACTCCCACTTAAATGAGCCAGACTTATCGAAATAAGCGACGATTCTGCTGAATCCTGCTTCATGGAATGACCCCCTGAAATAAATACAGTCTGACTTTCACTGGGAAGTTTACTAACAGCCTAGCTCAAACTAAACTAACCACTAGAGGGCGACCTTTACCCACAGTGATTAACCACTGACCTCTTAATTCCCCCGTTATTGAGATGGCAAAATGAGAGTAATTATTTGAAATGTAGTCATAGAAATTCCTGACTATTACAAGAAACATGTTGCAGACAGCTAAAGCTCATGTAGAAACAATATAAAGAAGTGTGAAACTTGAAATAGATAAAAACATGCGTCTTATATTTTCATAGTTTCTTAAATCAGATGTTCCATTTCAGAAGACAATTAACGACACTCCAAACCTTTCAAAGAGAAGCTGAACACAGGCTGATTTAATTGTTCAGCATGTTTCAACTTGAAATGAAATCAGAGTTTTGATGCATTTTCATGTTTTAATGCAAATTAAAATTCCATAAAACAATACTGCTGTTGTATGGTGTTACAATAACATCTTTGATCTCTTGTAGATGTGTCCTCAGTGGAGGTCATGTTGGAAGAAGAGACACGTCACACTGGAGGATCATCTTCACTCTGCTGAAGCTCTGAGGTAAGAGGAAAACTGGAACAGCTGCTGAAGTGATATCTCACAGTGACACACCTGCAACCTTGAAATGCATCCTATCAGGCTTTAGTGCAGGGGAAGGTTCCTATTGCCCCCTGGTGTTTACAAAGAGAACTACACACAAAAACAAAATAATCGATGAAAGAGCACCCACACCCTGGTTGACACGTCAGGACTTTTTTTTTAGCAACTTGTCAAAAAGATATCCGATTCTGAGCAAAATACAGCCAGGTCATTTGTTATCAGTGCAGACAAAACATGATTAAATCGTGTTTCTTTGCGTCTCTCCTGTCCTCAGTATGCTGTCGAGTCTCAGATCAGACTGCGAGGATTGGACCCTCAGAAGAGCATGCTGCTGCTGTCACCCAGACCGGTACCTGAGCTCCTCTCCTTGTTTCATGCACCCCTCTGTCAGGATTAACTGCATTTATTCTGAGAGTTATTTAATAATGTTTCCATTTGTACTGAGGAGAACAGGTATGGTTTAGAAACAGGAAACAGTCTCACCAATAAAGATTGTTCCTGCCGCTCAGGGAGAAGAAACACTGAGGACAGAGGACATCCTGGACGTGATTGAGAAGGAGGGAGACTCCATCGCCGTGGCGATGTTCAGCGGAGTTCAGCTGATTGATATTGTCACCATCACCGAGGCTGTAACACAAAAAAGGTGAAAAACAAACAGTCACATGAGAACATTTACAGAGTCACAGATCTTAGGTACATAGGTATTTTATTCAACGTCATCCTAAAAACAATAATAATAATAATAATAATAAAAATAATAATAACTTGGATTTATATAGCGCCTTTCAAGAAACCCAAGGACGCTTTACAAGGAGGGGGGGAAGTAACACAAAACAAAAATAATAATAACTTTATTTATATAGCACCTTTAAAAACACAGGTTTACAAAGTGCTTGACAACCAGCAAAAACAACAAAGCAAACACAGTTTGGAAATCAACTCTATTAGTCAACACATGTCTCTAAACTACTGTTGAATGCAAAGTGGAATCAGTTCCAAAATTGTCAAAAGCCTCGGTGGGCTTTCTTCCTCAATGTGTTACAGTGCACACAACAGAAACAATGTTTAAAGTGTTAGGTAATCTAGAAGATGTGTAATCAAGAGACCCCGTAGCTGCACTGCCGTCTTCATCTGTGTAACATGCGGTCACAACCACATTAGCTATTCACAGTTTCATATGTGTACTTGTAATGTAGAGATGTTTAGATAGTTTATTTTTCCTCTTCGATAATTCATATTGCAGCAGATATAACTTGGGTTAAAAGTACAATTCATAATTCATATGTTTGGTCTGTCATTTTAGTTAAAAAAGATAGTTGTATCTTGACCTGTCACAAATTTTGAGTGATAAATGTTGACCGGGACCTGTCACAAATTTTGAGTGAAAATGTTGACTGCAGACCTGTCGCAGATTTTGAGTGAAAACAATAACCGTAAACCTTTTGCAAATTAAGTGATAAATGTTGACCATAGGCAGGTCGCAAATTTTGAGTGATAAAAGTTGACGGGGACCTGTCGCAGATTTTGAGTGATAAATGTTGACCGCAGACATGTCACAAATTTTGAGTGATAAATGTTGACCGCAGACCTGTCGCAGATTTTGAGTGATAAATGTTGACGGGGACCTGTCGCAAATTAAGTCATAAATGTTGACTGCAGACATGTCACAAATTTTGATTGAAAACAATAACCGTAGATCTGATGCAAATTGAGTGATAAATGTTGACTGCAGACCTGTCACAAATTTTGAGTGATAAATGTTGACCGCAGACCTGTCGCAGATTTTGAGTGATAAATGTTGACCGGGACATGTCACAAATTTTGAGTGATAAAAGTTGACGGGGACCTGTCGCAGATTTTGAGTGATAAATGTTGACTGCAGACATGTCACAAATTTTGAGTGATAAATGTTGACCGCAGACCTGTCGCAGATTTTGAGTGATAAATGTTGACGGGGACCTGTCGCAAATTAAGTCATAAATGTTGACTGCAGACATGTCACAAATTTTGATTGAAAACAATAACCGTAGATCTGATGCAAATTGAGTGATAAATGTTGACTGCAGACCTGTCACAAATTTTGAGTGATAAATGTTGACTGCAGACCTGTCGCAGATTTTGATTGATAAAAGTTCACTGCAGACCTGTCGCAGATTTTGAGTGATAAATGTTGACGGGGACCTGTCACAAATTAAGTCATAAATGTTGACCGCAGACCTGTCGCAGATTTTGAGTGATAAATGTTGACCGCGGTCATGTCACAAATTTTGAGTGATAAATGATGACGGGGACCTGTCGCAAATTAAGTCATAAATGTTGATTGCAGACCTGTTGCAGATTTTGAGTGAAAACAATAACCGTAAACCTGTTGCAAATTAAGTGATAAATGTTGACCATAGGCAGGTCGCAAATTTTGATTGATAAAAGTTCAATGCAGATCGTCACAAATTTTGAGTGATAAATGTTGACCGCAGACATGTCACAAATGTTCAGTGATAAATGTTGACTGCAGACATGTCACAAATTTTGATTGAAAACAATAACCGTAGATCTGATGCAAATTGAGTGATAAATGTTGACTGCAGACCTGTCACAAATTTTGAGTGATAAATGTTGACCGCAGACATGTCGCAGATTTTATGTAATAAAAGTTGACTGTGGAGCTGTCGCAGATTTTGAGTGATAGATGTTGACCGCAGACATGTCACAAATTTTGAGTGATAAAAGTTGACCGCAGACACGTCACAAATTTTGAGTGATAAATGTTGACCGCAGACCTGTCACAAAGTTTGAGTGATAAATGTTGACTGCGGAGCTGTTGCAGATTTTGATTGATAAATGTTGACCGCAGACCTGTCGCAAATTAAGTCATAAATGTTGACCGCAGACCTGTCGCAGATTTTGATTGATAAAAGTTCACTGCAGATCGTCGCAAATTTTGATTGAAAACAATAACCGTAGATCTGATGCAAATTAAGTGATAAATGTTGACCGCAGACATGTTGCAGATTTTGAGTGATACATTTTGACTGCGGAGCTGTCGCAGATTTTGAGTGAAAACAGTGTCCGTAAACCTATCGCAAATTGAGTGATAAATGTTGACCATGGACAAATTTTGATGAAGTTACAATGCAGATTTTAATGAAAATACACGTTGATGAATACATTCTAAATTGACGAAAATATAAATTTTGATGACTAAATTGTAAATTCTGATGAAAATACAGCTTTTGATGAAAATACAACTTGATAACAGTACGTGTTTTGATGATTAAATCATACATTTTGATGAAAATATTATTTTAATGAATAAAAGTCAATTTTGATTAATAAATCGCAAATTTTGATGAAAAAACGATTTGATGATTAAACCGTAAATTTTGACGAAAATACGGCTTTTGATGAATTAATCGCATATTTTGACGATGAAATGATTAAGAATATGATTTTTAAAAATTAAATATTAAATGTTGATGAAAATATGATTTTTGAAAATTAAATATTAAATGTTGATGAAAATACGATTTTTTTAAAAATTAAATATTAAATGTTGATGAAAATACGATTTTTGAAAATTAAATATTAAATATGGATGAAAATAAGATTTTTGAAAATTAAATATTGATGAAAATACGATTTTTAAAAATTAAATAATAAATTTTGATAAAAATACGATTTTTGAAAATTAAATTTCAAATGTTGATGAAAATAAGATTTTTGAAAAAATTAAATATTAAATGTGGATGAAAATAAGATTTTTGAAAATTAAATATTAAATGTGGATGAAAATAAGATTTTTGAAAATTAAATATTAAATGTGGATGAAAATACGATTTTTGAAAATTAAATATTAAATGTGGATGAAAATACGATTTTTGAAAATTAAATATAAAATGTGGATGAAAATACGATTTTTGAAAATTAAATATTAAATGTGGATGAAAATACGATTTTTGAAAATTAAATATTAAATGTGGATGAAAATAAGAATTTTGAATATTAAATATTAAATGTTGATGAAAATTAAATATTAAATGTTGATAAAAATACGATTTTTGAAAATTAAATATTAAATGTTGATGAAAATACGATTTTTGAAAATTAAATATTAAATGTTGATGAAAATTAAATATTAAATGTGGATGAAAATTAGTTTTTTGAAAATTAAATATTGATGAAAATACGATTTTTGAAAATTAAATTTCAAATGTTGATGAAAATACGATTTTTGAAAATTAAATATTAAATGTGGATGAAAATACGATTTTTGAAAATTAAATATTAAATGTGGATGAAAATAAGATTTTTGAAAATTAAATATTGATGAAAATACGATTTTTAAAAATTAAATAATAAATTTTGATAAAAATACGATTTTTGAAAATTAAATTTCAAATGTTGATGAAAATACGATTTTTGAAAAAATTAAATATTAAATGTGGATGAAAATAAGATTTTTGAAAATTAAATATTGATGAAAATACGATTTTTGAAAATTAAATTTCAAATGTTGATGAAAATACGATTTTTGAAAATTAAATTTCAAATGTTGATGAAAATACGATTTTTGAAAAAATTAAATATTAAATGTGGATGAAAATAAGATTTTTGAAAAAATTAAATATTAAATGTGGATGAAAATAAGATTTTTGAAAATTAAACATTAAATGTGGATGAAAATACTATTTTTGAAAATTAAATATTAAATGTGGATGAAAATACGATTTTTGAAAATTAAATATTAAATGTGGATGAAAATAAGATTTTTGAAAATTAAATATTAAATGTTGATGAAAATACGATTTTTGAAAATTAAATGTTGATAAAAATACGATTTTTGAAAATTAAATGTTAAATGTTGATGAAAATACGATTTTTGAAAATTAAATGTTAAATGTTGATGAAAATAAGGTTTTTGAAAATTAAATATTAAATGTTGATGAAAATAAGATTTTTGAAAATTAAATATTGATGAAAATAAGATTTTTGAAAATTAAATATTAAATGTTGATGAAAATAAGATTTTTGAAAATTAAATGATAAATGTTGATAAAAATACGATTTTTGAAAATTAAATATTAAATGTTGATAAAAATACGATTTTTGAAAATTAAATAATAAATGTTGATGAAAATAAGGTTTTTGAAAATTAAATATTGATGAAAATACGATTTTTAAAAATTAAATATTGATGAGAATACGATTTTTGAAAATTAAATATTAAATGTTGATGAAAATAAGGTTTTTGAAAATTAAATATTGATGAAAATACGATTTTTGAAAATTAAATATTAAATGTTGATGAAAATACGATTTTTGAAAATTAAATGTTGATAAAAATACGATTTTTGAAAATTAAATGTTAAATGTTGATGAAAATAAGATTTTTGAAAATTAAATTTCAAATGTTGATAAAAATACGATTTTGAAAATTAAATATTAAATGTGGATGAAAATACGATTTTTGAAAATTAAATATTAAATGTTGATGAAAATATGATTTTTGAAAATTAAATATTGATGAAAATACTATTTTTGAAAATTAAATGTTAAATGTTGATGAAAGTTAAATATTGATGAAAATACGATATTTGAAAATTAAATATTAAATGTTGATGAAAATACGATTTTTGAAAATTAAATATTGATGAAAATACGATTTTTAAAAATTAAATAATAAATGTTGATAAAAATACGATTTTTGAAAATTAAATATTAAATGTTGATGAAAATACGATTTTTGAAAATTAAATGTTAAATGTTGATAAAAATACGACTTTTGAAAATTAAATATTAAATGTTGATGAAAATAAGATTTTTGAAAATTAAATATTAAATCTTGATAAAAATAAGATTTTTGAAAATTAAATATTAAATGTTGATGAAAATAAGATTTTTGAAAATTAAATATTAAATGTTGATAAAAATACGATTTTTGAAAATTAAATGTTAAATGTTGATGAAAATAAGATTTTTGAAAATTAAATAATAAATGTTGATAAAAATATGACTTTTGAAAATTAAATATTAAATGTTGATGAAAATAAGATTTTTGAAAATTAAATATTGATAAAATACGATTTTTGAAAATTAAATGTTAAATGTTGATGAAAATAAGGTTTTTGAAAATTAAATATTGATGAAAATACGATTTTTAAAAATTAAATATTGATGAGAATACGATTTTTGAAAATTAAATATTAAATGTTGATGAAAATACGATTTTTGAAAATTAAATGTTGATAAAAATACGATTTTTGAAAATTAAATATTAAATGTTGATGAAAATACGATTTTTGAAAATTAAATGTTAAATGTTGATGAAAATAAGGTTTTTGAAAATTAAATATTAAATGTTGATGAAAATAAGATTTTTGAAAATTAAATATTGATGAAAATAAGATTTTTGAAAATTAAATATTAAATGTTGATGAAAATAAGATTTTTGAAAATTAAATGATAAATGTTGATAAAAATACGATTTTTGAAAATTAAATATTAAATGTTGATAAAAATACGATTTTTGAAAATTAAATGTTAAATGTTGATGAAAATAAGGTTTTTGAAAATTAAATATTGATGAAAATACGATTTTTAAAAATTAAATATTGATGAGAATACGATTTTTGAAAATTAAATATTAAATGTTGATGAAAATAAGGTTTTTGAAAATTAAATATTGATGAGAATACGATTTTTGAAAATTAAATATTAAATGTTGATGAAAATACGATTTTTGAAAATTAAATGTTGATAAAAATACGATTTTTGAAAATTAAATGTTAAATGTTGATGAAAATAAGATTTTTGAAAATTAAATTTCAAATGTTGATAAAAATACGATTTTTGAAAATTAAATATTAAATGTGGATGAAAATACGATTTTTGAAAATTAAATATTAAATGTTGATGAAAATATGATTTTTGAAAATTAAATATTGATGAAAATACTATTTTTGAAAATTAAATGTTAAATGTTGATGAAAGTTAAATATTGATGAAAATACGATATTTGAAAATTAAATATTAAATGTTGATGAAAATACGATTTTTGAAAATTAAATATTGATGAAAATACGATTTTTAAAAATTAAATAATAAATGTTGATAAAAATACGATTTTTGAAAATTAAATATTAAATGTTGATGAAAATACGATTTTTGAAAATTAAATGTTAAATGTTGATAAAAATACGACTTTTGAAAATTAAATATTAAATGTTGATGAAAATAAGATTTTTGAAAATTAAATATTAAATCTTGATAAAAATAAGATTTTTGAAAATTAAATATTAAATGTTGATGAAAATAAGATTTTTGAAAATTAAATATTAAAAGTTGATAAAAATACGATTTTTGAAAATTAAATATTAAATGTTGATGAAAATACGATTTTTGAAAATTAAATGTTGATAAAAATACGATTTTTGAAAATTAAATGTTAAATGTTGATGAAAATAAGATTTTTGAAAATTAAATAATAAATGTTGATAAAAATACGATTTTTGAAAATTAAATGTTAAATGTTGATGAAAATAAGATTTTTGAAAATTAAATATTAAATGTTGATGAAAATACGATTTTTGAAAATTAAATATTAAATCTTGATAAAAATACGATTTTTGAAAATTAAATGTTGATAAAAATACGATTTTTGAAAATTAAATGTTAAATGTTGATAAAAATACGACTTTTGAAAATTAAATATTAAATGTTGATGAAAATAAGATTTTTGAAAATTAAATATTGATGAAAATACGATTTTTGAAAATTAAATATTAAATCTTGATAAAAATAAGATTTTTGAAAATTAAATATTAAATGTTGATGAAAATAAGATTTTTGAAAATTAAATAATAAATGTTGATGAAAATAAGATTTTTGAAAATTAAATATTTATGAAAATACGATTTTTAAAAATTAAATAATAAATGTTGATAAAAATACGTTTTTTGAAAATTAAATATTAAATGTTGATAAAAATACGATTTTTGAAAATTAAATATTGAGGAAAAATACGATTTTTGAAAATTAAATATTAAATGTTGATAAAAATAAGATTTTTGAAAATTAAATATTAAATGATGAAAATATGATTTTTGAAAATTAAATATTAAATGTGGATGAAAATACGATTTTTGAAAATTAAATATTAAATGTTGATGAAAATAAGATTTTTGAAAATTAAATATTAAATGTTGATTAAAATAAGATTTTTGAAAATTAAATATTGATGAAAATACGATTTTTAAAAATTAAATATTAAATGTTGATTAAAATACGATTTTTGAAAATTAAATGTTGATTAAAATAAGATTTTTGAAAATTAAATGTTTGATTAAAATATGATCTTTGAAGATTAAATGTTGATGAAAATATGATATTTGAAAATTAAATGTTGATTAAAATATGATCTTTGAAGATTATATATTAAATGATTTAAGCTGAGAAATCCACTCATTTAGCTACAACCAAACAAAAACAAACATGCAAAAATGAACACCAGCAGCCAACAATCCATCACAGGCTTGGAACATTCACACTACCAGAATCAATCCTAACATTTTCAAAGCCTAGACAGGCAGACAGCAGAAACAACAAAGCTGACAGCAAAAACAGGTTTCAGTTCATAGCAAAGTATTTGACTCATGTTTCATGTGAGAGGCATTTCGAAATCCAAGTATCCCTCTGCACTTGTGCTAACAACCAGGTAGATCTCCCAGCTTTTTCATTTGCCAACCTTTCGCAGCTCAAAACACAGACGGCAGAAGGGGGAAAGTTTGGGGGAAAGCAAACAAGCTAGCAAGCAGATGGAGAGGTAGGCCACAGAGACAGAGTGATTGGCATCACAAATGTCTGAATCACTTTTTTGATTTACAAGTCACAAATCAAGTCTTAAAGTGTAATCAAAACAAGGAAATCAAAACAAATTACGCTTTAAGGCCGGCAGTTTCAAGCAACCTATCATGCAATTAAAACAACAGCAAGCAGATCTCCTGTACAGGCTAAAAACAAACTCCATTGGTCAACACATGTCTCTAAACTACTGTTGAGTGCAAAGTGGAATCGGTTCCAAAATTGTCAAAAACCTCGGTGGGCTTTCTTCCTGAATGTGTTACAGTGCACACAACAGAAACAATGTTAAAGTGTTAGGCAATCGAGAAGATGTGTAAGCTAGCATCAAGAGACCCCGTAGCTGCACTGCCGTCTTCATCTGTGTAACATGCTGTCACAACCACATTAGCTATTCACAATTTTGTATGTATCTTGACCTGTCACAAATTTTGAGTGATAAATGTTGACTGCAGACCTGTCACAAATTTTGAGTGATACAAGTTGACCGCAGACCTGTCGCAGATTTTGAGTGATAAATGTTGACTGCAGACCTGTCACAAATTTTGAGTGATAAAAGTTGACTGCAGACCTGTCACAAATTTTGAGTGATAAAAGTTGACTGCAGACCTGTCACAAATTTTGAGTGATAAAAGTTGACCGCAGACCTGTCACAAATTTTGAGTGATAAAAGTTGACCGCAGACATGTCGCGGATTTTATGTGATAAAAGTTGACTGTGGAGCTGTCGCAGATTTTGAGTGATAAATGTTGACCGCAGACATGTCAAAAATTTTGAGTGATAAAAGTTGACTGCAGACATGTCACAAAGTTTGAGTGATAAAAGTTGACGAGGACCTGTCGCAGATTTTGAGTGATAAATGTTGACCGCAGACATGTCACAAATTAAGTCATAAATGTTGACTGCAGACCTGTCACAAATTTTGAGTGATAAATGTTGACCGCAGACATGTCACAAAGTTTGAGTGATAAAAGTTGACTGCAGACCTGTCACAAATTTTGAGTGATAAATGTTGACCGCAGACATGTCACAAAGTTTGAGTAATAAAAGTTGACGAGGACCTGTCGCAGATTTTGAGTGATAAATGTTGACTGCAGACATGTCACAAATTTTGAGTGATAAAAGTTGACTGCAGACCTGTCACAAATTTTGAGTGATAAATGTTGACTGCAGACCTGTCACAAATTTTGAGTGATAAATGTTTACTGCAGACCTGTCGCAGATTTTGAGTGATAAATGTTGACCGCAGACATGTCACAAATTTTGAGTGATAAATGTTGACCGCAGACATGTCACAAATTTGAAGTGATGAATGTTGACTGCAGACATGTCACAAAGTTTGAGTGATAAAAGTTTACGAGGACCTGTCGCAGATTTTGAGTGATAAATGTTGACCGCAGACCTGTCGCAAATTAAGTCATAAAAGTTGACCGCAGACATGTCACAAATTTTGAGTGATAAAAGTTGACTGCAGACATGTCACAAAGTTTGAGTGATAAAAGTTGACGAGGACCTGTCGCAGATTTTGAGTGATAAAAGTTGACCGCAGACATGTCACAAAGTTTGAGTGATAAAAGTTGACTGTGGAGCTGTCGCAGATTTTGAGTGATAAATGTTGACCGCAGACATGTCACAAATTTTGAGTGATAAAAGTTGACCGCAGACCTGTCGCAGATTTTGAGTGATAAATGTTGACCGCAGACCTGTCGCAAATTAAGTCATAAATGTTGACTGCAGACATGTCACAAATTTTGAGTGATAAATGTTGACTGCAGACATGTCACAAATTTGAAGTGATGAATGTTGACTGCAGACATGTCACAAATTTTGAGTGATAAAAGTTGACGAGGACCTGTCGCAGATTTTGAGTGATAAAAGTTGACCGCAGACATGTCACAAAGTTTGAGTGATAAAAGTTGACTGTGGAGCTGTCGCAGATTTTGAGTGATAAAATGTTGACTGCAGACCTGTCACAAAGTTTGAGTGATAAAAGTTGACGAGGACCTGTCGCAGATTTTGAGTGATAAATGTTGACTGCAGACATGTCACAAAGTTTGAGTGATAAAAGTTGACTGTGGAGCTGTCGCAGATTTTGAGTGATAAATGTTGACTGCAGACCTGTCACAAAGTTTGAGTGATAAATGTTGACTGTGGAGCTGTCGCAGATTTTGAGTGATAAATGTTGACCGCAGACCTGTCGCAAATTAAGTCATAAATGTTGACTGCAGACATGTCACAAATTTTGAGTGATAAAAGTTGACTGTGGAGCTGTCGCAGATTTTGAGTGATAAATGTTGACCGCAGACATGTCACAAAGATTGAGTGATAAAAGTTGACTGTGGAGCTGTCGCAGATTTTGAGTGATAAATGTTGACCGCAGACCTGTCGCAAATTAAGTCATAAATGTTGACTGCAGACATGTCACAAATTTTGAGTGATAAAAGTTGACCGCAGACCTGTCGCAGATTTTGAGTGATAAATGTTGACCGCAGACCTGTCGCAAATTAAGTCATAAATGTTGACTGCAGACATGTCACAAATTTTGAGTGATAAATGTTGACTGCAGACATGTCACAAATTTGAAGTGATGAATGTTGACTGCATACATGTCACAAATTTTGAGTGATAAAAGTTGACCGCAGACCTGTCGCAGATTTTGAGTGATAAATGTTGACCGCAGACCTGTCGCAAATTAAGTCATAAATGTTGACTGCAGACATGTCACAAATTTTGAGTGATAAATGTTGACTGCAGACATGTCACAAATTTGAAGTGATGAATGTTGACTGCATACATGTCGCAGATTTTGAGTGATAAAAGTTGACTGCAGACCTTTCGCAGATTTTGAGTGATAAATGTTGACCGCAGACATGTCACAAAGTTTGAGTGATAAAAGTTGACTGTGGAGCTGTCGCAGATTTTGAGTGATAAAATGTTGACCGCAGACCTGTCGCAAATTAAGTCATAAATGTTGACCGCAGACCTGTCGCAGATTTTGAGTGATAAATGTTGACTGCAGACATGTCACAAAGTTTGAGTGATAAATGTTGACCGCAGATATGTCGCAAAGTTTGAGTGATAAATGTTGACCGCAGACATGTGGCAAAGTTTGAGTGATAAATGTGGACCGCAGACATGTCACAAATATTCAGTGATAAATGTTGACCGCAGACCTGTCACAAATATTGAGTGATAAATTTTGACCGCAGACATGTCGCAAAGTTTGAGTGATAAAAGTTGACCGCAGACATGTCACAAATTTTGAGTGATAAATTTTGACCGCAGACATGTCACAAATTTTGAGTGATAAAAGTTGACCGCAGACCTGTCGCAGATTTTGAGTGATAAATGTTGACTGCAGACCTGTCACAAAGTTTGAGTGATAAATGTTGACCGCGGAGCTTTTGCAGATTTTGAGTGATAAATGTTGACTGCAGACATGTCACAAAGTTTGAGTGATAAATGTTGACCGCGGAGCTTTTGCAGATTTTGAGTGATAAATGTTGACCGCAGACATGTCACAAAGTTTGAGTGATAAATGTTGACTGCAGACCTGTCGCAAATTAAGTCATAAATGTTGACCGCAGACCTGTCGCAGATTTTGAGTGATAAAAGTTGACCGCAGACATGTCACAAAGTTTGAGTGATAAAAGTTGACTGTGGAGCTGTCGCAGATTTTGAGTGATAAATGTTGACCGCAGACATGTCACAAATTTTGAGTGATAAAAGTTGACCGCAGACCTGTCGCAGATTTTGAGTGATAAATGTTGACCGCAGACCTGTCGCAAATTAAGTCATAAATGTTGACTGCAGACATGTCACAAATTTTGAGTGATAAATGTTGACTGCAGACATGTCACAAATTTTGAGTGATAAATGTTGACTGCAGACATGTCACAAATTTTGAGTGATAAATGTTGACTGCAGACATGTCACAAATTTTGAGTGATAAAAGTTGACGAGGACCTGTCACAAAGTTTGAGTGATAAAAGTTGACTGCAGACCTTTCGCAGATTTTGAGTGATAAATGTTGACCGCAGACATGTCACAAAGTTTGAGTGATAAAAGTTGACTGTGGAGCTGTCGCAGATTTTGAGTGATAAAATGTTGACCGCAGACCTGTCGCAAATTAAGTCATAAATGTTGACCGCAGACCTGTCGCAGATTTTGAGTGATAAATGTTGACTGCAGACCTGTCACAAATTTTGAGTGATAAAAGTTGACCGCAGATATGTCGCAAAGTTTGAGTGATAAATGTTGACCGCAGACATGTGGCAAAGTTTGAGTGATAAATGTTGACCGCAGACATGTCACAAATATTCAGTGATAAATGTTGACTGCAGACCTGTCACAAATTTTGAGTGACAAAAGTTGACCGCAGACCTGTCGCAGATTTTGAGTGATAAATGTTGACTGCAGACCTGTCACAAATTTTGAGTGATAAAAGTCGACTGCAGACCTGTCACAAATTTTGAGTGATAAATGTTGACCGGGACCTGTCGCAAATTTTGAGTGAAAACAGTGTCCGTAAACCTATTGCAAATTGAGTGACAAATGTTGACCATGGACAAATTTTGATGAAGTTACAATTTTTGATGCATAAATTGTAGATTTTAATGAAAATACACGTTGATGAATACATTCTAAATTGACGAAAATATAAATTCTGATGACTAAATTGTAAATTCTGATGAAAATACGGCTTTTGATGAAAATACAACTTGATAACAGTACGTGTTTTGATGATTAAATCATACATTTTGATGAAAATATTTTAATGAATAAAAGTCAATTTTGATTAATAAATCGCAAATTTTGATGAAAAAACGATTTGATGATTAAACCGTAAATTTTGACGAAAATACGGCTTTTGATGAATTAATCGCATATTTTGACGATGAAATGATTATGAATATGATTTTTAAAAATTAAATATTAAATGTTGATGAAAATACGATTTTTGAAAATTAAATATTAAATGTTGATAAAAATACGATTTTTGGATATTAAATGTTGATGAAAATAAGATTTTTGAAAATTAAATGTTAAATGTTGATGAAAATAAGGTTTTTGAAAATTAAATATTGATGAAAATACGATTTTTGAAAATTAAATATTAAATGTTGATGAAAATAAGATTTTTGAAAATTAAATAATAAATGTTGATAAAAATACGATTTTTGAAAATTAAATGTTAAATGTTGATGAAAATAAGATTTTTGAAAATTAAATAATAAATGTTGATAAAAATATGACTTTTGAAAATTAAATATTAAATGTTGATGAAAATAAGATTTTTGAAAATTAAATATTGATAAAATACGATTTTTGAAAATTAAATGTTAAATGTTGATGAAAATAAGGTTTTTGAAAATTAAATATTGATGAAAATAAGATTTTTGAAAATTAAATATTAAATGTTGATGAAAATAAGATTTTTGAAAATTAAATATTGATGAAAATACGATTTTTGAAAATTAAATATTAATGTTGATAAAAATACGATTTTTGAAAATTAAATAATAAATGTTGATGAAAATAAGGTTTTTGAAAATTAAATATTGATGAAAATACGATTTTAAAAAATTAAATATTGATGAGAATACGATTTTTGAAAATTAAATATTAAATGTTGATGAAAATAAGGTTTTTGAAAATTAAATATTGATGAAAATACGATTTTTAAAAATTAAATATTGATGAGAATACGATTTTTGAAAATTAAATATTAAATGTTGATGAAAATACGATTTTTGAAAATTAAATGTTGATAAAAATACGATTTTTGAAAATTAAATGTTAAATGTTGATGAAAATACGATTTTTGAAAATTAAATGTTAAATGTTGATGAAAATAAGGTTTTTGAAAATTAAATATTAAATGTTGATGAAAATAAGATTTTTGAAAATTAAATATTGATGAAAATAAGATTTTTGAAAATTAAATATTAAATGTTGATGAAAATAAGATTTTTGAAAATTAAATGATAAATGTTGATAAAAATACGATTTTTGAAAATTAAATATTAAATGTTGATAAAAATACGATTTTTGAAAATTAAATGTTAAATCTTGATGAAAATAAGGTTTTTGAAAATTAAATATTGATGAAAATACGATTTTTAAAAATTAAATATTGATGAGAATACGATTTTTGAAAATTAAATATTAAATGTTGATGAAAATAAGGTTTTTGAAAATTAAATATTGATGAGAATACGATTTTTGAAAATTAAATATTAAATGTTGATGAAAATACGATTTTTGAAAATTAAATGTTGATAAAAATACGATTTTTGAAAATTAAATGTTAAATGTTGATGAAAATAAGATTTTTGAAAATTAAATTTCAAATGTTGATAAAAATACGATTTTGAAAATTAAATATTAAATGTGGATGAAAATACGATTTTTGAAAATTAAATATTAAATGTTGATGAAAATATGATTTTTGAAAATTAAATATTGATGAAAATACTATTTTTGAAAATTAAATGTTAAATGTTGATGAAAGTTAAATATTGATGAAAATACGATATTTGAAAATTAAATATTAAATGTTGATGAAAATACGATTTTTGAAAATTAAATATTGATGAAAATACGATTTTTAAAAATTAAATAATAAATGTTGATAAAAATACGACTTTTGAAAATTAAATATTAAATGTTGATGAAAATAAGATTTTTGAAAATTAAATATTGATAAAAATACGATTTTTGAAAATTAAATATTAAATGTTGATGAAAATACGATTTTTGAAAATTAAATGTTGATAAAAATACGATTTTTGAAAATTAAATGTTAAATGTTGATGAAAATAAGATTTTTGAAAATTAAATAATAAATGTTGATAAAAATACGATTTTTGAAAATTAAATGTTAAATGTTGATGAAAATGAGATTTTTGAAAATTAAATATTAAATGTTGATGAAAATACGATTTTTGAAAATTAAATATTAAATCTTGATAAAAATACGATTTTTGAAAATTAAATGTTGATAAAAATACGATTTTTGAAAATTAAATGTTAAATGTTGATAAAAATACGACTTTTAAAAATTAAATATTAAATGTTGATGAAAATAAGATTTTTGAAAATTAAATATTGATGAAAATACGATTTTTGAAAATTAAATATTAAATCTTGATAAAAATAAGATTTTTGAAAATTAAATATTAAATGTTGATGAAAATAAGATTTTTGAAAATTAAATAATAAATGTTGATGAAAATAAGATTTTTGAAAATTAAATATTTATGAAAATACGATTTTTAAAAATTAAATAATAAATGTTGATAAAAATACGTTTTTTGAAAATTAAATATTAAATGTTGATAAAAATACGATTTTTGAAAATTAAATATTGAGGAAAAATACGATTTTTGAAAATTAAATATTAAATGTTGATAAAAATAAGATTTTTGAAAATTAAATATTAAATGATGAAAATATGATTTTTGAAAATTAAATATTAAATGTGGATGAAAATACGATTTTTGAAAATTAAATATTAAATGTTGATGAAAATAAGATTTTTGAAAATTAAATATTAAATGTTGATAAAAATGCGATTTTTGAAAATTAAATATTAAAATTTGATGAAAATATGATTTTTGAAAAATAAATATTAAATGTTGATGAAAATTAGTTTTTTGAAAATTAAAATTTGATGAAAATACGATTTTTGAAAATTAAATATTAAATGTTGATTAAAATAAGATTTTTGAAAATTAAATGTTTGATTAAAATATGATCTTTGAAGATTAAATGTTGATGAAAATATGATATTTGAAAATTAAATGTTGATTAAAATATGATCTTTGAAGATTATATATTAAATGATTTAAGCTGAGAAATCCACTCATTTAGCTACAACCAAACAAAAACAAACATGCAAAAATGAACACCAGCAGCCAACAATCCATCACAGGCTTGGAACATTCACACTACCAGAATCAATCCTAACATTTTCAAAGCCTAGACAGGCAGACAGCAGAAACAACAAAGCTGACAGCAAAAACAGGTTTCAGTTCATAGCAAAGTATTTGACTCATGTTTCATGTGAGAGGCATTTCGAAATCCAAGTATCCCTCTGCACTTGTGCTAACAACCAGGTAGATCTCCCAGCTTTTTCATTTGCCAACCTTTCGCAGCTCAAAACACAGACGGCAGAAGGGGGAAAGTTTGGGGGAAAGCAAACAAGCTAGCAAGCAGATGGAGAGGTAGGCCACAGAGACAGAGTGATTGGCATCACAAATGTCTGAATCACTTTTTTGATTTACAAGTCACAAATCAAGTCTTAAAGTGTAATCAAAACAAGGAAATCAAAACAAATTACGCTTTAAGGCCGGCAGTTTCAAGCAACCTATCATGCAATTAAAACAACAGCAAGCAGATCTCCTGTACAGGCTAAAAACAAACTCTATTGGTCAACACATGTCTCTAAACTACTGTTGAGTGCAAAGTGGAATCGGTTCCAAAATTGTCAAAAGCCTCGGTGGGCTTTCTTCCTGAATGTGTTACAGTGCACACAACAGAAACAATGTTAAAGTGTTAGGCAATCGAGAAGATGTGTAAGCTAGCATCAAGAGACCCCGTAGCTGCACTGCCGTCTTCATCTGTGTAACATGCTGTCACAACCACATTAGCTATTCACAATTTTGTATGTATCTTGACCTGTCACAAATTTTGAGTGATAAAAGTTGACCGCAGGCATGTCACAAATTTTGAGTGATAAATGTTGACGGGGACCTGTCGCAAATTAAGTCATAAATGTTGACTGCAGACCTGTCGCAGATTTTGAGTGAAAACAATAACCGTAAACCTGTTGCAAATTAAGTGATAAATGTTGACCATAGGCAGGTCGCAAATTTTGAGTGATAAAAGTTCAATGCAGATCGTCGCAGATTTTGAGTGATAAAAGTTGGCCGCAGACATGTCACAAATTTTGAGTGATAAATGTTGACTGCAGACATGTCACAAAGTTTGAGTGATAAATGTTGACTGCGGAGCTGTTGCAGATTTTGAGTGATAAATGTTGACTGCAGACATGTCACAAATTTTGATTGAAAACAATAACCGTAGATCTGATGCAAAATGAGTGATAAAAGTTGACCGCAGACATGTCACAAATTTTGAGTGATAAAAGTTCACTGCAGATCGTCGCAGATTTTGAGTGATAAAAGTTGACCGCAGACATGTCCCAAATTTTGAGTGATAAATGTTGACTGCAGACATGTCACAAAGTTTGAGTGATAAATGTTGACTGCGGAGCTGTTGCAGATTTTGAGTGATAAATGTTGACTGCAGACATGTCACAAATTTTGATTGAAAACAATAACCGTAGATCTGATGCAAAATGAGTGATAAAAGTTGACCGCAGACATGTCGCAGATTTTGTGTGATAAAAGTTGACTGTGGAGCTGTCGCAGATTTTGAGTGATAAATGTTGACCGCAGACATGTCACAAATTTTGAGTGATAAAAGTTCACTGCAGATCGTCGCAAATTTTGAGTGATAAATGTTGACTGCAGACCTGTCACAAATTTTGAATGATAAAAGTTGACCGCAGACCTGTCGCAAATTTTGAGTGATAAAAGTTGACTGCAGACCTGTCACAAATTTTGAGTGATAAAAGTTGACCGCAGACATGTCGCGGATTTTATGTGATAAAAGTTGACTGTGGAGCTGTCGCAGATTTTGAGTGATAAATGTTGACCGCAGACATGTCACAAATTTTGAGTGATAAAAGTTGACCGCAGACCTGTCGCAGATTTTGAGTGATAAATGTTGACTGCAGACATGTCACAAATTTTGAGTGATAAATGTTGACCGCAGACCTGTCGCAGATTTTGAGTGATAAATGTTGACCGCAGACCTGTCGCAAATTAAGTCATAAATGTTGACTGCAGACATGTCACAAATTTTGAGTGATGAATGTTGACTGCAGACATGTCACAAATTTTGAGTGATAAAAGTTGACGAGGACCTGTCGCAGATTTTGAGTGATAAATGTTGACTGCAGACATGTCACAAAGTTTGAGTGATAAATGTTGACTGCAGACCTGTCACAAATTTTGAGTGATAAAAGTTGACCGCAGACATGTCGCAAAGTTTGAGTGATAAATGTTGACCGCAGACATGTCACAAATATTCAGTGATAAATGTTGACTGCAGACCTGTCACAAATTTTGAGTGATAAATTTTGACCGCAGACCTGTCGCAGATTTTGAGTGATAAAAGTTGACTGCAGACATGTCACAAAGTTTGAGTGATAAAAGTTGACTGTGGAGCTGTCGCAGATTTTGAGTGATAAATGTTGACCGCAGACATGTCACAAAGTTTGAGTGATAAATGTTGACCGCAGACATGTCACAAATATTCAGTGATAAATGTTGACCGCAGACCTGTCGCAAATTAAGTCATAAATGTTGACCGCAGACCTTTCGCAGATTTTGATTGATAAATGTTGACTGCAGACCTGTCACAAATTTTGAGCGATAAATGTTGACCGAGAACTGTCGCAAATTTTGAGTGAAAACAGTTTCCGTAAACCTATTGCAAATTGAGTGACAAATGTTGACCATGGACAAATTTTGATGAAGTTACAATTTTTGATGCATAAATTGTAGATTTTAATGAAAATACACGTTGGTGAATACATTCTAAATTGACGAAAATATAAATTCTGATGACTATCTTGTAAATTCTGATGAAAATACGGCTTTTGATGAAAATACAACTTGATAACAGTACGTGTTTTGATGATTAAATCATACATTTTGATGAAAATATTATTTTAATGAATAAAAGTCAATTTTGATTAATAAATCGCAAATTTTGATGAAAAAACGATTTGATGATTAAACCGTAAATTTTGACGAAAATACGGCTTTTGATGAATTAATCGCGTATTTTGACGATGAAATGATTATGAATATGATTTTTAAAAATTAAATATTAAATGTTGATGAAAATACGATTTTTGAAAATTAAATATTAAATGTTGATAAAAATACGATTTTTGGAAATTAAATATTAAATGTTGATGAAAATAAGATTTTTGAAAATTAAATGTTAAATGTTGATGAAAATAAGGTTTTTGAAAATTAAATATTGATGAAAATACGATTTTTGAAAATTAAATATTAAATGTTGATGAAAATAAGATTTTTGAAAATTAAATGATAAATGTTGATAAAAATACGATTTTTGAAAATTAAATGTTAAATGTTGATGAAAATAAGATTTTTGAAAATTAAATAATAAATGTTGATAAAAATACGATTTTTGAAAATTAAATGTTAAATGTTGATGAAAATAAGATTTTTGAAAATTAAATATTGATAAAATACGATTTTTGAAAATTAAATGTTAAATGTTGATGAAAATAAGGTTTTTGAAAATTAAATATTGATGAAAATAAGATTTTTGAAAATTAAATATTGATAAAATACGATTTTTGAAAATTAAATGTTAAATGTTGATGAAAATAAGGTTTTTGAAAATTAAATATTGATGAAAATAAGATTTTTGAAAATTAAATAATAAATGTTGATGAAAATAAGATTTTTGAAAATTAAATATTTATGAAAATACGATTTTTAAAAATTAAATAATAAATGTTGATAAAAATACGTTTTTTGAAAATTAAATATTAAATGTTGATAAAAATACGATTTTTGAAAATTAAATATTGAGGAAAAATACGATTTTTGAAAATTAAATATTAAATGTTGATAAAAATAAGATTTTTGAAAATTAAATATTAAATGATGAAAATATGATTTTTGAAAATTAAATATTAAATGTTGATGAAAATATGATTTTTGAAAATTAAATATTAAATGTGGATGAAAATACGATTTTTGAAAATTAAATATTAAATGTTGATGAAAATAAGATTTTTGAAAATTAAATATTAAATGTTGATAAAAATGCGATTTTTGAAAATTAAATATTAAAATTTGATGAAAATATGATTTTTGAAAAATAAATATTAAATGTTGATGAAAATTAGTTTTTTGAAAATTAAAATTTGATGAAAATACGATTTTTGAAAATTAAATATTAAATGTTGATTAAAATAAGATTTTTGAAATTTAAATATTGATGAAAATACGATTTTTAAAAATTAAATATTAAATGTTGATGAAAATACGATTTTTGAAAATTAAATGTTGATTAAAATAAGATTTTTGAAAATTAAATGTTTGATTAAAATATGATCTTTGAAGATTAAATGTTGATGAAAATATGATATTTGAAAATTAAATGTTGATTAAAATATGATCTTTGAAGATTATATATTAAATGATTTAAGCTGAGAAATCCACTCATTTAGCTACAACCAAACAAAAACAAACATGCAAAAATGAACACCAGCAGCCAACAATCCATCACAGGCTTGGAACATTCACACTACCAGAATCAATCCTAACATTTTCAAAGCCTAGACAGGCAGACAGCAGAAACAACAAAGCTGACAGCAAAAACAGGTTTCAGTTCATAGCAAAGTATTTGACTCATGTTTCATGTGAGAGGCATTTCGAAATCCAAGTATCCCTCTGCACTTGTGCTAACAACCAGGTAGATCTCCCAGCTTTTTCATTTGCCAACCTTTCGCAGCTCAAAACACAGACGGCAGAAGGGGGAAAGTTTGGGGGAAAGCAAACAAGCTAGCAAGCAGATGGAGAGGTAGGCCACAGAGACAGAGTGATTGGCATCACAAATGTCTGAATCACTTTTTTGATTTACAAGTCACAAATCAAGTCTTAAAGTGTAATCAAAACAAGGAAATTAAAACAAATTACGCTTTAAGGCCGGCAGTTTCAAGCAACCTATCATGCAATTAAAACAACAGCAAGCAGATCTCCTGTACAGGCTAAAAACAAACTCTATTGGTCAACACATGTCTCTAAACTACTGTTGAATGCAAAGTGGAATCGGTTCCAAAATTGTCAAAAGCCTCGGTGGGCTTTCTTCCTGAATGTGTTACAGTGCACACAACAGAAACAATGTTAAAGTGTTAGGCAATCGAGAAGATGTGTAAGCTAGCATCAAGAGACCCCGTAGCTGCACTGCCGTCTTCATCTGTGTAACATGCTGTCACAACCACATTAGCTATTCACAATTTTGTATGTATCTTGACCTGTCACAAATTTTGAGTGATAAAAGTTGACCGCAGGCATGTCACAAATTTTGAGTGATAAATGTTGACGGGGACCTGTCGCAAATTAAGTCATAAATGTTGACCGCAGACCTTTCGCAGATTTTGATTGATAAAAGTTCACTGCAGATCGTCGCAGATTTTGAGTGAAAACAATAACCGTAAACCTGTTGCAAATTAAGTGATAAATGTTGACCATAGGCAGGTCGCAAATTTTGAGTGATAAAAGTTCAATGCAGATCGTCGCAGATTTTGAGTGATAAATGTTGACCGCAGACCTGTCGCAAATTGAGTGATAAATGTTGACCGCAGACCTGTCACAAATTTTGAGTGATAAATGTTGACTGCAGACCTGTCACAAAGTTTGAGTGATAAATGTTGACTGCGGAGCTGTTGCAGATTTTGAGTGATAAATGTTGACGGGGACCTGTCGCAAATTAAGTCATAAATGTTGACTGCAGACATGTCACAAATTTTGATTGAAAACAATAACCGTAGATCTGATGCAAATTGAGTGATAAATGTTGACTGCAGACATGTCGCAGATTTTATGTGATAAATGTTGACCGCAGACATGTCACAAATTTTGAGTGATAAAAGTTAAACGTAGACCTGTCGCAAATTTTGAGACATTCTTACCGCACACT